>WNWK01002856.1:152500-191348 GCA_009830355.1 Cherax destructor
TGCCTAGGTATGCCTAGGCATTTCAGGCAGTCTTACACTAGACCTTACTCTATAGTAACACAATAATTATACTGGTATTAAGGTTAGGTAATTGTAGTGATTAAATAGGTTTACAAAATTGAGGTAGTTCAAAAATTTAAGAATTTAACAATTAGTTTATATATTAATGGAAATGGTGAGGTGTTGGCATGATACAGTTTCTATATTGGAGTGTCTTAGGCAAACTTATGACTAGCTTAAGAATTATGAAGCAATAGTTGTATTAGAATTTTGGTTACAGTCATGTGCAAATTAAGGGGAATCACAGATATCAATAAGTGTATTTTGCTGAAGCAGAGTTGCCATGCCTACCTTCTCACCCTTCTATTTCCCATCTCACTCCACCTCACTTTCTCCCCACCTCACCTCACCTTCTCCCCACCTCACCTTCTCCCCGCCTCACCTTCTCCCCGCCTCACCTCCCCCGCCTCATCCAGCCCTCCCCTTCTAAAACATGTTACAATATACAAATAACTTACACAAGGAGACAGAAGATTAGGACGTTTCGGTCCGACTTCTTCCATTTACAAGTCACATTGGTCCAAGTCTGAGCGAAACTGTCATAAGTTTCTCTCTCTACTCTGTGTGGGTTATTTGTGTTTTGTTCCAGTCACGGTATTGTGGCTTTTTGTTCATGCTAAAACATTATACACACCCCCACTCCCCACTTCATCCCACTCCCCACTTCACCCCACTCCCCACTTCATCCCACTCCCCACTTCACCCCACTCCCCACTTCATCCCACTCCCCACTTCATCCCACTCCCCACTTCATCCTACTCCCCACTTCATCCCACTCCCCACTTCATCTCACTCCCCACTTCATCCCACTCCCCACTTCATCTCACTCCCCACTTCATCCCACTCCCCACTTCATCCCACTCCCCACTTCATCTCACTCCCCAATTCATCTCACTCCCCACTTCATCCCACTCCCCACTTCATCCCACTCCCCACTTCATCTCACTCCCCACTTCATCTCAGGTTGAACTCACAATCGTCATCTTCACTCAGAGATCAACTTCAAAACTTCTACTGATCTAAAAGGCATCATTTCCTTAATAACTCTCAAATAATTTCAATATATTGTTTAAAAGTCTTAGTGTTAATATATTTAACATTAACAAGGGTATCTAGCAACACTCTGACCCCTACCCTTACTTCAACCTTCCCTTAACCTGAGGTAAAGTAACCCCAAGATAACACCCACTTAACCTCTCTCTCAGCCTGGCTTCTCCATACAAAACCACTGTTCTATAAGTTTTCCATTTACACTAATCGTGTGTTTTACTGGACTTCTTTTGCACTGTGTAAAAACTAACCTTTTGAGAACTATTATAATAAAGGATATAATTATGAATTAACCAACATTATTGTACGACCTTTGTTAATATTGTTATTCTTTATTCATAGTTTAACTATAAACACACACACACACACACACACACACAAGGGGTCACAATTGGAAGTTGAAGACTCAGATGAGTCAAAGGGATGTTAGGAAGTATTTCTTCAGCCATATAGTAGTCAGGAAGTGGAATAGTCTAGCAAGTGATGTAGTGGAGGCAGGAACCATACATAGCTTTAAGACGAGGTGTGATAAAGCTCATGGAGCAGGGAGGGGACCCAGTAGTGATCAGTGAAGAGGCGGGGCCAGGAGCTGAGTCTCGACCCCTGCAACCACAATTAGGCGAGTACACACACATACACACACACTAATTGACATGTGCCTAGGACAAAATGGTAACTAACACACACACACACACACTGGATGGACGGACAAAATATCAAAATTGGAATAACATTGCATTTAGCGTTGTACCGTAGTTACACCACCATCCCTACCAAAAAATACTGATTTTAGCCCACTGCTTAATACACCTAAGATAAGTCGTAATGAACGCCTGTCAGGGAATAAGCAAAATACTGGGAGGGGACTCGAACCGTGGCCCTTGTACATGCCAGGTCGAACATAGTGACCACTCGGAAACGGAGCTTATAACCAGTTTTGCCAGATGTACAGTCATCCTATTGTAAGCCCTGTGGCTGTGGCTACAGCGTTGGTCAGGGTATGTACAAGGACTGCTGCTTGAGTCCCCACCCAGTATTGTCTAAATTGCTCCATACAGTATAGTGTATATTAATTGCTACAGTGATGAAATAAGACATTTGGAAAATTAAGGTTTATTTGAAAAATACACTGCAATGATATGACAGATAATTGATTTAATAAGAGATATGACTACCCTTTGCTTTTATAAGCATTGCTACGCTTTGCCATAGAATTGACAACACTGAACACATTTTGATAAGTTGTTTGTGGTGGTACCAGGTCCCAATAACAGCAGTTAGCTTCTCCACAGTTGAACAGTCCTGTTTTGCGATCCTGCATTTGGTTATTGCTCATAGATTCTCAATTGGGTTCAGGTCAGGCCAGTTTAATAATATCAGCATTTTTCTGGAAGTGTGGCATGGAACAAGATCCTGCTGGAAAATGCCTTCTCCATCAGAAAAGTTTCTCCAAAATGAGAAGCAAATGAGTTCTCAGGATTGCCTCATATTTGTCACTGTTTAATGTTCCCTTAACAATAACAAGCCTTTAGCAATTAAACTACCCCAAAACATTTTAGGCGGGGTGTTTTGGCAATTGATGAATGTGTCCATTCCGAAGAGGTTCGCCTTTGCTCTGTTTCACTGCCACTGATCTGTACCCATGTACTTCAAAATGAGCCTCATCTGAAAATATATTTTTTCTCCATCTGTTGTCCATCCTTATGATCAAGTGCCCACCGCAGCCATTTTTTCTTCATAGCAGCAGCCAGCTTCAAGGAGCCTTCATAGAACAGTTGAAGAATCAACATCTATACTAGCTGAAGCCAAATCTCTCTGTAGTCTTTGCTGGTTTTCTTGGGGTCCTTCAATTATTTCTTATGATAACCTTATCGTGAGGGGTTGTCTTGTGTTTCCTTCCACATCTTCCTCGACGCTCCACAATCACCAGTGTCGTCAGCTCTCTTCAGATCCGACCGACAATTGACTTTGCTGGGCTCAAATTTTCGGTGATCTGTCTGATACTCAAATCAGCATGTTTTCTAAGAGCTACAATACTTGCACTCTTCCTAATGTAACATCCATCATGAATTTCAGCAGTAATCATGAACTGAAGAGAAGAATTTGACAGCAATCGCATTCACTCGCAGAGCATACAGGAATAGCCACAGAACAACAGCTGTTGTAGCACTGATGCAAGTCGCAGGGTAACACCACAGCTAGGTGGTTGCCGGAAGTCGGTTGCAAACTCTTCTGAAAAGAAAAGAACCCAAACTACATTAAGCCGGAGACTAAGATATGAGACAATCACAAAATTTACTCCTGTCCCAATTAATTTGCATACTGGTGATTTTAGTATCTAAGCATACCCATATATCTACAGTTACAACATCGCCAGCTTATTCCATTTTCACCCAAATTTCACTACAAATCCTACTGAAATATACTGATTTTCAGACAATCCTCAATATTATCAGTGGCCTTAGTATTAATTCTTCACAAAATATTCACTAAATTCTTCCATGGTGAGGAGGGATTTTTTTTATAAATCAAAATTGGATACATCGGCAGTGTGCTGCTACACTATTCTGTATGATAGTTACACAGTGTGTACACCAGCAGTGTGTTGCTACACTATTATATATGATAGTTACACAGTGGGAACACCAGCAGTGTGTTGCTACACTATTCTGTATGATAGTTACACAGTGTGTACACCAGCAGTGTGCTGCTACACTATTATATATGATAGTTACACAGTGGGAACACCAGCAGTGTGTTGCTACACTATTCTGTATGATAGTTACACAGTGGGAACACCAGCAGTGTGTTGCTACACTATTATATATGATAGTTACACAGTGGGAACACCACCAGTGTGCTGCTACACTATTCTATATGATAGTTACACAGTGGGAACACCAGCAGTGTGTTGCTACACTATTCTATATGATAGTTACACAGTGGCAACACCAGCAGTGTGTTGCTACACTATTCTATATGATAGTTACACAGTGGGAACACCAGCAGTGTGTTGCTACACTATTATATATGATAGTTACACAGTGAGAACACCACCAGTGTGCTGCTACACTATTTTGTATGATACACAGTGGGAACACCAGCAGTGTGTTGCTACACTATTCTATATGATAGTTACACAGTGGGAACACCAGCAGTGTGCTGCTACACTATTCTATATGATAGTTACACAGTGGGAACACCAGCAGTGTGTTGCTACACTATTCTATATGATAGTTACACAGTGGGAACACCAGCAGTGTGTTGCTACACTATTCTATATGATAGTTACACAGTGGGAACACCAGCAGTGTGTTGCTACACTATTCTATATGATAGTTACACAGTGGGAACACCAGCAGTGTTCTTCTACACTATTCTATATGATAGTTACACAGTGGGAACACCAGCAGTGTGTTGCTACACTATTCTGTATGATAGTTACACAGTGAGAACAAAAGCTAGCTATGTTCCCCTGTCATATTCCATCACACAGGATGGGTCACATACATAGTGTTGACATATGTCAGTCTGAGGTGGCAGACTTCAGTAGTGCCAGTCAGAGGTGGCAGACTTCAGTAGTGCCAGTCAGAGGTGGCAGACTTCAGTAGTGCCAGTCAGAGGTGGCAGACTTCAGTAGTGCCAGTCAGAGGTGGCAGACTTCAGTAGTGCCAGTCAGAGGTGGCAGACTTCAGTAGTGCCAGTCAGAGGTGGCAGACTTCAGTAGTGCCAGTCAGAGGTGGCAGACTTCAGTAGTGCCAGTCAGAGGTGGCAGACTTCAGTAGTGCCAGTCAGAGGTGGCAGACTTCAGTAGTGCCAGTCAGAGGTGGCAGACTTCAGTAGTGCCAGTCAGAGGTGGCAGACTTCAGTAGTGCCAGTCAGAGGTGGCAGACTTCAGTAGTGCCAGTCAGAGGTGGCAGACTTCAGTAGTGCCAGTCAGAGGTGGCAGACTTCAGTAGTGCCAGTCAGAGGTGGCAGACTTCAGTAGTGCCAGTCAGAGGTGGCAGACTTCAGTAGGGCCAGTCAGAGGTGGCAGACTTCAGTAGTGCCAGTCAGAGGTGGCAGACTTCAGTAGTGCCAGTCAGAGGTGGCAGACTTCAGTAGTGTCAGTCAGAGGTGGCAGACTTCAGTAGTGTCAGTCAGAGGTGGCAGACTTCAGTAGTGTCAGTCAGAGGTGGCAGACTTCAGTAGTGTCAGTCAGAGGTGGCAGACTTCAGTAGTGTCAGTCAGAGGTGGCAGACTTCAGTAGTGTCAGTCAGAGGTGGCAGACTTCAGTAGTGTCAGTCAGAGGTGGCAGACTTCAGTAGTGTCAGTCAGAGGTGGCAGACTTCAGTAGTGTCAGTCAGAGGTGGCAGACTTCAGTAGTGTCAGTCAGAGGTGGCAGACTTCAGTAGTGTCAGTCAGAGGTGGCAGACTTCAGTAGTGTCAGTCAGAGGTGGCAGACTTCAGTAGTGTCAGTCAGAGGTGGCAGACTTCAGTAGTGTCAGTCAGAGGTGGCAGACTTCAGTAGTGTCAGTCAGAGGTGGCAGACTTCAGTAGTGTCAGTCAGAGGTGGCAGACTTCAGTAGTGTCAGTCAGAGGTGGCAGACTTCAGTAGTGTCAGTCAGAGGTGGCAGACTTCAGTAGTGTCAGTCAGAGGTGGCAGACTTCAGTAGTGTCAGTCAGAGGTGGCAGACTTCAGTAGTGTCAGTCAGAGGTGGCAGACTTCAGTAGTGTCAGTCAGAGGTGGCAGACTTCAGTAGTGTCAGTCAGAGGTGGCAGACTTCAGTAGTGTCAGTCAGAGGTGGCAGACTTCAGTAGTGTCAGTCAGAGGTGGCAGACTTCAGTAGTGTCAGTCAGAGGTGGCAGACTTCAGTAGTGTCAGTCAGAGGTGGCAGACTTCAGTAGTGTCAGTCAGAGGTGGCAGACTTCAGTAGTGTCAGTCAGAGGTGGCAGACTTCAGTAGTGTCAGTCAGAGGTGGCAGACTTCAGTAGTGTCAGTCAGAGGTGGCAGACTTCAGTAGGACAGTGAGGATATGGTCAAGTATTGCATTAAAGGATCATCAGCTAGGACAGCTTCAAGGAGGAAGTTGGTGGGGATGAGGAAGAGGGGAGAGGGAATTTGCGGGAAGAAAGGAGGGCGTGATGGAGGTAGTGGGAGTTTGTGAGGGGTGAGGGAGGAAAGAGTTGGAGATTCGGAAGTTGGCGGGAGTGAGGGAGTTGGTTTTGGAGAGGGAATTGGGAGTGGGGAAGGGAGGAAATGTTGGTTTGGGTGATGAGGGAGGGGATTTGGGAGACATTTATGTAGTAGTTCCATAAACCACAGGGTTCTGAAAGTGGTTTATCAGGGGTTTTATAAACCACTGTGGCTCCCATATTGCACGACAATAGTTCCTAATAACCATTGTGGTCTACAATTGTTCATCCGTGGTCCCACAGTGTACCACTGTGAATTCCAGAGACCATTGGAGCCCTATAATGGTCCAGCAATAGGCTACTGTGGTTCTAAAATGGCCTAGCCGGTTTTTTTTCGCAGAAACCATTGGGGTTACAAAATGGTCCAGCTCCGCTTTCCCCAGAGCCATTACGGTACCCCTGCAAGAATAAACTCCGCGTCGTTTACATTCAAAGTGTCCACAATATGAAAACAGAGTTGAGCATTTCTCATCGCCAGCCTTTATGGCCGACTCTTACAGGCAGAGGAAAGCATTGGAAAAACATTACCGCCAGAGAATTTACAATCCTTTCAGTCTGGAGTCTTGGGATGAAAGATTAGAGCGGTGATTAACGAGTGCGCAGGAGTTGCGATCGTTCTGTTCTTTGGAGGGGACGTTTCGCCCACTTTTAAAACCCGTGTGTGTTTTTAGAACACAAGAAAGGAGGAACACTGCAAGTAGGCCTACTGGCCCATACTCGGCAGGTCCTTGTCAAACCCAAACCAAAAAAAAAATATTCGCCCATCCCATTATCAGTGTTACCCAAGGAATAAGCTTTGATAACCCTATGAACTTTAGCGTAAGTCCCACTCAAATACAACCCCTAGTAATAAAATGAATAGAAAACCACTAAGTTGATAATTGAGACACTTGTGCAATATTCCCAAATGTTGCACAAGTGTCTTCCATATTTAACATTGTACGCACGTTTTTTTAGTAAATAAAGTTGGATATGTCAGTATTGTGCTGCTGCCCTATTTACGTGATATTTACAGTATGTCTGGCTGTCATATTCCAGTCACACAAGATTGTACTCACCAGTTTGTGGCAGTGGGGGAGTTGAGTCTGGGCTCCTTGTCTTGCCTCTCCAACTCGAGGATGATTATACAATGTTTTTAACTTCTTGAGGCCAGCTTATACCAACTCTTTAGACTGTGTATGGGATCTGTTTCCACCGCTTCCTCATCGAGAGTTCCATTTCCCATCCACCCGCAGAGTAAAGTAGCTTCTGACATCCACTCTCAGTGAGAGGTAGCTACTGACATCCACTCTCAGTGAGAGGTAGCTACTGACATCCACTCTCAGTGAGAGGTAGCTACTGACATCCACTCTCAGTGAGAGGTAGCTACTGACATCCACTCTCAGTGAGAGGTAGCTTCTGACATCCACCCTCAGATTGAAGTAGCTTCTGACATCCATACGTCGTCTATCCATAATCCATTGTTCCTAGTCACATCTTGTCAGGTTGTCCGTGTGTCAGTAGGCTTGTGTTGAAACGTAGATGTAATATGATTCCCAGAAGAGGGAGAAAAATAAGGGATTTCGTTAGCATTATTAACCCGGATGGTTAGTAACCCAGAATAACCTGTGTTAAGATGTGACCCAGGACTGTCTGATTTACTTTATAGTCCATTGATCCTCTCTGTCCCAGGATGGGACCCATACCAGTCGGCTAAAAGTAAGATACTGTCTTGCTGCTAAGTGAACAGGGGCAGCAGGTGTGGAGCTCATCTGGTGACATCTGGCTACCCTATCAAGACATCCGAGCATCGTGTACGTCACAGTCATGTCTCCTCTGAGTCTCTTCTCATCTCCTTTAGTGTAGCATACCCCTCATGGTGTAACTATTGGGAATTTTTACTCTTTGCCAACATTTGTTGTGACTTATCACCTGTTACATCGGAAGATTGTAGATATGGTTTGTACTGTGGTTAACAACCTTGTGCTATCACTGCTGCTGCTGCTGCTGCTGCTGCTGCTGCTACTGCTGCTGCTGCTACTGCTACTGCTGCTGCTGCTTTTTCTTCTTCCTCCATCACTTGGTGGGAGTGATCTGTTAAGTGTCAGTGCCTTAATCTGGTAGCCAGAATTGGTACTGGGAGAAGCCAAGGGTTCAGTTTGGTGCAGTTTGGTACTGATGACACCAGCAACTGCTTAATATTACCACCATTTTCTGCGAAAACGTGGTGAAAAAAATACCTCGGTTCTAGTACTTTGTAAACAGTGCAAATCCTCTCTTCTAGTAGTGTTAGGTTCAGTTCCTCTAGTCTTCCTTTGTAAGCCGCCACTTTCGTAGTTATGGTAGTTGTCTTGAAGATGCTTTTCACAGATGGATTGGGGTTGCATGGTGGTGGTAGCTGCAATATGGTGGATTTTGCAGACGTCTTGCAGAGTCTTGAAGTACTGTTGAATGAATGATAGCTGCAACTCCTTACTGACGTTAGTATATAAGCGCCAGCCTCCTTGCCTCTGCTCCACAAACTCCACGACTTCGGTGTTGTTTACACCAACTCCAAGGCCCAGGGACTGATTACCTCATCTTTTGTATATAGTTCTACTCTCTTCAAACAATGTCCTAGAATTTGTATTGATAAAGCCACTGGATGGCGAAACGTTTACAATAAAGATACCCAGATGTTGCAAATGTGTCTTAACGTGTCTAGGATATCAAAGTGTCTACGATGATAAACTTACCTTACTATCATATTATTGACGAGTAAGACACATATGCAACACTTTTACATTAACATATATGAAAAAAATATATCTTTAAACGTATAAAAGAATTTTTTTAGAAAGGACTTAATTTTAAATGAGTTCTTGCTAATTGACCAATTTTACCTTATATATATGTATGTGTGTGTGTGTGTATATATATAATATATATATATATATATATATATATATATATATATATATATATATATGTAAAGAGAGTAGTAAGGAGAAAAAGTTAGCATATGAGAGGTTTTTTCAAAGTAGAAGTGATGCAAGGAGGGAAGAGTATATGGAGAGAAAAAGAGAGGTTAAAAGAGTGGTGAAGCAATGTAAAAGAGAGCAGATGAGAGAGTGGGTGAGATGTTATCAGCAAATTTTGTTGAAAATAAGAAAAGTTTTGGAATGAGATTAATAAGTTGAGGAAGCCTAGAGAACAAATGGATTTGACAGTTAAAAATAGGAGAGGAGAGTTATTAAATGGAGAGTTAGAGGTATCGGGAAGATGGAGAGAATATTTTGAGGATTTGTTAAATGTTGATGAAGACAGGAAGCTGTGATTTCGTGTGTAGGGCAAGGAGGAATAACATCTTGTAGGAGTGTGGAAGAGCCAGTTGTGGGTGTAGGGGAAGTTCGTGAGGCAGTGGGTAGAATGAAAGGGGGTAAGGCAGCTGGGATTGATGGGATAAAGATAGAAATGTTAAAAGCAGGTGGGGATATAATTTTGGAGTGGTTGGTGCTATTATTTAATAAATGTATGGAAGAGGGTAAGGTACCTAGGGATTGGCAGAGAGCGTGTATTGTTCCTTTGTATAAAGGCAAAGGGGACAAAAGAGAGTGCAAAAATTATAGGGGAATAAGTCTGTTGAGTGTACCTGGTAAAGTGTATGGTAGAGTTATTATTGAAAGAATTAAGAGTAAAACAGAAAGCAGGATAGCAGATGAACAAGGGGGCTTTAGGAAGGGTAGGGGTGTGTAGACCAAGTGTTTACAGTGAAACATATAGGTGAACAGTATTTGGATAGGGGTAAAGATGTTTTTGTGGCATTTATGGATTTGGAAAAGGCGTATGATAGGGTAGATAGGGGGCAATGTGGCAGATGTTGCAGGTGTATGGAATAGGAGGAAGGTTACTGAAAGCAGTGAAGAGTTTTTATGAGGATAGTGAGGCTCAGGTTAGAGTGTGTAGGAGGGAAGGGGACTATTTCCCAGTAAAAGTGGGCCTTATACAAGGATGTGTGATGTCACCGTGGTTGTTCAATATATTTATAGATGGGGTTGTAAGAGAAGTGAATGCGAGGGTCTTGGCAAGAGGTGTTAGGCTAAAAGATAAAGAAGCAAATACAAAGTGGGAGTTGTCACAGTTGCTTTTTGCTGATGACACTGTGCTTTGGGAGATTCTGAAGAGAAGCTGCAGAGGTTGGTGGATGAATTTGGTAGGGTGTGTAAAAGAAGAAAATTGAAAGTGAATATAGGAAAGAGTAAGGTGATGAGGATAACAAAAAGAATAGGTGACGAAAGATTGGATATCAGATTGGAGGGAGAGAGTATGGAGGAGGTGAATGTATTCAGATATTTGGGAGTGGACATGTCGGCGGATGGGTCTATGAAGGATGAGGTGAATCATAGAATTGATGAGGGGAAAAGGGTGAGTGGAGCACTTCGGAGTCTGTGGAGACAAAGAACCTTGTCCATGGAAGTAAAGAGGGAATGTATGAGAGTATAGTTATACCAACGCTCTTATATGGGTGTGAAGCATGGGTGATGAATGTTGCAACGAGGAGAAGGCTGGAGGCAGTGGAGATGTCATGTCTGAGGTCAATGTGTGGTGTGAATATAATGCAGAGAATTCGGAGTTTGGAAATTAGGAGGAGGTGCGGGATTACCAAAACGATTGTCCAGAGAGCTGAGGAGGGGTTGTTGAGGTGGTTTGGACATGTAGAGAGAATGGAACGAGACAGAGTGACTTCGAGAGTGTATAAATCTGTAGTGGAGGGAAGGCGGGGTAGGGGTCGGCCTAGGAAAGGTTGGAGGGAGGGGGTAAAGGAAGTTTTGTGTGCGGGGGGCTTGGATTTCCAGCAAGCATGTGTGAGCGTGTTTGATAGGAGTGAATGGAGGCATATGGTTTTAATACTTGACGTGCTGTTGGAGTGTGAGCAAAGTAACATTTATGAAGGGATTCAGGAAACCGGCAGGCCGGACTTGAGTTCTGGAGATGGGAAGTACAGTGCCGGCACTCTGAAGGAGGGTGTAAATGTTGCAGTTTTATAACTGTAGTGTAAAGCACCCTTCTGGCAAGACAGTGATGGAGTGAATGATGATGAAAGTTTTTCTTTTCGGGCCACCCTGCCTTGGTGGGAATCGGCCGATGTGTTAATAAAAAAAAATATATATATATATATATATATATATATATATATATATACACATGTACATCGGTAGAAATGTATATAAACTGTGTTTTAGGATTCGTTGGTGTGTGAGGTTTAAAGACTTTGAAGTACACGAGGGTCTTAATTAAGGCTGTTACCTGTACACCACCAGTCAAGGAGAGACTAACTCTTTCAATGTATTAATGTAAACTGTCTGTGTATATACACAGAGAGGATGGACACCTCTCATTGTATATACACAGGATGGACACCCCTCAGTGTATATACACAGAGAGGATGGACACCTCGCATTGTATATACACAGGATGGACACCCTCAGTGTATATACACAGGATGGACACATCTCAGTGTATATACACAGGATGGACACCTCTCATTGTATATACACAGGATGGACACCTCTCAGTGTATATACACAGGATGGACACCTCTCATTGTATATACACAGGATGGACACCTCTCAGTGTATATACACAGGATGGACACCTCTCAGTGTATATACACAGGATGGACACCTCTCAGTGTATATACACAGGATGGACACCCCTCAGTGTAAATTCCATTGTTTCCCCTGTCTGCCCAGTTCTTTGGTTGAACACAATAGTAATGCTACTTCATTGTGTAATAATACTAATACTAATAATAATAATTTTATATATAAGAGCTTCAAAGTCACCTTCAAAGGGTCATAGAGGAATTTGATTCTCTCAATTTCAGTTTGTGTGTTAATAAGATAATAAAGGTGTGAATAGCAGGATAGATGACTGGGGGAATGAGTACTTCCCTGTTTGTACTTACCTGTTTGTGGTTGCTGGGGTCGATTCAAAGCTCCTGGCCCCGTCTTTTCACATGTCGCTACTAGTGTGTGTGTGTGTGTGTGAAAATCATCTTACTCAGGCAGTTCACTACTACCACCCATCACTGATACCACTACCACCACTACTACCACCTATCACCACTACTACCACCTATCACCACTACTACCACCCATCACTGCTACCACTACCACCACTACCACCCATCACTACTACCACCCATCACTGCTACCACTACCACCACTACTACCACCCATCACTGCTACCACCTACCACCACTACTACCACCTATCACCACTACTACCACCTATCACCACTACTACCACCCATCACTGCTACCACTACCACCACTACTACCACCTATCACCACTACTACCTATCACCACTACTACCACCTATCACCCATCACTACTACCACTACTACCCATCACTACTACCACCCATCACTACTACCACCCATCACTACCATCACTGCTGTCACCCATCACTACCACCACTACCATCCATCACTACCACCACCCATCACTACTACTACCCATCACTACTACCACTCCTTACTACTACCACCCATCACTACTACCAACCTCATCACAATCACTACTACCACCCATCACTAACAGCCTCACCACAATCACTACTACCAGCCTCACTACAACCACTACTACCAGCCTCACTACAACCACTACTACCAGCCTTTCCACAATCACTACTACCAGCCTCACTACAATCACTATTACCAGCATCACCACAATCACTACTACCAGCCTCACCACAATCACTACTACCAGCCTCGCCACAGTCACTACTACTATCCATCACTGCTACCAGCCCCACCACAATCACTACTACCAGCCCCACCACAATCACTACTACCAGCCCCACCACAATCACTACTACCAGCCCCACCACAATCACTACTACCAGCCCCACCACAATCACTACTACCAGCCTCACCACAATCACAACTACCAGCCTCGCCACAATACTACCAGCCTCACCACAATCACTACTACTATTCATCACTACTACCAGCCTTACCACAATCACTACTACCAGCCTCACTACAATCACTACTACCAGCCTCACTACAATCACTACTACCAGCCTCACTACAATTACTACTACCAGCCTCACTACAGTCACTACTACCAGCCTCACCACAATCACTACTACCAGCCTCACCACAATCACTACTACCAGCCTCACCACAATCACTACTACCAGCCTCACCACAATCACTACTACCAGCCTCACCACAATCACTACTACCAGCTTTACCACAATCACTACTACCAGCCTCACTACTGTCTCTACTACCAGCCTCGCCACTACCACCAATCACTATCAGCCCTACCACCATCAACAGTACGAACACCACCAGTACTACCACCCACCACTACCATAACCTATCACTACTACCAGCACCACAACCACTAGACAAACACAATACCATCACCCACAACTACCATCACCTATCACTACTACCAGCACCACCACAACCACTAGACTAACACAATACCATCCCCCACCTACTACCAGCACCACCACAACCACTAGACTAACAATACCATCACCCACCACTACTACCAGCACCACCACAACCACTAGACTAACAATACCATCACCCACCACTACTACCAGCAGCACAACAACCACTAGACTAACAATACCATCACCCACCACTACTACCAGCACCACCACAACCACTAGACAACAATGCCATCACCCACCACTACTACCAGCCCACCACAACCACTGGACTAACAATACCATCCCACCACTACTCCAGCACCACCACAACCACTGGACTAACAATGCCATCACCCACCACTACTACCAGCACCACCACAACCACTGGACTAACAATGCCATCACCCACCACTACCATCACCCACCACAACCACTGGACCTAACAATGCCATCACCCACCACTACTACCATCCCCACCACAACCACTGGACTAACAATGCCATCACCCACCACTCTACCACCACACCACTGGACTAACAATACCATCACCCACCACTACTACCAGCACCACCACGACCACTGGACTAACAATGCCATCACCCACCACTACTACCAGCACCACCACAACCACTGGACTAACAATCCATCACCACCCTACTACCACCACCACCACAGCCACTAGACTAACAATGCCATCACCCACCACTACTACCCTACCCCACAACCACTGGACTAACAATGCCATCACCCACCACTGCTCCACCACCACCACAAGCCGCTGGACCAACAATACCATCGCCCCCACTCTGCCACCACCACCACGCCACTGGCTAACAATGCCATCACCCACCACTACTACCAGCCCCACCACAACCACTGGACTAACAATACCATCACCCACCACTACTACCACCACAACCACTAGACTAACAATACCATCACCCACCACTACTACCACCACCACAACAACCACTAGACTAACAATACCATCACCCACCACTACTACCAGCCCCACCACAACCACTAGACTAACAATCCATCGCCCACCACTACTACCAGCACCACCACACCACTAGGACTAACAATACCATCACCCACCACTACTACCACCACCACCACAACCACTAGACTAACAATACCATCCCCCACCACTACTACCAGCACCACCACAACCACTAGACTAACAATACCATCGCCCACCACTACTACCAGCACCACCACAACCACTAGACTAACAATACCATCGCCCACCACTACTACCACCACCACCACAACCACTAGACTAACAATACCATCGCCCACCACTACTACCAGCACCACCACAACCACTAGACTAACAATACCATCACCCACCACTACTACCACCACAACCACTAGACTAACAATACCATCACCCACCACTACTACCAGCACCACCACAACCACTGGACCTAACAATGCCATCACCCACCACTGCTGCCAGCACCACCACAGCCACTGGACTAACAATGCCATCACCCACCACTGCTACCAGCACCACCACAACCACTAGATAACATACCATCACCCACCACTACTACCAGCACCACCACAACCACTGACTAACAATACCATCACCCACCACTACTACCATCACCCACCACAGCCACTAGGGCTAACAATCCATCGCCACCACTACTGCCACCACACAGCCGCTGGACTAACAATCCATCCCACCACTACTCACCACCACCACAACCACTGGACTAACAGTACCATCGCCCCCCCACTACTACCAGCACCACCACAACCACTGGACTAACAATACCATCGACCACTACTACCAGCACCACCACAACCACTAGGGCTAACAATACCATCACCCACCACTACTACCAGCACCACCCACCACTGACTAACAATACCATCCCCCACCACTACTGCCACCACAACCACTAGGGCTAACAATACCATCACCACCACTACTACCACCACAACCACTAGGGCTAACAATACCATCACCCACCACTACTACCACCACCACCCCACCACTAGGGCTAACAATGCCATCACCCACCACTACTACCAGCAGCACACAACCACTAGACTAATGCCATCCCACCCTACTACCACCACACCACTAGGCCAATCCATCCCCCACTACTACCACCACCACCACAACCACTAGACTAACAATACCATCACCCACCACTACTACCAGCACCACCACAACCACTAGACTAACAATACCATCACCCACCACTACTACCACCACAACCACTAGACTAACAATACCATCACCCACCACTACTACCATCACCCACCACAACCACTAGACTAACAATACCATCACCCACAACTACCATCACCCACCACAACCACTAGACTAACAATACCATCACCCACCACTACTACCAGCACCACCACAACCACTAGACTAACAATACCATCACCCACCACTACTACCAGCACCACCACAACCACTAGACTAACAATACCATCACCCACCACTACTACCACCACAACCACTAGACTAACAATACCATCACCCACCACTACTACCATTCACCCACCACAACCACTAGACTAACAATACCATCACCCACCACTACTACCAGCAGCACCACAACCACTAGACTAACAATACCATCACCCACCACTACTACCAGCACCACCACAACCACTGGACTAACAATCCATCACCCAACACTACTACCAGCACCACCACAACCACTAGACTAACAATACCATCACCCACCACTACTACCATTCACCCACCACAACCACTAGACTAACAATACCATCACCCACCACTATTACCAGCACCACCACAACCACTAGACTAACAATACCATCACCCACCACTACTACCACCACAACCACTAGACTAACAATACCATCACCCACCACTACTACCATTCACCCACCACAACCACTAGACTAACAATACCATCACCCACAACTACCATCACCCACCACAACCACTAGACTAACAATACCATCACCCACCACTACTACCAGCACCACCACAACCACTAGACTAACAATACCATCACCCACCACTACTACCAGCACCACCACAACCACTAGACTAACAATACCATCACCCACCACTACCATCACCATCACCCACCACCCCTACCATCACCCACCACCCCTACCATCACCCACCACAGCCACTAGACTACCATCGCCCACCACCATCGTGTGAGAGAACAATTCTACTCCCTGTACAAACAACAGTTTCAACAACTTACACAATTGCACTATTCTTTCTTCCACTAAACACACTCGCTTGAACCAAATGGTGGTCTTGTGTTTGCTCTCCTCTATGTCCTTGTTGTTTTTGTTTTACTGCCCAAGATGTGTGTTTGTTTAACTCAGGCTTCATGTTTTATGAACATGTAATTGTTCCATGTAATATACTTTTTTTTGCTTAATTATAGTAACTTTTTAATATCACGTATATATATATATATATATATATATATATATATATATATATATATAAATAAGGTTAGGTAAGTTTTCTAAGAATCTTATGGTACAAAATTATAAATTTTTACATTAACATAAATTAAAAATATATCTTAAAACGTATAAGAGAAAATTTTAGAAAGGACTTAATTTTAAATGAGTTCTTGCTAATTGACCAATTTTACCTATTCGGCACGACATTATACATACATATATATATATATATATATATATATATATATATATATATATATATATATATATATATATAGTTGTTACAAGTAGTCATGCTAAAACAACAATGCAAGACAGTCTCTTGTTGCATAAGCAATATTTGCTGCACTTGTCTTGCTTAGTTACGTAGCAGTATAATCTAATTCTTCAAATTAAAAGGGGTGGACGGGTAAGCCAGTGGAATCCCTCGATCATAACCTGAAGTTCCAGCTGTGGGTCATGTGACTTAAGACATTCTCCACCTGACTCTCCACCTGACTCTCCACTCATGTACTCTTTAACCCAGGTTGATCTGTTTGTGACTTGATAAAGCCCACTGTGTGGGCGAAACGTTGTCTATAAAGGATCACATTATACTGCTTATGTGTTTATTTTTCCAGCCAGGAGGTAGAAAAGTTTGGAACTACTCCATGTAAAGCTTAGCAAGAACATGGGCTAGAGGTGAGTTCACAACATCAAAGGTTTGAGAATAAATTTACCCTGGAAGGAGAGGAGTTAGAATCCACACGAAGGTGAAGTGGATCAAAAAAGACTTCAGTGGGTATGGGACATGAAGTTGTCACTCATTCCCTGAGAACAGTGAGAACATTAGAACATGAGCAGGCCTACTGGCCCAAGTTAAGCAGGTCCATCTCACACCCACTCATGTACTTGTCTAGTAAAGAGACCATGCAAACGCTATCTTAAGGTAAGATTTGTTCGGATTTTTAACCTGTGGGAGTGTTAACCAGCCAGGAAAGTCAGTGCGTCATCGAGGACTCTTGTCTTATTTCCACTGGGAGTAATTTAGTCTTCTTCCCCAGGATGTCACCCACACTGGGCAGATAGTGCAACATACCCCCAATGACAATAAGTGTTCGGGGCCCAAGACTGTTTAACAGCCTCTCACCAGGCATAAGGGGAATTACCAATAGACTACTGGCTGCCTTCAAGAGGGAGCTGGACAGATACCTAAAGTTAGTACCCGATCAGCCGGGCTTTGGTTCGTACGTTGGACTATGCTGCCAGCAGTACCAGTCTGGCCCTGATCCACTCACAGGCGTGGTCAAGGACTGGGCCGCGGGGGCGTTGACCCCCGGAACACCCTCCAGGTAGACACCAGTCAACTAACACCCAGGCACCTACCTACTGCTAGGTGAACAAGGATATCAGGTGTAAGAAAGCGTGCCCATGCCGGGGATTGGATCACGTACACTCAGTATGTGAAGCAAGAGCGTTGCCAACCGAGCCACGGGACACCCCATGCTCTCTGGCTACATGATTCTATTCTCTTCCAGTCATAAGAACATAAGGAAGAACACTGCAGCAGACCTACTGGCCCATACTCGGCAGGTCCTTTCTCGATGTCCTTAATAATCTTGCTACATTTATCAAGTTCATCGCTGAATGAGAAACTCGTTGCTTTCTTGACGTTCATACCCACTGCTCGTTGACAAGCTCATACCCACTGCTCGTTGACAAGTTCATACCCACTGCTCGTTGACAAGCTCATACCCACTGCTCGTTGACAAGCTCATACCCACTGCTCGTTGACAAGCTCATACCCACTGCTCGTTGACAAGCTCATACCCACTGCTCGTTGACAAGCTCATACCCACTGCTCGTTGACAAGCTCATACCCACTGCTCGTTGACAAGCTCATACCCACTGCTCGTTGACAAGCTCATACCCACTGCTCGTTGACAAGCTCATACCCACTGCTCGTTGACAAGCTCATACCCACTGCTCGTTGACAAGCTCATACCCACTGCTCGTTGACAAGCTCATACCCACTGCTCGTTGACAAGCTCATACCCACTGCTCGTTGACAAGCTCATACCCACTGCTCGTTGACAAGCTCATACCCACTGCTCGTTGACAAGCTCATACCCACTGCTCGTTGACAAGCTCATACCCACTGATCGTTGACAAGCTCATACCACTGCTCGTTGACAAGCTCATACCCACTGCTCGTTGACAAGCTCATACCCACTGCTCGTTGACAAGCTCATACCCACTGCTCGTTGACAAGCTCATACCCACTGCTCGTTGACAAGCTCATACCCACTGCTCGTTGACAAGCTCATACCCACTGCTCGTTAACAAGCTCATACCCACTGCTCGTTGACAAGCTCATACCCACTGCTCGTTGACAAGCTCATACCCACTGCTCGTTGACAAGCTCATACCCACTGCTCGTTGACAAGCTCATACCCACTGCTCGTTAACAAGCTCATACCCACTGCTCGTTGACAAGCTCATACCCACTGCTCGTTGACAAGCTCATACCCACTGCTCGTTGACAAGCTCATACCCACTGCTCGTTGACAAGCTTTCTTTTTGCATGTGCCACAAGCCTGTGCACAGTGGCATGTACATTCGCTACTCTTCCTACCATTACTCCTTCAGTCAGGGTGTATATAGTTCTTCACCCTTTGCATTATGTCCTTGAATTTGTATTGATAAAGCCACTGGAGGGCGAAACGTCTACAATAAAGATACCCAGATGTACATGTATCTGATTCTTTATCTTGTCGGTACTGTACACCATTTATGTACAAGGTGTTCTTGTTTTTTTTCTCCATGTCTGTGACCCCTCGCTTTCTCGACACTGAAATTTCCACATTTCTCAGCTGCATCTCTCACATTGGCTGTCCTCCAGATTTCATGACTCTGCCTAATACATGCTAAACGAACTTTTTTCCTCTCTTAATGCCGCTTCTACAAAAACACCTGTGTCCTTTTACTTAACATATTGTCGGTAATTCTACCAATATTAATACAAAAACACCTGTGCCTTGCCTTCTCAATATTTCCAGTCTGCGGAATAGTGATATAACTATTCATTCTCTAGATATCACACTTGGATTTCGTCAAAATGGTGCATTTCTTAGTAATTTGGTTCACACTTGTGTCGTTGATGCTTCGATGTCTACTCGATGTCCTGGTCCTCCTGTCTTCTCCAATACACTGGTGAAACTAACCGCGCTCTCTAGTAAGTTTATACAGGTATACACAAATACATTTACATAGATTATAATACATAGCAGCATATGTGTAGAGAACCTGGGATAACCCAAAAAAGACAGTGTGACTTATTTCCATTGGGGTCCTTTAAATTTCCATTGGCGTCCTCTGACAGACTTAAAGAACGGATGAGAGGTTTGCGCCTTTTTGACTCTTAACAAAGCTTTTCTGTCATAGACCATACACAACCCGTACATAGGGGAGAGAGAGAGAGAGAGAGAGAGAGAGAGACTTATGACAACTTTTCGTTCATGTATGTTGCCTTTCTAAGTGTGAGTTATTTCTGAATTGTTGCAGCCAGTTACTGTGATATATACTGTGTCTTCCTGGTAACCAGACGGCGTGGGGGGGCTACAAACATCAATGGACTTCATTGCCTCCAACTTTTTATTTCTTCAAGTTGCAGAGAGTGAAGAAAAGTGATTTTGGTGACACAGATTGGCGTAGAAATTTCGCTGAGTTTAGTGAAATTTCTGATCCAGAACCCTTCACCAGCACTAAGACATTCCTCTCTGATGTAAAATAACGAACAGGTTTCCCCCCAATGTGAGTGTTTGGATATTAATGGACGAATGATGGTGTGTTTATGGAGGAGGCAGAGTGTAAAAATGCCAATTAACACGACTAAACACCAGTGGACAGAAGTACGCAAAGAACCAAACTGAAAAATCAAGGCTGGCTTAGTAGTGTAACGGAAAGAAGGTGGAGAAGACGAGGTTAATCACCACAGGAGAGCATCTAGATATCATAGGAGGAAATGTGCTGAAGAAGGTACACACTGCAGACGAAATGTCTTGCATGAGCCTTGCAGGAAGGAGGGAGAACACCACTAAAGCAATAACACGTCACTCCAAGGAGAGCAGATGTTTAATAGCCTCGTTTTGCGAGAATGTGTGTTTGCAGGCAATATTAAACCAGTCCATTCTTAATAACATGCTTAATCTTTAAATTGATTGCCAGGTGAAAGATATGGAGAGAATTTTATTGTTTTACGCCATAAGGACTGCATGGGGAGGGGAAAGTGCTGGGGGTAGGATAGAGGGGTAAAAATGGGTTGTGGGGAAATAGGAAGAAACAGATAGGAAAGGTTAAGTGACCTGTCTACTCTGGGTGGATTTCTGTTTTAACGATAAAAAAACACTAATTTAGGAAAGCAAATTCTACCTCACAAAATTGCTAGAGTTCTACGAGGGTAGTGAAGAGAAAAGACTTAGAGAAGAGTAGATAGAGCAATTAGTCTTGAATTAGGGGAAACCTCTTGACACAGTATTAAAACAGACTGATTCTCGAACCTGAGGGGCAGGAAGAACACGAGGGTGAGTACCATAGTGCATAGTAGCATACCTAGGGGCTAGGATACAGAACTTAAGGGGCTAGGATACAGTGACGTTAAGGCTAGGATACAGTGACGTTAAGGCTAGAATACAGTGATGTTAAGGCTAGGATAGTGATATTTAGTGAAGCACTATAATACATAAGAGAAACACTCAAGGTCCCACAATACACAAGTGTAACACTCGGGGTCCCACAATACACAAGTGTAACACTCGGGGTCCCACAATACACAAGTGTAACACTCGGGGTCCCACAATACACAAGTGTAACACTCGGGGTCCCACAATACACAAGTGTAACACTCGGGGTCCCACAATACACAAGTGTAACACTCGGGGTCCCACAATACACAAGTGTAACACTCGGGGCCCCACAATACACAAGTGTAACACTCGGGGTCCCACAATATGTAAACGATATTTTAGAAGTGAATAAATTCTGTGCACGGATAAAATCGGGTAAATCTCGGTGAACGACAGTTGAAGAATAAACAGAGAAATGAATGGAGACTCGAACCGTGGTCCTTGCTATACCAGGTCCGACGATGTACAGAGGTGCATCGTTGGGCCTGCTACATACAAGGACCACGGTTAGAGTCCCCCGTCTGTTTTTCTGTTTATTCTATGTAAAGACGTTTAAGGATTATATAAAGCTGAAGAATAATAACTGTAGAAATTAAGACCGGGAGACAAAGGAATAGAGAGAATAAAAAGGCACAATACCGTGACTGAAACAATCCACACACAACCCGAGAATGAGAGAAAGAAGTTGGGCCGTAACGTCGTCTCTCCTATATGTGGGTTGTTTGTGTATAATAAAGTTCAGTATTGAAGAAGTTCAAGGTCATGCGTATAGGGGAGGAGGGAGAGAGGTCAGGGACAAGAATACACCAGGAGCACGGGCAAAACTGCAAGTATCAATCAAGAAGAAGGAACTAGATGTAAACATAATAACGAATGTATCATCGGGTGTGCGCACAAAATGCGATGCCCCTGAGGCATATCTTACCTTTGATATACGATGGAAAAATAAACACATAAGCAGTATAATGTGATCCTTTATTGACAACGTTTCGCCCACTCAGTGGGCTTTATCGAGTCACAGACAGATCTACCTGGAAAATGAGTAACATGATTATATATAGGGTATAGTCAGGTGGAGAATGCTGCATGTGACAGTCTAAAAAGTAGTGTGATAGTTTAAAACCTTGTGTGACTTAAAGGACCTGCAGTGTTCCATTCTTGAGTTCTATCTGGGATAGCGTTGAAGAGGTTTCTTGGCTATCCTACATAGAATGGCCTTGGACCAGGCTCGTCTGGTGCTCGCCTGGTCAACTCTAAGCAAAAATTTTATTACTTTAATAAGGGGTAAGGAATGGATGACAATCCTTACCCAGGGGTAAGGAATGGATGACATTCCTTACCCAGGGGTAAGGAATGGATGACATTCCTTACCCAGGGGTAAGGAATGGATGACATTCCTTACCCAGGGGTAAGGAATGGATGACATTCCTTACCCAGGGGTAAGGAATGGATGACATTCATTACCCAGGGGTAAGGAATTGATGACATTCCTTACCCAGGGTAAGGAATAGATAACATTACTTACCCAAGGGTAAGGAATGGATGAAATTCCTTACCCAGGGGTAAGGAATGGATGACATTCCTTACCCAGGGGTGAGCAATGCGTCTCTGAACCATGGGCACAGTTAATTACACTCCACTTAGCAAATTCCATTGTAAGAGGCCACTTGAAAATACCCACCTCTGAGCCCACTTAAGTTACAGTGGGACCTGAATAAACCTCCATATTGCTTAATAATACTTACTTAGCTTCACTTAGAAAAAAAAAAACTTACCTAGAAAAAACCCATACCAAGCTTTCCACTGGTGGTTTAAGCTCATCAAAATGATAAACCAAACGTGTCTTAGGGATGCCTGAGAACCACAATAAAACAACATAGACAATTGTTTATTTACGCTGGTGGAGAAGCGAGTACTCACATTGTATAGACTTAAGGAACTTCTCCTATGAGACGTCTCCATGTGGTGTATTTCCTTCGTAAAGGGATTTAAAGAGCGCATCCAGAATCGAGTAGCGCATGAAAAATGGATTTCATGGGTGTTTTCAGTTTTGAACGTACTTTTTCGGTTGAATTTGGAAAAAATCTCTGTATATAGCAGTGTTAAGTGCAGTAAATTCATGTTTGTACTTACAGTAAACTCGCTTATTCTACTTAATACTGGGTGTCTGGGACATTAAATCTGATTAAATACAGGTAAGGTTTGTCAGGAAGCAGGGCAAGTGCTTCCTGACGCTGCAGCCGGAGCATTTGGTCATCCGACCGAGGCCTTCCATTGCCGGTCCACCCTTTTAAAAATTCAGATGATTATAACCCATTAGATTAGTAGTCAGTTATAAAAACATAGTTACGGTGTCAAGGAAGACTGGGAGAACACGGATATCCCAGTACAGAGATAAAACACTCCACCACAAGTCTCTGGATATCTGTGACTTTGACAAGCTTAAATCCCAAAAGAGGGAGATCAATCTCTAGGACTCTCCTCTACCACTGTGATCTGCCTCACTCCACTTTTTACCTCCTCGTATATCCTCCGTCTGCCTCTCCTCTCCGCCTGAGGAAAAACATCATATGATCCCAGTCTTGTGTCAACGATTCCTTCCCATGATCTGTGGTAGTTCAAACCACTTTGTATATGTAATAATGTTGCTAGAATTATCCACAATATGTTAGGTAAAAGAACACAAGTGTAACAAATGTGACATTTTATAGTGGCAACGTTTCGCTCTCCAGGAGCTTTGTCAAGACGTTACGAACAATACATGGACACAGCATGTATGTATGTATGTATGTATGTGTATATATATATATATAATTATTTATTTATTTATTTATTTATTAACACATCGGCTGTTTCCCACCAAGGCAGGGTGGCCCGAAAAAAGAAAAACTTTCATCATTCACTCCATCACTGTCTTGCCAGAGGTGTGCTTACACTACAGTTATAAAACTGCTGAGATGTGAAAGCATAATATAATCGTAGTACTTGTAGTAGCAGGTATGTGATGGCAGCGTCAGCACACACATGACCATGCAATACGATCACCAGTAACAGGTGATATCTTACGATGCAGTATAACGACAGTGGAAAGTAGTATTAGTATTCCAAGCGCTTTCGTGATTTCTCGCATTATTGAAGAAGTTTTTGCTTTTCCTTGATAATGCGAAAAATCACGAAAGCGCTTGGAATACTGATTATATTGCACATCTGATCATGTTCAGAAAGTATTAATTTGCATCCCATCGTCCTCATCGACGTCAATATATCAGTTTGGCTAAGAACCTCTGGTACGTGTCCGTGACACTGCAATGACATGATTTTGTGATGGTTGATTTGAACCCGCTAGCTGCGTCCCCTTGTGTGTTCACTCTTCATAATGATATTAAGTTTATGTAGGTAGAGGTACACACACGTATAATTATCATACCTAGTAACATGTGTGTAAATTACCAAGGATAACTCTTATTTTGTCAAAGGGACACAAATTAGACACATATGCAACACATGTGTCTAATTTATCAACTTGTCGGTTCTCTGTACCATCCATCGTCATTTCTTTTGTTAAAGCGGAGTACCATGAAGAACAAGAATAATCTACATGACATTGTATAATTGTATAAGAGCTAGACATATTATTATTATTCTTAGAGGGCCCTACGAGCCTCGGTAGTTAGACACTGTCTGTCTGTAGAGGAACTTCTGCACTGTTTACCATCACTTCTCCCGACATAATTGGCTCGAATGGAGTTCCTAGACATTTCACTAAAATACTAAAGTTATCCCCTATTCTATCACAGTTATATATTACTTTATTTATCAGGTTTGTGGTATGTTATACTTGGTTAAATAGTGTTCATAATGATAGTATATTCTAGGTAAACCTAACCTAAACAAATGTATCGAGAAATTGACTTGAAATATAGTGGACCCCGGTGTTCGTCCTGCTCGAAACTCGCCCTTTTATGTAAGTATATTTTTTTAAATGCTTTTATAAGTGTATTTTTGGGGGTCTAAAAGGATTAGTCTACTTTACATTATTCCTTATGGGAATAAATTCGTTTGGTAATGGCACTTGAACAGCATTCTGGAACGAAAAAATAACGAAAACCGGGGGTCCACTGTAATATGAAGGAAATCAACGCTTTGTTACGAAGAACGGATTGAAAATTGATAGAAAATTAGGCTGATCCAAGAGATGAGAGAACTGATTTGAGAGATACGAAAGTAAGTGAACCTTACAACATAAGAGGAGGACCAGCATGATCTCCAAGTATGAGATGCTTAGAAATTCACAAAGTAAATATGCTTTGAAATTCAATTACGTAGAGCGAAGAGACATAGAAGGTAAAGATAGGTATTTGAAAATATTGAGAACACTACGAAGTTAGTAATTTTTTTTTAACATGAGAGTGGAAAGAATTAGGAAGTAGTGGAGGAGAATTCCATTCTGGATTTAAGGAAACATTAATTCCGGTTAACAGTAGAATAAGAGGCGAGGACAAGAGCTGAGTCTCACCCACCTCCCCCTCAAATAACTTTGTGAGTATAATACTTTGTGCATGTATCACCACCACCCGCCCTTACACACACACACACACACATGAACGATAAAACAAAAAAAAACTAATTGCCAAACAACTTTTAATAACATTCTTGAACCTGAACAAAGAAGGAACAATATAATCTATCATAATTTTTTTGGAAAGCGAATACAAAGGCAGGAATTAAAATAATATTTTATAATATAATTACGCATCTAATTCCCTATTCATAGTGGCAAGAGGAGACAAAAGTTTCTACTGATGGGGCTGGAAGAACAAAGAGACCAGAGACTTGAGAGGAACGAAGTGAAGGACTGTTTGCCAATTGTAAATATGCCACAGTCGTGGACGCTGTGTAATTACTGGGTCTTATTACGCCAGAGGGGAAGAGGCGTCGAGGGAGGCAGTGTTCATTCATATAGTAGTGTCTGTGGCCTGACTTGTTCCATTCTTTCTCATAATAATAATAATCTTTATTTCTACAAGTACATGATGCAACTTATACAGACCATAGCTGACATCAGTGACATATTATATAGAAAGTCCCTGGTTATGCAGAGCATTTCGGGCAACTTGTGTTAATTTTGTCCCTCAGGATGCGACCCACATCAGTCTGCTAACACCCAGGGACCTGCTTACTGCTAGGTGAACAGGGACAACAAAGGAAATATTCCCCAATGTTTCCACTCGTACCGGGGGTCGAATCACGGACCGAAGATAGGCTTCCATTTTCCACATGTAATTAACAAGTATATTACCTCTATTATACTTGTACCTTTAAGTCCTGGTCCCAGAAGTATCTTTAGTAGAGAGTTATTTTATAAGTTTAATAGAAGAGATGATATATTGGCTTTTGGATACAGACACAATTAGCAAGCTTTATAAAGCCATGGCGTGATAAAGAAAGACACTGGGCGAAATGCTGTTCCAATGAAATCGTGATCTGCAACTTGTGTCTTTGCCTTAATAGGTGTCTTATTTTATTAAACACTGATAATGGGACTGTTGGAAACGTGGAGCCAGTCGTAAGTCCGAAGTCTGAACTGCCACTCAGGTGTCTTCATATCTCTTGTCTCTCTTGTCAGAAGATGATCCAAATGTCAGTCTAGAAGTGAAGGGTTAATGAGGAGTGTCATCCTTCAGAACCAGCCAGAGTGAAACTACTGTTACCTGAAGGGTGTATACCGCCAGGGTGTTCCGGGGGTTAACGCCTCCGTGGTCTAATTCTTGATCTGGCCTCGCGGTGGAATCAGGGCCTGATCACTCACGCTGTTACTGCCGGCCGCACGCAAACCGACGTACGAACCACAGCCCATCTGGTCAGCTACTGATCCTTTGTTATATCTGTCCACGAAATGGAGCCTGGGGGAACATTTCGAGAATATTTGCTTAGTACATAAGTGTGTTTCAGCCTCATCTAAACAGAGAACCAATAAGAAGAGATCGAGGTTCAGGATTAGTCACCTGTATCTGAGATGTTTCGCCCACAAGGGACTTTATCAGTTCACACACAGAGGTAAACAGAGGATATATACAGTTAGGTCTTGATTAGTGCGAATAATGAATCCCGTTGAGTGGTCTTGTTATTCGAATTCGCACTATATTACACGCAATTTTCGGGAGGTAAAAAACTAGGATTAATATTCGCGTTGTTCGAACTCTCTAGTCGAGACCTATCTGTATACAGGTTGTTTATCTTGTCCACAAGTCGTGCATGGAATGAGACCAAGAGTGTGGTGCTTAGTGTGTGAGAGAACGTACGCCTTGCGAAGTCCAAGTTCCGCGTGGAGGGATAATCTCTTCAACAAGTACTAGGTGTCTCATTTTCTCACTAGTCGTACCATGGTGACTGGTGGTCGTTGTTTTCATCGCTAGTTACATGCAGCAGCGGTACTGAATACCATTTACATCATGAAGTTTCTTAATGTTGGCAGACAGTATGTTGATGGGCTGACTCCTCATATCTAGGGGAGGATATATGACGGGTGTCTCCCTGGCCAGTAGTACACTGGAGTGTAGATTCTGTTTACTAACGGATACTGAACACTATACTATCCTCACTTTAGGGGAAGAAATGAGGAAGGTAATGGGACCTGACTGTGTCATCGTGGGGCAATAAACATTGTGTAAACCACTTGTTAAAATCTGTAAGTAAGTGGATATACGACTGTTGTCAGAGATGTGGAAGACAGAGAATGTAGGTCCAGTGTTTTAAGGTCTGACAGAAGCTATTCAGGAACCTAGACATGCTTACTTCGTCACTTAATGGAGATCAGAATGGAAATGATGAATACGTGGAGAGAAGTGGCATACAAAAAAGACCAGCACGTATTTAGTCATGGTAGATCATGTCTCACTATGACAGGTTAACAGATAATGGCAAAAGGAAAATTCGGTCGACTGCATATTCTTGGACAGGAAAAAAAAGAACATTGCACACGGTGACTCACGTGAGGCTGACCAAAACTACAATAAATGAGAACACATGGATAACAGGGAAGGTATTGAAGAGAACCAAAGTTTACCCGAGGAAAAGGAGATAGTAATGACCCGAGAAGAGGTAGAGTGGACAAATGTAGTGGACATACTACAAGGTTAGGTTAAGTTTGTCAGGAAACAGGACAAGTGTTTCCTGACGCGGGTCTTAGTCATATGATGACCCACAGCTGGAGCTTTTGGTCATCTGACGAGGCCTTCCGCTGGCTTATCGGCACCCCTTTAAAAGTTGTGGTAATGATGATAGGCATTAGATACAAAGATCAATATCGGGTCCGATATTGTTTCTGGTACATGTGAACGACACGTCGGAAGTGTTACTCTGTGTGTCACTGCGTACATATGAAACTAATACTAAAAACACGGAAAGACTACACCATGACGTAAACAAAAGGATAAGGTGCTACGGGAATACAACCCCAGTAGATTCTGGTGTACAACATTGATTAAACAGAAAGAAACCTAAGCACAGGGGGCAGAATGGTGTTCCGGGGGTCAGCGCCCCCGCGGCACGGTTGCAAGTCTCATGTACGAGAACCTAGGGGTGAAAATAGCAGGGAGAATATCACCAGAAATGCACATCAACCAACACAATAACTCCTCTGTGTTATATGGTTGTGTGGGCGACTCTGGTCTTAGCTTTCATGAATATAAACAGAGTATCATAAGCGTGTATATGACATGTTAAGTGCAAAACATCGTCTTGAAACCCACAATTGATAAAGCATATCAGGAAGAAAGTATAAGTGTCGTGATTAGGAACGAAACTCATACCTATACTAAACTAATAACATTCAAGGAAGTTTTAGAGAAGACACGATTACGACGTGCGAGATGTATAGAAGACCAAGATGAACAGGGAAAGACTATTTGATAGAGAGGGAAACTTTATGGATACATAGACTGAAATTAAACACACAGGGATGTCAGGAAGTATTTCTTGAGCCTCAGGGTGGTCAGGCAGTAGAGCCACTTAGATATTGTGGTGGAGGCAGGCTGATGAGGGTAGAAGGGAAGCGGCCAGTTAATAGGCGGGACCAGGAGCTGAGAGTCAACACCAGCATCCATAAGTTTGTACATTCTCTCTTCCCCATATCTCCCTCCTCTTATATTCATCAACTCCTTTATCAATCTCTATCACGGCTCATCTTGTCTTCACTCTTTCTCTCCAGAGATTAATATATCTTCCTCTCCCTACCCTTCTTGCTCGGCCTTCCTTCCCTTCCCATTTCCTCTCCGTCTTGAATACTTTAACATGTAAACAATCTCTCATGAATTCAGAGTAAGATTAACGTCGTCTTTTTCTCTCATTCCGCGAGACTCGAGGACGGGAGAGGCGAGACCTCGCCCTCTTCTGTCTTCTTGGGACATAAAGAAATTCTTCATCCCACTGGAAATTGCGCGTGCTAGTCTTCTGAGGGTTTCATATTTGCAGGGTTGTGTGCGCGCGCGCGCGCGCTGACTTATTACTTCTATGTAATGTTTCAAGAACTCGTGATAGGGTATTTAAGGTAATGTTCTTGGAGAAGAATACGCGCGCGCGCACACACACACACACACACACACACACACACACACACACACACACACACTCATCAGTCCCCCTGTCCCCACCCCAGCAACCCAAAACCCACCATCACAGCTACCCCCCACCCCCACCACAAACTCCACCCCACCAACCCATACCCTAACCATACAATACCCCCCACCTTTGCTGCTACCCCCTATGGGCACCCCGCCCACACCCACCCAACCCACCAAGACCTCCCCAGGGACACAGTATTGGAAACAAGGTTGAAGGTTTGGTACACAAACGCGGATGGAATTACGAATAAGTATGAAGAGTAGAATGAAAGAATAAGTGAGGTGTCCCCAGACATCATAGCTGTCACAGAAACTAAACTGAGAAAGTATCAGATGCAATCTTCCCACAGGGATATCAGATCCTGAGGAAATATAGAAGGAGCAGGGGGGGAGGAGGGGTCGCACTGCTTGTAAGGAACCGTTGGAGATTCGAGGAAATGGAAGGAATGGAGGCGTGTAGAGAAAGGGACTTCATAGTAGGTACATTCCAGTCTGGGGAGCACAAAATAATCATTGCAGTGATGTATAACCCACCATAGAACTGCAGGAGGCCAGGTGAGGAATATGATGAGAACAACAGAGCGATGGTGGACACTCTGGCGGAGGTGGCAAGAAAAGTGCACATGAGCAGAGCGAAGCTACTGGTCATGGGCGATTTCAACCAGAGAGAGATCGACTGGGAGAACCAAGATCCATGTGGGGGTCCAGAAACTTGGAGAGCCAAGATGATGGATGCGGTACTGGAAAACCTGATGCACCAACATGTCAGGGACACGACCAGAGTGAGAGGAGAAGATAAACCAGCAAGACTGGACCTTGTATTCACCCTGAACAGCTCAGATATTGAAGACATAACACACGAGAGCCCCCTGGGAGCCAGTGACCATATGGTGCTGAGCTTTGAGTACATTGTAGAGCTACAGGTGGAGAGGGAAAACGGTACCGAAAGAGACAAACCAGATTTTAAAAGAGGAAACTACACAGGCATGAGGAATTTCCTGCAGGAGGTTCAGTGGGAAAGGGAAATGGACGGACAGACAATAAATGAAATGATGGAATACGTAGGGGCAAAGTGCAAGGAGGCAGAGGAACGGTTTATACCCAGAGGAAAAGGATTAAACGGGAAGGCCAGAAAGAGCCCCTGGTTTACCCAAAGGTGCAGGGAGGCAAAGACTCAGAGTGTCAGAGAATGGAAAAGGTACAGAAGGCAAAGAACCCAAGTAAACAAAGAGATTAGTAGAAGAGCTAGAAACAAGTATGCACAGGTACGGAGGGAGGCCCAGAAACAGTACGAAAATGACATAGCATCGAAAGTTAAGTCCGACCCGAAACTGATGTACAGTCACATCAGAAGGAAGACAACAGTTAAAGACCAGGTGATAAGGCTGAGGAGAGAAGATGGGGAACTCACAAGTAACGATCAAGAGGTATGTGAGGAGCTCAACTTGAGGTTTAAGGAAGTATTCACAGTGGAGGAAGGAAGGCAGCTGGGTAGACAGGACGGGGTGCGTCACCAACAAGGGATGTATCAACTGCTAGAGGGCATACACACAACTGAGGAGGAGGTGAAGCAGTTACTCAGTGACCTTGATACCTCAAAGGCGAGGGGTCCGGACAATATCTCCCCGTGGGTTCTTCGGGAAGGAGCTGAGGTACTGAGTGTGCCACTTACCATAATATTCAACACATCCCTTGAAAATGGGCAGATACCTGAGGTATGGAAGAAGGCCAACGTAGTCCCCATCTTTAAAAAAGGAGACAGAAAAGAGGCACTAAACTATAGACCGGTGTCACTTACATGTATAGTGTGCAAAATCCTGGAGAAAATCATCAGGAAAAGAATGGTGGAGTACCTCGAGCTGAACAGGATAATAAACACCAGACAGCACGGATTCCGGGAAGGCAAATCCTGTGTAACAAACTTCCTAGAGTTCTATGATAAAGTAACAGAGGTAAGGCAAGAGAGAGAAGGGTGGGTTGATTGCATTTTCCTGGACTGCAGGAAGGCCTTCGACACAGTTCCTCACATGAGATTAGTAAAGAAGTTGGAAGAACAAGCATGTATAACAGGAAGGGCACTGGAATGGATCAGGGAATACCTCACAGGGAGGCAACAACGGGTCATGGTGCGTGATGAGGTATCACAGTGGGCGCCTGTGACGAGCGGCGTACCGCAGGGGGTCAGTCCTAGGACCAGTGTTATTCTTGGTATATGTAAATGACATGACGGATGGGATAGACTCAGAAGTGTATCTGTTCGCAGATGATGTGAAATTAATGAGGAGAATCACATCGGAAGAGGACCAAGCAGGACTTCAAACAGACCTAGACAAGCTTGACATCTGGTCTAGCAACTGGCTTCTCGAATTCAATCCCACCAAATGCAAAGTCATGAAGATCGGATAAGGGCAAAGAAGACCGCTGACAGAGTACAGGCTAGGCGGGCAAAGGCTACAAACCTCGGCAAAGGAGAAAGACCTTGGGGTGAGTATAACGCCAAGCACGTCTCCGGAAGCACACATCAACCAGATAACTGCGGCAGCATATGGGCGACTGGCAAACCTAAGATTAGCGTTCCGTTACCTTAACAAGGAATCGTTCAAGACACTGTACACCGTGTACGTCAGGCCCATACTAGAATATGCAGCACAGGTCTGGAACCCACACCTGGTCAAGCACGTAAAGAAACTAGAGAAAGTGCAAAGGTTTGCGACAAGGTTAGTTCCACAACTCAGGGGTCTGTCCTATGACGAAAGGTTGAGGGAAATAGGACTAACAACACTGGAGGAAAGAAGGGTCAGAGGAGACATGATAACGACATACAAAATACTGCGGGGAATCGACAAGGTAGACAGTGACAGGATGTTCCAGAGAGGGAACACAGAAACAAGGGGACACAACTGGAAGCTGAAGACTCAGATGAGTCAAAGGGATGTTAGGAAGCATTTCTTCAGCCACAGAGTAGTGAGGAAGTGGAATAGTCTAGAGAAAGATATAGTGGAGGCAGGAACCATACATAGTTTTAAGACGAGGTATGATAAAGCTCATGGAGCAGGGAGAGCAGAGACCCAGTAGCGGACAGCGAAGAGGCGGGGCCAGGAGCTGAGTCTCGACCCCTGCAACTACAATTAGGTGAGTAAAATTAGGTGAGTACTGACTCACTCACTCAAGGAAGAGAAAACAGCGTCTCAGACAGGTATTAAACTGAGATAATATCGTCAAGAAACATAGTGAGGGAGACTAAGAGGATCATAGCTGGTGAGTTGAGGTGACAAACACCGGCACATTACCAACACTGGGCTCGCAACACATCAGTTCATTACACAATACACCAATAACCCGCACACAAATAACTTCTTTGTGTTAGTGTGACTTTGTAAATGGTCCAAGTCGGACCGAAGCCTCGTCGTAAGCTCCTCTCTCCTATGTGTGGGTTATTTGTATATTGTTCCAGTCACGGTATTGTGCCTTTGTGTTATTTAATACATCAGTTATTATTATTATTGTTTATCGGTTATAAACATGGTATATATATATTTTATATATATATATATATATATATATATATATATATATATATATATATATATATATAATATATATACCATGTTTATAACCGATAAACAATAATAATAATAACTGATGTATTAATATATATATATATATATATATATATATATATATATATGCTTAACAATTGTATATACATTGTACAGAATGTATACTTTCTTTACGTTAAAATCCCTATATAAAGATATATAGGGCAAAGCAAGGCTTTTCTAAGACAATGTTTAACTCAAGGAAAGCTTTATCTAGCTTGATAGCTTTATAAAGCTTTCCTTAAGTGAAACGTTTCTTAAAGCTTCACTGTACTCTAAGTTTCTGTTTTGGTGTCTATCTTGTGGTACTCTAACTCTGGTGCTGCCCTTGTTTCCACTGAGAACACCTCTTTAAATCGTTTGTTCAGCACCTCACAAACTTTCCTTGTCGTTTCTCGTGAGCTACTCTGCTCTCTTCATTCTTATTACCTGTTTTTTTGCTGTCCTCTTTCTTCTGTTGTGACCTTGAAGCATTCTCGGTCCAGACTTGGCTGTTGCTGCTATATCTCACTCAAGTTATGGCTCAACTTCTCTTCTCCATTTTTGGATTTCTGGAGGCTGGTGTTCCATCCTCTTGTCACCTCCGCTTCTATTTCCTGTAATTAACGACTGTTATGGGAGTGTATTCATCTGCTCTAATTCTTCGTCTCTTCCTGGTCTGGTCATGGACCGGGACGCGGGGGAGTTGACCCCCGGAACTCACTCCAGGTATACATGCTCACCGATCACTATATATAATCCGGTATTCCTACTGCTATCATCTTTATCAAAACTGTAAATCATCAGTGGCCGCCCTCAGTCTTCCTCTGATTGTCTTTCCAGTCTGGATTGCCTTGTCTGTTGCCTCCAGTTCCCTTACTGTCTCTCTTATTACCTCCTGCGCCTTCCTGCCTACTGCGAGTATCTCTGGCAATTTTCTCATTTCTCTCTTCCTGATTCCTCTGCTTATGCTTTTATAGTCATTTCATTTCCTTCTTTCTACTATTTCTTTCATTTTCTACACAGCCTCTTTTAACTTCTTCCTTTCCTCGGCCAGTCTTTTGAGTCGTTTCTTTAGTCATAATTATCTTTTTCTCCTGTTCCAAGATGTTTTCACTTGTTTTTCTTTACAAATTTGTAAGGTTTCAACCTAGAGAGTATAGCTTTCTTCCCCCCACTACTCACCCCTGTGTGTGAGTGTGTTGGGGACGGAGACGGTGGGTCTAAAGCCGGATTCTGTGAGAGCTTTTAAAGATGTGTGATGGGAAGACTTCGTCCCGGTGAGGAACCAGGGGAAAGGTGGCGTCACCCAGGACGCAAGTGGAAAGTCACGTCACGACGCCAAGGGCGTCACCTGTGCTAGGGAAAAGAGGCTCTTCTCCTAATGCTAGGGAAAAGGAGGCATCACGTACGCTAGAGGAATGGGACATCACGTACGCTAGAGGAATGGGACATCACGTACGCTAGAGGAATGGGACATCACGTACGCTAGAGGAATGGGACATCACGTACGCTAGAGGAATGGGACATCACCTACGGCGCCTGGGAAAGAGCAACCTGAATCACCCGAATTTAAGTTTTGGGTGTCCAGAGGATATATATTATATATATTATATATATATATATATATATATATATATATATATATATATATATATATAATTTTTTATTAACACACCTGCCGTTTCCCACCAAGGCAGGGTGGCCCGAAAAAGAAAAACTTTCACTGTCATTCATTCTATCACTGTCTTGTCAGAGGCGCGCTTACACTACAGTTATAAAACTGCAACATTAACACCCTCCTTCAGAGTGCAGACACTGTACTTCTCATCTCCAGGACTCAAGTCCGGCCTGCCAGTTTCCTGAATCCCTTCATAAATTTTACCTTGCTCACACTCCAACAGCACGTCAAGTCTTAAAAACCATTTGTCTCCATTCACTCCTAACACGCTCACGCATGCTTGCTGGAAGTCCAAGCCCTCACACACAAAATCTCCTTTACCCTCCCTCCAACCTTTCCTAGGCCGACCTCTACCCGCCTTCCCTCCACTACAGATGTATACACTCTCGAAGTCATTCTATTTTGTTCCATTCTTTCTACATGTCTGAACCACCTCAACAACCCCTCCTCAGCTCTCTTGATAATAGTTTTGGTAATCCGCACCACCTCCTAATTTCCAAACTACAAATTCTCTGCATTATATTCACACCACACATTGACCTCAGACACAACATCTCCACTGCCTCCAGCCTTCTCCTTGTTGCAACATTCACAACCCATGCTTCACACACACCCATATAAGAGTGTTTGTATAACTGTACTCTCATACATTCCCTCTTTGCTTCCACGGACAAAGTTCTTTGTCTTCACAGACTCCTCAGTGCACCACTCACCTTTTCCCTCATCAATTCTATGATTCACCTCATCTTTCATAGACCCATCTGCTGACATGTCCACTATTAAATATCTGAATATTTTCACCTCCTCCATACTCTCTCCTCCAATCTGATATCCAATCTTTCGTTACCTATTTTTTTATCCTCATCACCTTACTCTTTCCTATATTCACTTTTAATTTTCTTCTTTTACATACCCTACTGGCAAGAACCAGTAGGTGCTGCCAAGCAAGAGCTAGCAGGCTCTGTCTGGCAAAAACCAGCGTGCCCCGCCTAGCAGTAGCCACTAGAACTTACAACCTTGCTTCTCTTTTATGTTTAAAAAGTTTTTCACTCTGGCAGGATTACTGTTTTTTCTTTGTCTCACGAACAACCAAAGAGAGGAATGCACGAAAGGCCGCATGCGACTTTGGCTTAGCACGAAAGCGTCCCTTGATATCTGGCTTAAACCATGAGTAACAAGGGTGACAGAATAAACAAGGTAGGTTGGTAGTCCTCACGAGGTAATTCACGGGTGTTTTTGAGGCGTGAATAAGCAAGTTCAGTTATAATAATGTACCAGTAGCAACACGCTGTACACATGAGCAACACGCTGCTGTCTTTATTTCTGCCTTAACGGTTCGACAGTAAAGAGACCCAAGTGTTGCATGTGTCTTATCAATAAAGAGACCCAAGTGTTGCGGATATCTCTTATCAATAGACTCGAGTGTTGCACGTGTCTTATTCATCAACTTGTACGTATTCTCTACTATGAGTAATATGATCGCAGATCAAGTGATGTTCTTGGGAAGGATACAGTCAGAGGTGTGTGAGTACTGGAGCTGTCTTCTCAGCTGACCATGAAGTGAAGCTAAGTGTGACCTTTTACTAACAGTGGCTTTAAAAACACAGTACTGCACCCACATCTCTCCGATGTTGAAGACTGCTGGAATGACAGGATCAACAAAATAGAGGTCCAGATGAGAGAAATTTCTGTCCATAAGTCGTAGATGAGACAGGGACAGGCACTCCAAGACAGTGGTGCATAAAGGTGAGTGCACCTGTGCCTCGTACTGTTTTCTGCAGTCTCTACTGTCAAACAAGTACGAGATTTAACTCTCTGGCTGACTTGTTTTAAAAGATTTAACACGTAATTCTTTATAGACACTTTGGAAAAAATTCACTCGACGGGCAAGCACCTCATCCCCGGGCCCAGTTCTCTTCATTATTGCCACAGCTCCAGTATTAACGTCATGCTACCTAGAGACCATCATCATTTGCTTTCCAGAAGCAAACGTTACCTGTCAAAAAATTCCCCAGGCTGATATATCTGTAAGCTGGTAATTGGTGTAACTGAGAGCAGCTGGCATCTCCTCTCATGCATAAGTAAATAAAAAAGAGTCGTCTGCATTGGAAGTAAACATTCCATTACAATGGACCCAGCACCCCCACCTGTGGAACACTGATTGAGTGTCTTATTGACTCTGTCCCTTTGAGAACTACGCTTAGAGATCTACCTTGAAGGTAATCACCGAGGTATAGTGCAGAGCCAGAGACTCCTAGTACTTGCAGTTTGGCCGAGAGTCTCTGGTGCCATACTCGGTCGAAAACACCAGCAGTGTCCAGTGCTACTACACACCTGATCTTGGATTCATCCAGTGACTGGTGCCACATAGTGGAAATATATATATGTGATAAACCTTCGTAATAAATACCGAAAAGTTGGTTTAGAAAAACAAGTAAGCAAACACTAGCACATATTTATTAGAAAACGTTTCGGTCCTGGGACCTTGATCACTTCTGATCAAGGTAGGTTGGTAGACAGCAACCACCCAGGGAGGTACTACCGTCCTGCCAGGTGACTGTGAAACAGAAACCTGAAACTGTTTTACATGATGGTAGGATTGCTGGTGTCTTTTTTCTGTCTCATAAACACGCTGGATAACAGGTATATCTAGCTACTTCTACTTACACTTTAGGTCACACTACACTGGCATACACATGCATATATATACATACACACATCTAGGTTTTTCTTCTTTTTCTTAATAGCTCTTGTTCCTTTTATTTTCTCTATTGTCCATGGGGGAAATGGAAAAGAATCTTCCTCCGTAAGCCATGCGTGTCGTATGAGGCGACTAAGATGCCGGGAGCAATGGGCTAGTAACCCTTCTCCTGTACAAATCTACTAAAACGAGAAGAAGAAAAACTTTATAAAATTGGGTTGTCTGAATGTGCGTGGATGTAGTGCGGATGATAAGAAAGAGATGATTGCCGATGTTATGAATGAAGAAGTTGGATGTCCTGGCCCTAACGAAACAAAGCTGAAGGGGGTAGGCGAGTTTCAGTGGGAGAAATAAATGGGATTAAGTCAGGAGTATCTGGGGAGTTAGAGCTAAGGAAGGGGAGCAATAATGTTGAAGGATCAGTTATGGAAGGAAAAGGGAATATAAAGTGTAAATTCAAGAGGGTTATGTGGATT
>WNWK01002857.1:0-191337 GCA_009830355.1 Cherax destructor
TCACTGACGGTGAGCTGACCTGAGTAACTTTTGAGTGGGCCTATCTTGTCCCTAATCTTACTTCTGTATACCTGAAAAATCCTTTTGGGTTAGTCTTCGATTCTCTTGCAACTTTAACCTCATAGTCTCTTTTTGCTTTTCTTATTCCTTTTTTATTTCTCTTTAACTGAATATATTGATTACTTAATTGCCCCTCTCCTCTTTTGATTCGCCTATATATGCCTCTCTTTGACCAATGAGATGTTTTAATCTATTGTTCATCCATTTAGGATCATTTTTGTTTGATCTGATTTCCTATTAGGAACATAAGTTGTCTGAGCAGCTAGAACTATTCTCTGAAAACGTCATATTGGCAATCACCACCTACCTGACCCACTGTCAGGTCATTCCAGTTCAGCCTACCCAGGTAATTTTTCAGTCCTACAAAATCAGCTAGGCGTAAGTCAGGGACAGAGACTTGATTGTCATTATTAGGGTAATTCCATGATATATTAAAACTGAGTGATTTGTGATCACTTTCCCCAAGCTCATCATTAACCTCAAGATTATTAACTAGCGTTTCCCTGCTGGCAAGAACCAAGTCTAGCAGGTTATTTCCTCTAGTTGGTTCTGTCACCAACTGTTTCAAAAACAATCCTGAATCGTATCAAGAAAGTCACTTGACTCTAAATTTCCTGTCAAATTGCTCCAGTCAATTTGTCTAAAGTTGAAATCTCCCATTAGCACAACATTTTCATTGTAGATGCCTTACGAATTTCATCCCATAGAAGTTTACTGCACTCCCTATCAAGATTAGGGGCCTGTAAATCACACCCAAGATAAGTTTTACACGGCCCTCAAGAAGCCGTAACCAAACAGATTCAGTGGCTGACGCTTCTAATTTTATATCTTGTCTAACACAACAATTTAAATTGTCTCTGACATACATCGCTACTCCACCACCCTTCCTGTTGACCCTATCAGTGTGGAATAATTTATAGCCTTGTATGTGACATTCAGAAGGCAACTCTCTATCTTTCAGATTGAGCCAGGTCTCTGTTATAGCAATAATATCTATGTTTCCTGCACTTGCAATTAATCTTAACTCATCTATCTTATTTCTTAAACTCCGGCTATTAGTATAGTAAACCTTAAGGGAGCTAGTCCCTTGTTTCCCTCTGCTGTCTTCCTTTGTTTGCTGACCTGATCCATTGTATTTATTTGTAACTTTATGATGAATTTCTTTTATACACATATTGTTTTCAGCCCTAGTGTTGCTAACTGACTGGGTCGGGGCATTGGCTTAAGCCGGTTGGAGACTTGGACCTGCCTCGCATGGGCCAGTAGGCCTGCTGCAGTGTTCCTTCTTTCCTATGTTCTTAACATAGTTTGAATAAATGCTTTAGAAAACTGATAAGTTGATAAGTATGACATTTAGGAATCTTTATTCTGGAAACCGTTAAAGATGAGGAGTGTGAGGTAATCAGTGTCTCAGCCTTGGAGTTGGTGAAGAGCATCATAGTCTTGGAGAATCTCCACGACTACAATGGTCTTCAACTCCAAGGCTGAGACACTGATTACCTCTTCTTTTGTATGTAGTTCTACTGTCTTCCAATTATGCCCTTGAATTTGTATTGACAAATTCACTGGATGGTGAAACGTCTACAATAAAGTTACGCAGATGTCGCACATGTGTCTAATTCTTCATCCTGTCAGCGCTGTATATCATACAAGCATACATGTACATTATCAAGTCTGATATAAGCTGTACATATAGACTCCTAGCAGTTTTCCTATCTTGCACTTTAAATAAGGTGTTTTCGTCCAATGAGCAAGTTTTTGTCCTGATCTTTTGCTTATATATATATATATATATATATATATATATATATATATATATATATATATATATATTATTGTAACCACGAACGAGTGGTATTGATCAATATACTAGGAAAATTTTAGCTTCAAGAAGCTTGACCAGTCTGATGATTTTCTTAATATAATGTCCCAGCATTGCACAAGTGTCTTATTTACACATATATCTGTCTAGCCAGTTTTAAGAGCTATCAAAGGTATTAGCTTAAATGAGGCTACCTGGTAGTTCGTTGCAAATTTTTATTCCGTTTCCTGGTTTAGAAAAAAACACATAAGCAAACATCAGGACATTTATTAGAAAACGTTTCGGTCCTGGGACCTTGAGGTACGACCTTGCCTCGCCAAACAAGACCTTCGACGCCGACGATGTCTGGAAGCCTGGCTAACCGCCCTCATGGACACTATAGAACGTAATACTAGAAGTTACGAAAATTCTAAAACATTAGCATACATGATAGTGAAGCAGGCAAAGCAGCACCTACCAATATTAATACAACACAGGAGTCACATGATCTCATCGTCTACCCGTCTTCATCCCAAAATGGCATTCGTCAGGTCACCAGCGTCACTCACAATCTGTTACCTTTAATATTGTTAGGTAAGACACATATGCAACAGGCTGAGGGACTGACCACCTCAAAACTACGTCTTCAAGGGTGATGGACTGATTACACCGTCTTTACATCTCTTCTGCTTCTACCAACTTTTCTGTACTCGAGTGAAGAAGCCGACTGTGTAGGCGAAACGATTCGAAATAAAAATACCTAACTGTTGCATATGTGTCTTACCTAACAACTTGTCGGCATTTTATACCATTTTAATATTCACCTCTAATATTACCTGGGAGCACGAGAACAAGGATAATACTGTAAAAGTCTCCAATTTTCGTTCTGCCGAATATAATGGACTTAGGGAACACCTGTCTAATCTCGACTGGGGTAACCTAGCTAATAATTTTATTGACGATGATCATACAGTGCACCTTGATGAAGAATTAGACACATGCAACATCTGGGTATCTTTTTTTCTAATCTTTAGCACAATCACGACTTGACCTGACTTCAGCTTTCACCTCACCTTTTCCTGTCCTGAGTCCCTGACCTGACTTCTTCCTTCCCCATCTTGCGAGGTGGTGCGGAAGATTTTATTCTCAAGATGAAGAATTAGACACATGTGCAATATCTGGGTATCTTTATTTGTAGACGTTCACCAACCAGTTTTATCAATACAATACAAGGACATAATGTGAAGACTGTAGAACTATATACAAAAAGACGAGGTAATCAGTCCCTCAGCCTTGGAGTTGGTTAAGAACACCATATATTGCACACGTGTCTAGTTCTTAATACAACCAGTGTGGTTGTATTAAGAACTAGATCTTCCCTCCAGGATGCAACCCGCATCAGTCTACTAACTCCTAGGTATCAGATCACTCCTAGCTAGGTAATGGGCATGCGGTGCTAGGAGACTTGCCCATGTCTTACCTACATTAGGAAGCTTTAAAGCAGTTAATTAAATGGTAGCAGCAACACCAATAACAGATTGATTTTCTTAACATTTTCTTGGCCTCACCTATGACAGTGTATGTCTCCAATCTGATACTTCAGCTTCACGTTGTTCACGACTATAGAGCTGAACTTCAGGCTGGCGTACTAACCATTTCAAAACTACTGATTACATCATCTCCACATCGCTACTTCCACTGCCTCTGTACTCGTTGTTAAATTAGACACATATGCAACACTTGGGTATCTTTATTGAGGAAACGTTTCGCCACACAGTGGCTTCATCAGTCCAATACAAAGAAGAAAGTAGTAATAAAAGGAGGGGTTTGAGGTAATCAGTCCCTCGGCCTGGAGTCGATGTGTTCAGTCCATCAATCTTGAAGTAAATACAACATAAGGCAAATAGAAGTTTCTTATATACTGTAGACAGGTGAGATGAAGCAGGAGGAGGCGGGGTCATCCTGTCGTGACCTGCAGCATACACCTGGGTTATCATCCTCTATAAAAGTTGAAAAGATTTAAATTAGCAAACTGAGATTATGAACAGTATACGGATTAATCTCATTCGCTTCCCTCTTAGCGAAGGATGAGCTAAAGTATCGGTATCGGTATCGGCCATTTTTACGGTATCATAGTGGTATCATCCACTTCTTTGTATTGGACTGATGAAGCCACTGTGTGGCGAAACGTTTCCTCAATAAAGATACCCAAGTGTTGCATATGTGTCTAATTTAACAACTTGTCGGTTCTCTGAACCATTCATCTACATCCTGTCTGACACAGCAACTTCTTGGGATCTTGATACAAAGGGATTCTTCAACATTTGTCCAAACCTTTGGACAAGGACTTACTTCGACTAGTGGATGATACCACTATGACCCCGCCTCCTCCTGCTTCATCTCACCTGTCTACAGTATATAAGCAACTTCTATTTGCCTTATGTTGTATTTACTTCAAGATTGATGGACTGAACACATCGACTCCAGGCCGAGGGACTGATTACCTCAAACTCCTCCTTTTATTACTACTTTCTTCTTTGTATTGGACTGATGAAGCCACTGTGTGGCGAAACGTTTCCTCAATAAAGATACCCAAGTGTTGCATATGTGTCTAATTTAACAACTTGTCGGTTCTCTGAACCATTCATCTACAGCCTCTGTACTCGACTGAAGAAGCCTAATGTGTAGGCGAAACTTTTCGGAATAAAGATACCTAACTGGTGCACACGTGTCTTAATAACTTTATTTCTTTGTGTAGTATATAAATTGTAGTATATAAATTGATATTCACAATGAGCGGAAGAGAAAAGAAAAGGAAGGTTTTCTAAGCATATATTATACTAATACTCGTAGTGCGAGAAATAAGATGGGCAAATTGAGATTTAGTTGCAAGTGCGGGTTACATTGATGTTTTTGCCATAACTGAGACGTGGTTTAATATGAATAATCGGGACATGCCAGCTGAATGTCACATTCAGGGTTTTAAATTGTTCCAAGTAGACAGAAGTATTGGAAATGGTGGTGGGGTGGCACTCAATGTCCGAGATCGTTTAAATTGTTACATGAAAACCGGTATAAAGTCTGAAACATACTGAGTCTGTTTGGGTAGGCTAGGTAGCTTATAAAGATACCCAGATGTTGCACACGTGTCTAATTTTTCATCTTGTCGGTATTGTATGTCATTTATGTACAAGAGCAGTAGTAGTACTAACAGGAAGACTAGCAACAGCAGGCACAAAGTCCAGGTAGTGAGCTAAACCTTACCTGAGAGGTGGCAAGCCTAACACCTGTGTCAGGTCACACTCCGTAATTAGTGAAGGATGACCCACACCCTCACACATGATGCACATCATTTTAACACCTCCTCCACTACATAAACAAAATCATCAAACAATGCTTGTTGAAAAATCTGTGTAGTATAAACCTTAGTTATAGATACTGACATATTGGTTCAGAGACACTGCAGTTTAATATAGATAAATGCAAAGTTCTAAATATTGGACAGGACAATAACCATGCCACATATAAATTAAATAATGTAGATCTTAATATTACTGATTGCGAAAAGGATTTAGGAGTTCTGGTTATCAGTAATCTAAAACCAAGACAGCAGTGCATAAGTGTTCGCAATAAAGCGAACAGAATCCTTGGCTTCATATCAAGAAGCATAAATAATAGGAGTCCTCAGGTTGTTCTTCAACTCTATATTTCCTTGGTTAGGCCTCATCTAGATTATGCTGCACAGTTTTGGTCACCGTATTACAGAATGGATATAAATGCTCTGGAAAACGTACAAAGGAGGATGACTAAGTTATGTTAAGTAAAAGGACACAAATGCAACTAATGTGACATTTTATTGTGGCAACGTTTCGCTCTCCAGGAGCTTTCTCAAGCCGTTACAAAGCTCTGAGAGCGAAACTTGCCAAAAATGTCACATTAGTTGCATTTGTGTCCTTTTACTTAACATATTGTCGGTAATTCTACCAATATTATTACATGATGACTAAGTTGATTCCATGTATCAGAAATCTTCCCTATGAGGATAGACTGAGGGCCCTGAATCTGCACTCTCTAGAAAGGCGTAGAATTAGGGGGGATATGATTGAGGTGTATAAATGGAAAACAGGAATAAATAAAGGGGATGTAAATAGCGTGCTAAAAATATCTAGTATTGACAGGACACGCAGCAATGGCTTTAAGTTGGATAAATTCAGATTCAGGAAGGATATAGGAAAGCATTGGTTTGGTAATAGAGTTGTCGATGAGTGGAACAAACTCTCGATTGCAGTTATAGAGGCTAAAACGTTGTGTAGTTTTAAAAATAGGATAGATAAATATATGAGTGGGTGCGGGTGGGTGTGAGTTGGTCCTGACTAGTTTGTGCTACTAGGTCAGATGCCGTGCTCCTTCCTTAAGTGAATGTAACCTGACCTGGCTGGGTCGGGGCATTGGCTTAAGCCGGTTGGAGACTTGGACCTGCCTCGCATGGGCCAGTAGGCCTGCTGCAGTGTTCCTTTCTTATGTTACCTGGAGGGTATTCCGGGGATCTTGTCCCCGCGGACCCAGTAGTTAAGGTGTTTGACGGAACTTATATGTGCAGTATAGGTTCTCTGTACATTCTCTAGATCTGCGATTTCACCTGCCTTGAATGGAGATGTTAATGTACAGCAGTATTCCAGCCTAGAGAGAACAAGTGATTTGAAAAGGGTCATCATTGGCTTGGCATCTCTTGAAGAATGAGACACTTATGCAACATATGGGAATCTTTATTAAGGAAACGTTTCGCCACACAGTGGCTTCATCAGTCCAATACAAAGCAGAGAGGTGTAAGGAGAGGAGGAGTTTGAGGTAATCAGTCCCTCGGCCTGGAGTCGATGTGTTCAGTCCATCAATCTTGTAGAAAGTACAGCATAGGGCCGTAGACACTGCAACATCATGGGATCTTGATACAATAAATTCTTCAACACTTGTCCAACCTTTGGACGAAGACCTACTTCGACTAGTGGATGGTACCACCCGCTTCCTCTTGCTTCGCCTCACCTGACTACAGTCAGGAAGGAGCACGGCATCTGACCTAGTAGCACAAGCTAGTCAGGTCCAACTCACACCCACCCGCACCCACTCATGTATCAATATGTCATTTCCAGAGCTGGGCCAGTAGGCCTCCTGCAGTGTTCCTTCTTTCATATGTTCTTATTTCATCACACAGGATGATTTTACTGTCATACATCATCACACGGGATGATTTTACTATCATACATCATCACACGGAATAGTTTTACTGTCATACGTCATCACACGGGATGGTTTTACTGTCATACATCATCACACGGGATGGTTTTACTGTCATACATCATCACACGGGATGGTTTTTAGTGGGCTGGATTTGTGAAGGAACTGCCCAGGATGGACCAACAGACTTGCTGCAGTGTTCCTCCTTCCTTATGTTTTCCTGGCAGTTGTCATCACAGGATTTTTTTTTTCCTGAAGTGCGCATCGCTATCGTCATCTCAAAGATATTAACATTTAGGTCTTACATTTTTTTTTAATTTTATAATGTCTTGAAATAGAATTTAACCAAGAATAACGCAATGAAATCAAACATTGAATTATTTTCATAAGTAAGCAAGTTTATTTCGGTACAGGTACATATAAATGCAGTTACAAAAATTATCATATATAGTAACATGTGTAAATTACCCAGGGTAACCCAAAAAAAGGTCGAAGTGACTTATTTCCATTGGTGTTTTGATTCAAGAAATGGCACTACCGTCCCTTTTCTTATTTTCAAAATTATTATTTCACATTTTTCTAATCGATTTATGATTTTTAAGAGTTAAAATATTTCTAATATATATATAAAAACAATGAGTTTTATGGTTACATATGGCAAAGATGTATCACCTGGAGTTGAGCCAATCAGCTTGCAGGGAGACCGAAGAGAGTTGTTTTGAACAGCAAGAAGGACGCACACCTCTCTAGTTATCTCCTTATCTTGTTTATTACACCTTTCCCGAGCTTTAACACCTTATGGTAGGTGCCTAACCGTGTTCCCGGAATACAAAAGATTAAGTTGTAGTGGGTAAAGTCAGCTTAGAAGACAGGTAAGTTGAGGCTTTTAAGTAAGTTAGTGCTGAAGGAACGGTCTTTGTGTCTGGGCTACCAGACTCGCTGAATTATTCGCTAAATACATTAAATAAAAACATCCTCACCGTGACCCTTCAAAGATTGCCTTGACGCTGCTGAAAGGTTTTTTGGTTTCGGGAATTGGAGTCCCCTCCAGTTCCTTGGATCAAGCCAGACTTTCGACTGTACGACCCCAATGGGTTATCCTGGTGGATAACCTATTGGTTCTCTACACATGCTGCTATGTATGATAATTTATGTAGCTGTACGTGTACCTGTATCTGAATAAACTTATTGGAAATAAGTCACTATCTGACTTTTCATGGAGTTATCCTGGTGGGTAATTTACACACGTTACTGTGTATGATAAGTTGTGTAATTGTATTTGTTTACATGTACCTAAATAAACTTAATTATTTTCTGCAAGGACCCCACTGGAAATATTATTTTCTGCAAGGACCCCACTGGAAATATTATTTTCTGCAAGGACCCCACTGGAAATATTATTTTCTGCAAGGACCCCACTGGAAATATTATTTTCTGCAAGGACCCCACTGGAAATATTATTTTCTGCAAGGACCCCACTGGAAATATTATTTTCTGCAAGGACCCCACTGGAAATATTATTTTCTGCAAGGACCCCACTGGAAATATTATTTTCTGCAAGGACCCCACTGGAAATATTATTTTCTGCAAGGACCCCACTGGAAATATTATTTTCTGCAAGGACCCCACTGGAAATATTATTTTCTGCAAGGACCCCACTGGAAATATTATTTTCTGCAAGGACCCCACTGGAAATATTATTTTCTGCAAGGACCCCACTGGAAATATTATTTTCTGCAAGGACCTCACTGGAAATATTATTTTCTGCAAGGACCCCACTGAAATATTATTTTCTGCAAGGACCCCACTGGAAATATTATTTTCTGCAAGGACCCCACTGGAAATATTATTTTCTGCAAGGACCCCACTGGAAATATTATTTTCTGCAAGGACCCCACTGGAAATATTATTTTCTGCAAGGACCCCACTGGAAATATTATTTTCTGCAAGGACCCACTGGAAATATTATTTCTGCAAGGACCCCACTGGAAATATTATTTTCTGCAAGGACCCCACTGGAAATATTATTTTCTGCAAGGACCCCACTGGAAATATTATTTTCTGCAAGGACCCCACTGGAAATATTATTTTCTGCAAGGACCCCACTGGAAATATTTTCTGCAAGGACCCCACTGGAAATATTATTTTCTGCAAGGACCCCACTGGAAATATTATTTTCTGCAAGGACCCCACTGGAAATATTATTTTCTGCAAGGACCCCACTGGAAATATTATTTTCTGCAAGGACCCCACTGGAAATATTATTTTCTGCAAGGACCCCACTGGAAATATTATTTTCTGCAAGGACCCCACTGGAAATATTATTTTCTGCAAGGACCCCACTGGAAATATTATTTTCTGCAAGGACCCCACTGGAAATATTATTTTCTGCAAGGACCCCACTGGAAATATTATTTTCTGCAAGGACCCCACTGGAAATATTATTTTCTGCAAGGACCCCACTGGAAATATTATTTTCTGCAAGGACCCCACTGGAAATATTATTTTCTGCAAGGACCCCACTGGAAATAAATCACCAACTTAATTGGGTTATCCTAGGTAAATACACATATGCTATGTATGATAATTTATGTAACTATTTGTGTACCTATACCTGAATAAACTCATCTGTTATTTTTTTTGTATTGGACTGAAGAAGCTACTGGCTGGCAAAACTTTTCCTCACTAAAGATTCCCAATATTGAATGTCTTTCTCAGGGGTTCTTGATCTGAGGAATTGGACCTGTGCTCCAATCCATTGAATCAAGTCTGCATGTCTTCTATTCCCTCAAAGTGCTGTATGACCCATATGAGTCATAGAGCTCCTGGGGGATGTTATAGTATCTACACGGAATAAACAGTCATTTCTTGGCCGATTGGTGTTTTGGGAGATGTTAGTAAGAAGAATATTTCTTTGCCAGTGAGCAGCACATCAATCAAACTGTATAATCCTTCCAGCTTTATTTCTTAAGGACCCCAATAGAAATGTCACTTTGATTTCTTTGGGTTATCCTGGTGGGTAATTTACACTGTATGATAATTGTACTTCTGTACCTTTGTTGTGTGGGTTTCGGGAGAGTAATCACGGTTGAGAGAAAAACATGGGATGGATGGTGATGTAGATATATTCAGTATCTAGTAAGATTTTTGTGTGTTCAAGTTCTGAGATTTAACAGTATGACCTGTGCGTGCCAGGTCCTTCTGTAACTGTCTTCTTTGTATATATTTATTCTTCCTCAGAATCCATAGAGTGCATGAATACAGATCGATCGATTAATTTTATCAATTATAATTGTACTAAATTTGTAATGCATTGCATTAAGACCTATTACATTAAGAACCATTACCTTAAGACCTGTGATAGTAAGATCAGTTATTACTATCTATTTAGTTGATTCAATCCTGTTTATAGTCATTTGATTAGTTCTAAGTTATAAATGTGTTTGCTATTATATAGAATCAGCCCAGAACCACCTGCCTGTAAAGTCTTTAGAGTTGCATTGTATGTCGAGACGCCATACGTAGTGTGCCCGAGTTGTCATATATACCATATGTATTATACTTGTGTAGTATATGACACATGTACCTAAATAAACTTACTTGTCATGACACTACCTGGGAGTTTGTTCCACTCATCTACTATATTGCTAAATCAGTACTTTCCTATATCTTTTATAAATCTAAATTTGTCCAACCTCAATCGATTGCTGCGAGTCCTGTCTTGAATAGGTATTTTTAGCACGTTATTTATATCCCTTTTATTCCAGCTTTTCTATTGGTAGCCTCTGCTGCTGTGTACTATGTAGATATGTAGGAATTAATAGACTGTTGTGGGTGGTATTTTGGTGGAGGATCTAAGAACCACAATTGAAATAAGCCTCTGCCTATCATGGGTTCTCTTGGGTTAACAATCATCTGCATTAATGTTGGTAGAATTACCGACTATGTTAGTTAAAAGGATACAAGTGCAACTAGTGAGACATTTTGTGGCAACATTTCTCTCTAGGTAACGGCTTGATAAAGTCTCCTGGAGAGAGTAACGTTGCCACAATAAAATGTCACATTAGTTGCACTTGTGTCCTGTGTCCTTTTACTTAACAGCAACCATCTGGAATGATGATCTCACTGGCATTTCAAAGTTGTCAATATTTCAGGAAGATACTGCAATATTTTTCTGCAAGCAAAAAATTCTCATATTAACCCTTTGACTGTTTCGGACGTATATATACGTCTTACGAGCCAATGTTTCGGACGTATTTATACGCCTAAATTCTAGCGGCCTCAAATCAAGCAGGAGAAAGCTGGTAGGCCCACATGTGAGAGAATATATGTCTGTGTGGTCAGTGTGCGCAGTATAAAAAAAATCCTGCAGCAAGCAGTACATAATGAGAAAAAAAAAACTGACCGTTTTTTTTTTAATTAAAACGCCGTCTTTGAGGTATTTTCGTATAGTATTTATGGTTGTATTCTTTTTTTCATGGCCTCATTTGATAGAATGGGAAACATATTACAGGAATAGAGATGATTTTGATTAGTTTCATGATGTAAACGATCTTGAAATTGAGCTCAAAGTAGCGGAAATGTTCGATTTTTGCCAATGTTCAAAAGTAAACAAATCACACCATGCGTCCAATACACATCAACTGGTGAGTCTTATATTCTTTCACAAGTGCACAGATATTATTTATACAGTTTTTACAATAATGCAATAGTCTGCATAACAATAAATCTTCTATTTTTTGAATGAATAAAAAATCAAAATAGAAAGCAAGAGTAATGTAAGAGGGGCCTAAAGACATGACTAATGAACAGATAACATCTTATTTTAGTGCTAGGGATGTCTGCATTGTTTATTCTGGACCCTATTTTGAAATTGACATCTTTTTTATTTTGCATGAAATTGGCGAAATTGCCATTTTCTGACCACTTTATTGGGTAGTTGAAATCGGTAAATTGGTGATTTCTTGTACTCAATCGATAGAACAAATGGAGTTCTAAAGAAATAGCTATGAGTTTGGTCGACTGTGCAATGGAATTGGCCTAAAATAGGGCTCAAAGTCGGTGAAATCGCCGATGCGTATATATCACTGACATCGCTAACTTTGCGAGAGCGTAATTCCGTAAGTTTTCAATCAAATTTCATACTTTTGGTGTCATTACAATCGGGAAAAGATTCTCTATCATTTCATAAGAAAAAATAATTTTTTTTTTTCCAAAATTTTCCGATATAGAATGACAGTTTCAGAATGGGGCCTCCGACAGTCAAAGGGTTAAGTAAACTATCAACAAGCAACACTTGGGTATCTTAATTCTGGAATAGTGTTGCACAAGCATTTCATTTATCAATTTGTTGGTTTTCTGAGCCATTCATATTGGCAAGCAGTGTTCAGTTGAACGTAAATTATGTCTGCAAAATTTTTGACGTATAGAATACTTTACTTCAAAATCTGTAAAGGTATTGTGAAGATGAGTTTATTCAGATTTTTAATGCTGAAAAGATTTACCCAACACAGTAAGTGCGGTTCATTTCCATTACAGCATATATTAGATGTCCTTGTGTCTTGCCTTGTTGAGCTTTATATTTCTGCTAACCAAAACTATCGAGTGTTTTGATTTTGTTTCATTAGAAATTTTAGTTTATAATTGCTTTGATTATTTTCTTTTACCACAAGTAAATCTTACATTTCTTCTTTCAACAAACTGGCCATATCCCACTGAAGCAGGGTGGCCCAAAAAGAAAAATGAAAATTTCTTTTTAAATTTAGTAAAATATACAGAAGAGGAAACCTTATATTTGTCCACATTAAATTACATCTGCCTCCTTTCCAAAGCAGATGCAATTTAATGTGGACAAATGGAAGGTTTACTGACACATCATCAGCCTATCATAATATAAACCATTCCATAAATCAATAGTGGTTTCAGAAATTGTGGCAGTCTATTTTTTTATCTGAAAATTTACTAATATCAGTATTCCCTTGTCTGTCATGATCTTCAAGGGGGGTGGTGCATTGATACTGAGGGCAATAATTTTCCAGGTTGGGCTGAAATGTCCAAAGATTTATTTTTGGGTCTTTCTAGCTAACATGGTTTTTCTTTATTTTTGCAGACTCTACCATGGAAAATTATGAGAATGAGCTTATAAATGAGCTAAGGAGTGTTAATCTGATACTCCATGAAATATGGACAGAAATTGGATTTGATCAAGAAACCTGTGTTCAGCGGCAGACTCGCATCATAGAGCTTGTTAAGGTAAGACACAGTGATGAAAGATTCATATGGGCTTACAGCTTTTTTTTGAATGCCTGATAATTTTATGTCCTGTATTTAAATACTCGAAGAATATACACGACTGTATTAGCTCTTGTGTTTTCTTTTATAAGATTCCTGAGGCCCACTCTTAGATTTGCCAGACCAACTTTTTCTAGTAACAGAATAATTTGATAAGTTCTTATACATATGGTATTAATATTGCCTTGTGCAATATTAATACCATATGTATAAGAACAGGAGGAGCACCAATGCTGGTTTACTGGGCCATGTCAGGCAGGTTCAACTCGCCTATTTTTAAAGTCGCCCAAGATTCATGCTTCATTGACACTAGTCAGGAGTTTGTTCCACTTGTACACAACACTTATGAAGCCAGTATGTAATTTCCTATGTCCTTTATACATCTAAATTTTTTAAACCTGAACCCATTGCTGTGAGTCCCTTCTTGGTTAGATATTTTCAGCACATTATATAATTTTATTCTTTGTCTTCAGTTTGTACACTGTAATCTTATCCTCCTAATACTGTGCATTTCTAGAGTGCAGAATCATTGTCCTCAGTCTGTCCTCGTATGTTTTCCAGCACATTTATGTCCATTTTATAACTTGAAGACCTGAACTGCACAACATACTAATCTAAATGAGGCCTTACCAAGGATAAATAAAGTTGAAGTATAACCTGAGGACTCTTTATTATTCATACTTCATTTGAAGCCAAGAATTGTATTAGCTGTTGTCTTGGCTTTAGATTACCACTAGCCAGAATTCCTAAAACTTTTTTGCATTCAGAGTGATTGAGGTCTAAATTATTTAGTTTAGAATTGGTGTCGTTATTCTTTTTTCAGGTTTAGAATCTTACATTTGTCTACATTAAACTGCATCTGCCACTTCTCAAATCTTTGTATCAACCTATCCAGATCTTCCTGTAGCACACTAGTGTTCTTATTAGAATTTATCTGATAGCCTATTTTAATGTCATTGGCAAACTTCCTATTTCGTATGCCCCTATTTTCGTCAGTCTCCTGTGTGGAACTCTAAAAATAAAATTAATATTTGAACTTCGTGTTTTCAGGATCTACTGAGTAAAGTACTGAATGGGGAGACATCATTAAAGACAAAACTTGCTACAAGTATTGAAGAAAATGGCAAGGAATTTTATCACTTAAACAAGGTACGTATGTTCAATATGCTTTCATAACAAAAATTGCATGATTAACATTATAATCGTTCATATTTGTTTGATATTTCACACATTGCTTCAAGTATTTTTCTCGTAAATTTTATATACTTTTTCATACAGTATTACGTATAGTACAGTGGACCCTCGGTTTTCGTTCACCTCCAAACTCGAACAATTATGTAAGTGTATTTTCGTAAGTGCTTTCGTAAGTGTATTTTTGGGGGGTCTGAAATGACTAATCTAATTTACATTTGTCCTTATGGGAAAAAATTCGTTCAGTAACGGCACTCAAACAGCATTCTGGAAAGAATTTTCAACGAAAACCGAGGGTCCACTGTACTGTACGTATTTACGTAGATCATTTTTGGGACCTGACGAGCTGTTGGAGTGTGAGCAGGGTAATATTTAGTGAAGGGATTCAGGGAAACCGGTTATTATAGATTTAGCCGGACTTGAGTCATGGAAATGGGAAGTACAATGCCTGTACTTTAACCCTTTCAGGGTCCAAGGTCATTTTTGGAAGGAGTGCACCAGTGTCCAAGAATTAAAAAAAAAATAAAATCTTATTTTTTCGTATGAAATGGTAGAGAATCTTTTTCTGAAGGTAATAAAACAAAAAAATGTGAAATTTGATTGAAAATTGACGAAATTATGCTCTCGCGAATTTTGATGTGTCAGCGATATTTACGCATCAGCGATTTTGCTGACTTTGACTCCCATTTTAGGCTAATTACATTATTCCAGTCAACCAAATTCTTAGCTATTTCACTAGTATTACTTCTATTCTATCGATTGAGCACAAGAAATCGCCCAGTCATCTGTTTCAACTACAAAATAAAGTGATCGGAAATTGGTAATTTAGCCAATTTAACTCAGTTCAAAATATTCCAATTTCAAAATAGGGTGCAGAATAAACAATGCAGGCATTCCTGGCACTAAACTAACATTTCCTCTGTTCATTAGTTGCATTTTCAGTCTTTACAAATAAATTCATTTTGATTTTTTATTCACATAATGAATTTTTATTCAAACCAAAAAATGGAAGATTTACTGTTATGCAATATTGTAATAATTGTACAAATAATATCACCACATTTGTGAACGTATATTAGACCCACCAGCTGGCGCGTATTAGACGTGTGAGTTCATTTGTTTACTCTTGAGCATAGGCAAAAATTTAACATTTCTGCTATTTTGAGCTGTTTCAAGCCATTTCCAGTACTAAAGCCAATCAAAATTATCTCTATATCTGTAATGTCTTCCATTCTATCAAATGAGACCAAGAAATCCCAAATACAACTATAAAAAGTATACGAAAAACACTGCAAAGTCGCTGTTTTAATCGAAAATTGCGGTTTCATTTTTTTTCTCTCATTATGCACTGTGTGCTGCAGGATTTGTTTTATGTAGTGCACACTTACCACATACATAGATGTATTTTCTCATATCTAGGCCCAACTTTGCCGCTGAAAGCTTATCTGAGTGAGCTGAGCTCATGACGTAGAACTACGGTTTGGACCCTCAACTCAAAGCCGTAGAACTACGGCACAGACCCTGAAAGGGTTAAAGGAGGGGTCTAGGATAGTGACAGTTTGGAGGGACTATTCTAAACTGTCGTATCTGAGCACCTCTGCAAAGACAGTGATTATGTATGAGTGAGGTGAAAGTGTTGAATGATAATGAAAGTATTATCTTTTTGGGGATTTTCTTTTTTTGGGTCACCCTGCCTCGGTGGGAGACGGCCGATTCATTGAAAAAAAAATTAAATGTGTATAATGACTGCCAGTACATTATACTGTACATGTCAAGATGACTAATAATCTATCTTTTTTTTTCGCCTCCCACCAAGGCAGGATGACCTAAAAAGGAAAGAAACACTTTTTCCATCATTCAACATTTTCATCATAATTCACACAATATCACTGTCTTTACAGTGGCACCCAGATACTATGGCAGTATAGATGTTTTTTTTTTTCTCAACAAGTCTGCCGTCTCCCACCGAGGCAGGGTGACCCAAAAAGAAAGAAAAAATCCCAAAAAAGAAAATACTTTCATCATTCAACACTTTCACCTCACTCATACATAATCACTGTCTTTGCAGAGGAGCTCAGATACGACAGTTTAGAAGTCCCTCCAAACTGCTAATATCCCAAACCCCTCCTTTAAAGTGCAGGCATTGTACTACCCATTTCCAGGACTCAAGTCCGGCTAACTGGTTTCCCTGAATCCCTTCACAAAATATTACCCTGCTCAAGCTCCAACAGCTCGTCAGGTCCCAGAAACCATTCAGCTCCATTCACTCCTATCTAACACACTCGCACATGCTTGCTGGAAGTTTAAGCCTCTCGCCCACAAAGCCTCCTTTACTCCCTCCCTCCAACCTTTTCTAGGATGACCCCTACCCCACCTTCCTTCCACTACAGATTTATACACTCCAAGTCACTCTACTTTGATCCATTCTCTCTAAATGACGAAACCACCTCAACAACCCCTCTTCAGCCCTCTGAGTAAAACTTTTAGTAACTCCACATCTCCTAATTTCCACACTCCGATTTTTCTGCATAATATTTACACCACACATTGCCCTTAGACAGGACATCTCCACTTCCTCCTCCCGCCGCCTCGCTACAGCATTTACAACCCAAGCTCCACACCCATATAAAATTGTCTGTATAGATGTATAGTCATGAAAGTTGTAATTATTTTTTCCCTTATTTAGGAATTGGGTACTGCTATCCCTGATCCTGACGACAGTTTGACCTTGTTGGAGGTGGAGAGGTATCTTCGACACAATGTTGAAGAGCTACTTAAAGAAGTAAAAGTACGCCGCGACAAGCTCAAAGAGCTGCGAGATATTGAGCAGGTAAGACAAGTAAACATTTCTAGGCTCTTATTTAAATAGAATTAAGATACAAATACTATATACAGGAGGTTTCCACTTGTACGGTGGCTTAGGTTTCCGACTCTCCCTGAAAAGCAGAAATCGCTAAAGAGTGGAACAGTCTTTTTTCACTTTCAAATGCATATGAAAGCCTGATAACATGTTTACACTAGCATATATTAAGTGTATAATGGAGCTAGGCCTAAAAAATGAAAGAAAAATTAATGTACAGTACGCGTTGCTTGCTTTAAGGTATTTTTATCCTTCGCTTATACGTAATGAGTTGTAAATTTGAAAAATGAGTATATTTATTGTAGGAAGGATGTAGATGGCAGATTTTCATTATCTGACTTTAATGAATTATATTAATTTTGATGATGAAGACTTGGATGAAGCTCTTGCAGAAGTGTTGCTGCTGCTGTTGACTTGAAGGTCATTCAAGGCTAGCTGTTGCTAGCCTTCTAAAAGAAAGGGGATTGTCATCCCCTTTCTTTTAGAATTTCCTTATAACATGCAATACCATTTAAAAGGGTTGTATTCACTTTTGAATCTTACAAAATTTGGGCCAGTCCTCTCAAAAGTTGCCATTCCCATTTCTGCACAGTTGATAGCTTCTTGCAGTTCCTTGGATGTCATTTCTCTAGGGACAGGAGGACTATCATCAGGATGGATATCCTCTTCATGAAACATCCTTTTTTGCTCTTCAGTCATAGAATTGAAGGAATTTAAAGGCAAGTTCTGACTGGTTTGATGTTTAACTCATAGCAATAAAAGTTTTTTCATATCTGCAATAAGGCCATCACGTTTTCTTAAAACTAGTGCTCACTGGTGTAGCACATTATTTCCTTGAACACTTTCTTAGTTCACAGTTGTACAAACTGCTTGGCGAGCTGAACCTAGCTTTCATCCTATCTCAGCCATAGACATACCTTGCTCACTGAGTTTAATCATTCCTGACTTAGCATTTAAAGTAACAGGCTTACAATTTCTTTATCACAACTACCCTTAGATGCCATTGTAATTAAGAAGAAAAATATTATACGTATATAATATATGTAATAACTTTAAAATGTTTGAAACTTTGGAGAATCGCCAGGATGCAGAGTGCACAAATGCTGTAAACGTACTGAATCGCTGACAATAAAATGGCACTTGATGCCCTTCCCTAACTCAATTGTTGAGTGCGTCAGGCCGAAAAAGAAAGTGCCGAACCTAATGAACAATGGGTATATTTGAAAATCACTTAATTAGCAGAACACCGTAAAGCAGAGTCCTCCTGTAGTAATCTAGCATGCATTTGCTTTCATAGTAAATTAAAGGCAAGCACTGTCTTATATTTTTGTGCATTTATGATTTCTAAACTTAATTTGTTCTTAATCAAAAAAAAAAAAAAAAACCCACACTGGAAATAAACTAAACTGAATATGTACTGGTGTCTGGCTTTATGTAGTATATGTATTCCATGCCCATGGCAGCTGTATTAAGCTCAAGTCAGGCTTTCAACACTTTGTTCTTCATATTATGAATCTTCAAAATATTTTACAAACCGCATCAATTCCATATACAGAATGTACATCGCATATGAGGAATTGCCATAGAAAGAGGGATAATAGTGAATTTGTAGAAAGGACACATGTGCAGCTAATGTGACATTTTATTGTAACATTTTGATCTCTTGACAAAGCTCCTGGAGAGCCAAACTTTGCCAAAATAAAATATCACATTAGTTGCAAATGTCCTTTTACCAATATTGTCAATAATTCTACCAACATTATTACAATTTGTAGAAAGTGATGGGAAAATTGTTTTAGCTTTCTACTCTAGTATCCTTTTCATTTGTGTTGCTTTGAGGTAAAGTACTGCCAGTGTCATTAATTATAAGCTGCTGTCTAATATAAATGGCTTAAATGAAGTATGTGATAGATGTAGCTGGTTAGGTAGATGAATCAAGCTAAGGCACAAGAGAAACTGAAGGGCTTGTTACCATGAGGAGCCGAGAGTGAATGAGAGGGGCAGAGCCGAGAGTGAATGAGAGGGGCAGAGCCGAGGGTGAATGAGAGGGGCAGAGCCGGGGGTGAATGAGAGGGGCAGAGCCGAGGGTGAATGAGAGGGGCAGAGCCGAGGGTGAATGAGAGGGGCAGAGCCGGGGTGAATGAGAGGGGCAGAGCCGGGGTGAATGAGAGGGCAGAGCCGGGGTGAATGAGAGGGGCAGAGCCGGGGTGAATGAGAGGGGCAGAGCCGGGGTGAATGAGAGGGGCAGAGCCGGGGTGAATGAGAGGGGCAGAGCCGGGGTGAATGAGAGGGGCAGAGCCGGGGTGAATGAGAGGGGAGAGCCGGGGTGAATGAGAGGGCAGAGCCGGGGTGAGAGAGGGCAGGCCCGGGGTGAATGAGAGGGGAGAGGGGGTGAATGAGAGGGGCAGAGCCGGGGGTGAATGAGAGGGGCAGGCCGGGGTGAATGAGAGGGGCAGAGCCGGGGGTGAATGAGGGGGCAGGCCGGGGTGAATGAGAGGGCAGAGCCGGGGGTGAATGAGAGGGGCAGAGCCGGGGGAAGAGGGGGGAGAGCGGGGGTGAATGAGGGGCAGAGCCGGGGTGAATGAGGGGCAGAGCCGGGGTGAATGAGAGGGCAGAGCCGGGGTGAATGAGAGGGGCAGAGCAGGGGGAATGAGAGGGGCAGAGCCGGGGTGAATGAGAGGGAGAGCCGGGGTGAATGAGAGGCAGAGCCGGGGAATGAGGGAGAGCCGGGATGAGGGCAGAGCCGGGGTGAAGGGAGGAGGGCAGAGCGGGTGAATGAGAGGGGCAGAGCCGGGTGAATGGAGGGCAGAGCCGGGGTGAATGAGAGGGCAGAGCCGGGGTGAATGAGAGGGCAGAGCCGGGGTGAATGAGAGGCAGAGCCGGGTGAATGAGAGGGCAGAGCCGGGGTGAATGAGGGCAGAGCGGGTGAATGAGAGGCAGAGCCGGGTGAATGAGGGGGCAGGCGGGGTGAATGAGGGGCAGGCGGGGTGAATGAGAGGGCAGAGCCGGGGTGAATGAGAGGGCAGGCCGGGGTGAATGAGAGGCAGAGCCGGGTGAATGAGAGGGCAGACGGTGAAGGGGCAGAGCGGTGAGAGGGAGCCGGGGTGAATGAGAGGGGCAGAGCGGGGTGAATGAGAGGGCAGAGCCGGGGGTGAATGAGAGGGCAGAGCCGGGGTGAATGAGAGGGGCAGAGCCGGGGTGAATGAGAGGGGCAGAGCCGGGGTGAATGAGAGGCAGAGCCGGGGTGAATGAGAGGGCAGAGCCGGGGTGAATGAGAGGGCAGAGCCGTGAAAGAGGCAACCGGTGAATGAGAGGGCAGAGCCGGTGAATGAGAGGCAGACCGGGTAATGAAGGCAGAGCCGGGTGAATGAGAGGCAGAGCGGGGTGAATGAGAGGGCAGAGCCGGGGTGAATGAAGGGCAGAGCGGGTGAATAGAGGGGCAGAGCGTGAATAGAGGGCAGAGCCGGGGTGAATGAGAGGGCAGAGCCGGGTGAATGAAGGGAGAGCGGGTGAATGAGGGCAGGCGGGGGTGAATAGAGGCAGAGCGGGGTGAATGAGAGGGGCAGAGCCGGGGTGAATAGAGGCAGAGCCGGGTGAATGAGAGGGGCAGAGCCGGGGTGAATGAGAGGGCAGAGCCGGGGTGAATGAGAGGCAGAGCCGGGGTGAATGAGAGGGCAGAGCCGGGGTGAATGAGAGGGCAGAGCCGGGGTGAATGAGAGGCAGAGCGGGGTGAATGAGAGGGGCAGAGCCGGGGTGAATGAGAGGCAGAGCGGGTGAATAGAGGCAGACCGGGGTGAATGAGAGGGGCAGAGCCGGGGTGAATGAGAGGGCAGAGCCGGGGTGAATGAGAGGGCAGAGCCGGGTGAATGAGGGCAGAGCCGGGGTGAATGAGGAGAGGGGAAAGAGGGCAGAGCGGGGTGAATGAGAGGGGCAGAGCGGGGGTGAATGAGAGGGGCAGAGCCGGGGGTGAATGAGAGGGGCAGAGCCGGGGGTGAATGAGAGGGGCAGAGCCGGGGGTGAATGAGAGGGGCAGAGCCGGGGGTGAATGAGAGGGGCAGAGCCGGGGGTGAATGAGAGGGGCCATTTTCCACTGAGGCAGGGTGACCCAAAAAACAGACACTTTCACTATCATTCTCACATAATCACCGTCTTTGCAGAAGTGCCCAGATATGACAGTTTGGATGTCATTCCAAACAGCCAATATCCCAAACCTCCTTTAAAGTTTAAAGTGCAGGCATTGTATTTCCCACCTCCAGAACTCGAGTCTAGCTAACCAGTTTTCCTGAATCCCTTCACAAAATGTTACCCTGCTCACACTCCCAACAGCTCGTCAGGTCCCAAAAACCATTAGTCTCCATTCACTCTATCTAACACACTCACAAATGCCTCCTGCATGTCCAGGCCCCTTACACACAAAATCTTTCACCCCCCCCTCCATCCTTTGACCCCTACCCCTCCTCCCCTCCACTACAGATTTATAGACCCTCCAAGTCATTCTACTTTGATCCATCCTCACTAAATGACCAAACCACCTCAATAACCCCTCTTCAGCTCTCTGAATAATACTTTTTGTAACTCCACCCCTCCTAATTTCACATAATGAATTCTTTGCATAATATTTACACCACTGCCTTCATCCTCCTTGCTGCAGTATTTACAACCCATGCTTCACACCTATATAAGAGTGTTGGTACCACTATACTCTCATACATTCCCTTCTTTGCATTCATGGACAATGTTTTTTGTCTCCACAGACACCTCGATGCACCACTCTCCTTTTTTCCTTTATCAGTTCTGTGGTTAACCTTGTCCTTCATAAACCCATCTGCTGACAACTCTCCCAAATATCTGAACACATTCACTTCTTTCATACTCCCTCCCTCCAATGTGATATTCAATTTTTCTTTACCCAACTCATTTGATACCCTCATCACCTTACTCTTATCTATGTTCACTTTATTTCTTTACACACCCTCCCAAACTTGTCCATTAACCTTTGCAACTTCTCTTTAGATTCTCCCAAAAGCACAGTATCATCAGTAAAAAGTAACTGTCAACTCCCATTTTGTATTTCTTCTTTAAACAAACTGGCCATATCCCACTGAAGTATTTTTTATTTGATTCCCCATAATTTAATCCCACCCCTCTTCCCAACACCCTAGCATTTACTTCTTTTACAACTCCATCTATAAATATGTTAAACAACCATGGTGACATTACACACTCCTGTCTAAGGCCTACTTTTACTATTATACTAGTGTTAGTTAGGCTAGATATGATATGCAGATGCTAATTTTTCTGTTTTAATAGGAGCTTTGTGAACGTCTTGTTGAAGAGCCATGCAATGTGCCAAAGAAACCAATACCGTCTAAAGAAGATTTGGAGGACTTTGAAAGAAGAATTCGCACTCTGGAACAAGAGAAGGTAAATTTTGCTTTATTTCCTTTATTTAAATGTGGTTAATGAAACTGGTCATGAACAGTTGTGGTTAGAGATAATTTTTTTTAAGGCAGCAACAGGTAATAATCAGCTCATTTTGAATAACTGGACCAAGTTCTTTAAGAATGCGAGGATTTTTTTTAACACTGGCCATCTCCCCAAAAAACTAAAGCTTTTCTTTTAAAATTTAGTAATTTAAACTTTAGAAAAGGTTACTAGTCCCTTGCTTCTGGCATTTTAGTCAACTCTTATGACACGCATGGCTTACTGGGAAAGAATTCTTCATTCTCCCATAGAGAGAATATGAGGATGTGATGGAAAATTAACAATTTAGAAAGGCTTGTCTTGTTAGGTTAGCCTGGAATTTAGTTTAGTTCCATCCCATCCAAAGTTTCTTTAGGTAATTTGGCATTATACATGAATACTATCTCATTTATATTTCCTTAATGCTTCAAAGGTTAAGGGACACACATCAGTGTCAGGCTTACCTGAGTAACTGAGCAACCTTAGTTTGCTAAGCGTTTTTGTTAATTTAACCTCACTTGTGACCAGATTATATTATGGGTATAAATTGTGCACTGCGACTTAATGGTTTTGATTGTTTTCAGTACAAAAACATGTTGATTTATATAATATAGCAGCAAACTGGCTGATACTTCAGTAATAAGTTGGTAACAGCAGCAGCAGTAGCAGATTGGCAGTTGTAATAGATTAATATTTTTTTTGTTCAAAACACTGAATAACCAAAAGGATAGTGAGGCTCAGGTTAGGGTGTGTAGGAGAGAGGGAGATTACTTCCCGGTAAAAGTAGGTCTTAGACAGGGATGTGTAATGTCACCATGGTTGTTTAATATATTTATAGATGGGGTTGTAAAAGAAGTAAATGCTAGGGTGTTGGGGAGAGGGGTGGGATTAAATTATGGGGAATTAAATGCAAAATGGGAGTTGACGCAGTTACTTTTTGCTGATGATACTGTGCTTATGGGAGATTCTAAAGAAAAGTTGCAAAGGTTAGTGGACGAGTTTGGGAGAGTGTGTAAAGGTAGAAAGTTGAAAGTGAACATAGATAAGATTAAGGTGATGAGGGTATCAAACGATTTAAATAAAGAAAAATTGGATATCACATTGGAGAGATGGATTATGGAAGAAGTAAATGTTTTCAGATATTTGGGAGTTGACGTGTCAGCGGATGGGTTTATGAAGGATGAGGTTAACCATAGAATTGATGAAGGAAAAAAGGTGAGTGGTGTGTTGAGGTATCTGTGGAGACAAAAAAGTTATCCATGGAGGCAAAGAAGGGAATGTACGAAAGTATAGTGGTACCAACACACTTATATGGGTGTGAAGCATGGGTTGCAAATGCTGCAGCGAGGAGGAGGCTGGAGGCAGTAGAGATGTCCTGTCTAAGGGCAATGTGTGGTGTAAATATGCAGAAAATTTGGAATGTGGAAATTAGGAGAAGGTGTGGAGTTACTAAAAGTATTTGTCAGAGGGCTGAAGAGGGGTTGTTGAGGTGGTTTGGTCATTTAGAGAGAATGGATCAAAGTAGAATGACTTGGAGAGCGTATAAATCTGTAGGGAAGGAAGGCGGGTAGGGGTCGTCCTAGAAAAGGTTGGAGGAAGGGGTAAAGGAGGTTTTGTGGGCGAGGGGCTTGGACTTCCAGCAAGCATGTGTGAGCGTGTTAGATAGGAGTGAATGGAGACGAATGGTTTTTGGGACATGACGATCTGTTGGAGTGTGAGCAGGGTAACATTTTGTGAAGGGATTCAGGGAAACCAGTTAATTGATTTAGTTGGACTTGAGTCCTGGAAATGGGAAGTACAATGCCTGCGCTTTAAAGGAGGGGTCTGGGATAGTGACAGCTGGGAGGGACTATTCTCAGCTGTCGTATCTGAGCGCCTCTGCAAAGACAGTGATTATGTATGAGTGTGGTGAAAGTGTTGAATGATGATAAAAGTATTTTCTTTTTGGGGATTTTCTTTCTTTTTGGGTCACCCTGCCTCGGTGGGAGACGGCCGACTTGTTGAGGAAAAAAAAAAATTAATCTGAGCTTAATTTTTTAATCTTTAGTGTTTTCTTACACTAATTAAATTTTGGAAATAATAAAGAGCTCTTAACTAAATATTGTTACTTTATTATAAATATTAGATCATAGTATGCCTTCAAGAAATATTCTCATCATAAATTAGGTTTAAAAGTCTGTTTGAATGGGAGTTAGCGCAAACTAACTAATGCGGTTAGTTGGCTTCACAAGACCTGGGTGATACACCCATGAATAGAATAATTTAAAACTAAGAAGGAAATTGGAAATTTAACCTAGAGGACATTGTCATCCACCCTTCACTGAGATGACACTAATACTCATGATGGACTGACAGTACGTAATTAATCCTTATTTCTAGTTTGTTGGTTATTTGTGGAGTGTTTCAGCAGGTATTAGGTATATACACCTTCAGGTAGTGATTATACTATACAATAGTAAGTAGGGGCTTTTGAGGTAGTTTTAGCACTGTATATACATACATTTTTTTTTTTTTAGCTCATCGGTCATCTCCCGCTGACGCAGGGCGACCTGAAAAAAAAAAGTTTTTCCTCTTTTTACATTTAGTAATTTATGCAGAAGGGGATTACTTGCCCCTTGCTCCTGGCATTTTAGTCTCCTCTTATGATGTGCATGGCTTAAGTATTAAATGAGTTAGGGAAAAAAATAGATATTTCTGTTGCATACATACATAAAATAGTCTTGTGTGTCTTCAATTTAATAATAATTTATTGTGCTGTACTTACACGATGTTCATTATTACAGGTAAATCGGGAGAAGACCTTCCGTCACCTTAAGTCCAATTTGTCAAGGCTTTTGGATGAACTTGAGTTGAAGGCTAATTCCTCCTTGGAGCTCAATGTTCTTTCTGATGTAGAAGACTTGTTTACTCTCTCTCACAGCAACCTCCATCAGATGAAACAACTCAATGAAAGATATGAACAAATGGTGAGACGTATTTTCATGTTTAATTTTATTAATAAAGTTGTAGTGGTACAATTTATCAGTAATATAAAGGCCGAATACCCAAGATGAATATAAATATGTAGGACATTTAGCATTGTAACTGATCAGCTGAACTTGAGTCCTGGAGGTGGGAAGTACAATGCCTGCACTTTGAGGGAGTGGTTTGGAATATTGGCTGTTTGGAGTGATATCTAAACTGTTGTATCTGGGTGCCTCTGCAAAGAGTGATTGTGTGAATGATGGTGAAAGGGTTTTTCTTTTTTGGGTCACCCTGCCTTGGTGGAAGAGGGCCAACATGTTAAAAAAAAAAAATTAGCATTGTCTTTTATTTGCAAATAATTCCAGCTTAGTTAATGAAGGAATTTAATTTTTAACTGACTAATTTTATTGAAAATGCTGTTGGGTGCCATATTTAATATCCAGAGATGAGATGGGATGATAAAAAGATCCAAGTTGTGTGTTGGCACAGTAAGGCATGTGACAGTGCCAGAAAGTAAGTGTCATGAGTGGCGGTGGTGAAGGGGACAAGCCAGGCCTCCGGACGCTACCTTTTAGTACATACAGTAGACCCCCAGTTTTTGTAATTAATCCGTTCCAGAGGGCGCTACTAAAACTGAATATTACTAAATCTGAATATTTTCCACATAAGAAATAATGGAAATTCAATTAATCCGTTCCAGACACCCAAAAGTATTAAAATAATTTTTTTTTCAACATTAAATTACACAGAAAAGAATGAGACAAAGTATAAAACAGTAATAACTTGACACTTACCTTTATTGAAGAGTTGTTGATGTGTGGAAGATAGGAGGGGAGAGGAAGGAGGAGTTGCTAGTGTTTGGAAGGGGAATCCCCTTCCATTAACACTTCAGGTACCAAGTCCTTTTCTGGGGTTACTTCCCTTCTTTGTTTTTTAATGCCACTAGGACCAGCTTGAGTCACTGGACCCCTCTCACAAAAAATCTGTCCAGGGAGCTCTGTGTCTGGCGTTTCTTTTAAACGTCCCTGAAATGAGACACCACATTGTCATTGTACGTGTTGCCAGCACGGCTTGCAACAGCTTTGTTAGGGTGAAAAGGATCCATAAATCTTTGTACATCAATCCATTTGGCACAAATCTCCTTAATCATTGAAGAAGGCAATGTCTTCCATCTCTCTTCCTCTGAACTGTGGTCTGTTGACATTGCAGATGAAGCTCTTGCAGATCTGCAGTGGTTAGCTCTTCATTGTGGTCCTCCACCAACTCTTCCACATCCTCGCTAGTAACCTCCAACCCCATGGACTTCCCCAGTGCCACAATTTGTTCTACAACAGGCTCAGGGTCCTGAGATTCTGTCCCAAACCCAAAACCTTCAAAATCCCTCTCTGGGACACAGTCTGGCTACAATTTTCTCCAAGCAGAGTTCAAAGTCCTGGAGCTCACTTCCTCCCAAGCCTTCCCTATATGGTTTATGCAATGGAGGATATTGAAGTGATCTTTCCAAAACTCTTTTATTGTCAATTGAGTGTCCAAGGTTATGTTAAAGCATCTTTGAAACTGCTTTGGTGTAGTTTTTTTTGAAGTTTGAAATGACATGCTGGTCCATGGGCTGGAGGAGAGGAGTGGTATTAGGGGGCAAGAACTTTCTTCACAATTTGCTCTTCCAAGTCTCGAGGATGAGAAGGAGCATTGTCCATTACCAGGAGGCACTTGAGGTCCAATTTATTTTCCAGAAGATATTTCTTCACACTGGGGCCAAACACGTCATTGAACCAATCAAGGAAAATTTCCCTCGTGACCCATGCTTTAGTGTTAGCCTTCCACATCACACACAAATTAGCCTTGGCAACATTGTATTTCTTGAACACACTGGCTTCACTTTGAAATCCCCACTAGCATTACTACATAACATAAGAGTTAGCCTGTCTTTCATAGGCTTGTGTCCTGGCAGTGCCTTTTCCTCCTGTGTAATGTAGGTTCTGTTTGGTATTTTCTTCCAAAACAGGCCTGTTTTGTCACAATTAAACACTTGTTGGGGTTTAAATCCTTCAGCCTCTACATAGCTTTTAAATTCATGCACATATTTTTCAGCTGCACATTTGTCTGAACTGGCTGCCTCACCATGCCTTATCACACTGTGTATGCCACTTCGCTGGGAGTGATCATGACAGAGGATCTCACCTTCAAGGACTATAACACTGTAGCAATGGCATCTGCCGGAAAAATGACAGGATGGATAATGAGAACCTTTAAAACCAGGGATGTCAAGCCCATGTTGACACTTTTCAGGTCGCTTGTTCTATCTAGGCTGGGATATTGCTGCACACTAACTGCACCTTTCAAGGCAGGTGAAATTGCTGACCTAGAAAATGTACAGAGAACCTTCACGGCACGCATAACTGCAATAAACCACCTCAATTACTGGGAACGCTTGAAGTTCCTAAACCTGTACTCCCTGGAACGCAGGCGGGAGAGATACATTATTATATACACTTGGAAAATCCTAGAGGGAATAGTACCAAACTTGCACACGAGTCACTTCCTATGAAAGCAAAAGAATCGGCAGACGATGTAACATCCCCCCAATGAAAAGCAGGGGTGCCACTAGCATGTTGAGAGACAACACAATAAGTGTCAGGGGCCCAAGACTGTTCAGCTGCCTCCCAGCATACATAAGGGGGATTACCAATAGACCCCTGGCTGTCTTCAAGCAGGCACTGGACAGGCACCTAAAGTTGGTACCTGACCAGCCAGGCTGTGGTTCGTACGTTGGACTGCGTGCACCCAACAGTAACATCCTGGTTGATCAGGCTCTGATCCAACATGAGGCCTGGTCACAGACCGGGCCGCAGGGGCATTGACCCCTGGAACTCTCTCCAGGTAAACTCCAGGTAAACACTGACCGCACAGACCCATTCTCTCACATCTAGGCCTACGAGCCTGTTTCTGCTTGATTTGAGGGCGCTAGAATTTAGGCGTACTAGTACGGTGAAAACCCTTGGGCGTAAGCCGTACTAGTACGGCTGAAACCCTCAAAGGGTTAATACACACAAATAACCCAAACATAAGAAAAAGAAACTTATGACCATGTTTTGGTCCACCTTTTGGACCATTAATTAGTCACACACTGATGTTTAATATTTCAGAATGAGTGTACACATCAAATTAAATTTTATGCTATTAGTTGCCATGATGTAAATTGTACTGTGAAAGGAGTTTAGTGAGTAATTTTGAAATGCATTGCTACTTAGCAATATTTAACAATGTTTCACTGCTGAACAGTCTCATGTTTACTTTGTTCATTAATGTTTGACTGAATGTTATATTGTTTTAGGTAAAGGAAAATGAGATGGAAAGTCTGCACCTTCACGATCACATTAGACTTCTCTATGACCGTCTTGAGGTTGATCCCAGTGAGCGCGACAATTTTCTTGATACAGTACATGGCCATACTCCATCAGTGTTGAAGAAGGTAAGTCCAGATAGCTAATAAACTGAATGTAGTATATCAGTTGTTTGAGGTTTAAGTTCAGAAATTAGCAATTTAAAATGTAAAAACCTGTTGTTGGTAAGTATAATGCCTGCACTCTGAAGGATGGTTGGGGTTGTTGTAGTTCAGGAGGTGGAAGTACAATACCAGATTGGTGGGGATGTGGTCATTCAGACAGTCCTTTGCAGTGTAATGTCTGTGCACTTCTGGCAAGGTAGTTATTAAATGACCAGTAGTGAATGCCTTCTTTGGGTCTGTACAACCTTGGTGAGAATTGGTTTTTTTTTTAACATTAGCCATTTTCCACCTAGGCAGGGTGGCTGAACAAGAAGAAACATTTTCATCACTCACTCCATCACTGTCTTGCCAGAGGTGTGCTGATACTACAATTCAAAAACTATATGGTAAAAAAAAAAAAAAAAACTTGCATTTCCATGTGTTTTCCTTCCTAACCCAATAGCTATCTTCACAAGAGGTTATAACTAAAAACTGACAGGAAAGAGCTGTCAAAAGAATAAAACAAACTTTTAATTTACAGTTGTAGAAGAGGAGGTAATATAAAAGTGCTATAGCCACTGAAAACTTAGACATTTATGATAGCCCAAATACTAAAGGCAGGATACCATGAGCTTAACTCTGCTCCTACAGCTACAAATAGGTAGTCACTGTAATTAACTTATTTGACCCTTGACTCTTAGTTGATTACCAGTTTCTGTAATGTTAATTCTGCTTCTGTATCCCAGTAAGTATTGTCACTAGGGTATTAGTGTCTCATTTGTTCCACTTATTTACTACTTACAGGGCTGCACTTTGAAGGGTGGGGGTGGATGTGGCAGTTTGGAGTGTTTAAATTGAATTTCTGCTCACAGCTGTTACAAAAACTGTTGAATGTGTGATGGTGAATTTGGTGCCTTTCTTTATAATGTTGTGATTGTGCAATTTCCATGTATGTCATCTTATTCTTTGTTCTTCTGTTCTTCCTTGTTGGAGCTTATTCTTGTCTTCCTTGTCTATTTCCCATACAGTATATTATATGTCTGGATGAAATCTTTCTTCCTGATGGATCTTGGCTTTCTTCATAGCATAGTACCCTCAACTCTAGCACCAGTCTATGCAGTCGTTCAAAATTTGTTGAGTTTAACCCTTTGAGGGTCGAGAGGCCCTCTGAAACTCGTCGTCAGGGTCGAAAAATTTTCGATTTTTTTTCTTATGATCATAATGACACCAAAAGTATGAAATTTGATGGAAAACTTAAGGAATTATGCTTTTGCGAAGTTAGCAGTCTCAACGATATTTACGCATTGGCAATTTCACCCACTTTGAGCCCTATTTTGGCCAATTCCAATGTTCCACTCGACTAAAATCATAGCTATTTTGCTAGAACTCCATTTGTTCTATCGAATGAGTACAAGAAACTGCCCATTTACCGATTTCAACTATCCAATAAAGTGGTCAGAAATTGGCAATTTGGCCAATTTCACAAAAATTTCAAAAGATGCCAATTTCAAAATAGGGTCCTGAATAAACAAGGCAGACATTCCTGGCACTAAAATAACATTTTCTGTTTATTAGTCATGTCTCCAGGCCCCTCTTACATTTGCTTTCCATTTTTAATTTTTATTCTCACAAAAAATAGAATGATTTACTGTTATGCAGACTACTGCATTATTGTAAAAACGGTATAAATAATATCAGCGCACTTATCATGGGTTCTTGGAGATAAAAGGTAGTCAAAGGGAAACTCACGGATGGATGGTGACAGGATATATTAAGTAAGAGAGGGAATAGTACCCAGCCACTTCTGTTCAGTTGTACGCCTAGCGCAGGAATGAGAGGGAGGCCTCTGAAACTGCACTCACATGGTGCGGGTATTGTGACGTCATAGGTTCAAGGGATCTTACATATAAAGGTTGGTATATTACATATGATATATGTAACAGCTCGGTTACACTACCGTATGTCGTCTCGACATACAATACAATTCTATAGACTGAACAGACAAGTGACACTGGGGTGATTCTATACAAAGCAAACACATTTATAACTTAGAACTAATCAAGAAAATAATAACAGGATTAAATCGTCTGAATAGATAGAAATAACTGATCTACTATTACAAGAGAGGGAATAGTACCCAGCCACTTCTGTTCAGTTGTACGCCTAGTACAGGAATGAGAGGGAGGCCTCTGATGATGCACTCACATGGTGCGGGTATTGTGACGTCATAGGTTCAAGGGATCTTGCATATAAAGGTTGGTATATTACATATGATATATGTAACACACTTGTGAAAGAATATTACTCGCCATTTCACATGTATTGGACGTGTGGCGTGATTTGTTTACTCTTGAACATCGGCAAAAATCTAAAATTTTCGCTAGTTTGAGCTCAATTTCAAGGTACAGTGGACCCCCGAGTTACCAACACCCCGGAAATTGTACAATTATGTAAGTATAATATTGTAAGTGCTTTTGTAAGTGTATTTTTGGGGGTCTGAAATGGACTAACCTACTTGACATTATTTCTTAAGGGAGTAAATTTGTTTGGTAATGGCACTTGAGCAGGCTTCTGGAATGAATTTTGTTCGTTACTCGGGGGTCCACTCTACTACTTTTTATCGTGAAACCAATCAAAATCATCTCTATTTCTGTAATATATCTTCCATACTATCAAATAAGACCAAGAAAACGAGAATACAACCATAAATACCATACGAAAATACACTGCAAAGTCGTTGTTTCAAACCAGAAACACGGTCTGAGTTTTTTTTCTCATTATGCACTGCGTGCTTCAGGATTTTTTTTATACTGCACACACTGACCACACAGACCCATTCTTTCATATGTAGGCCTACCAGCTTTCTCTTGCTAGATTTGAAGGTGCTAGAATTTACGTGTACTAGTACAGCACCAACCCTGGCGCACAAGCCGTACTAGTATGACACCGACCCTGAAAGGGTTAATAGCTAAGGGATCCATTCAGGCAATAATTGTGGAGCACCTTTTAACTGACCCTGATCTCTACCTTCGCTGAAGTCTTGATTTTTCAAAATTACTGCCATTCTTGTAGGGACTCCTGAGGACTTTGAGTTTGGACATTAACAGGTGAAGGCATTTTTAAATTGATGTGGGTTATTTTAACTGTCATAGTCTTTGTACTTGCTAATTGTGGTGAATGCTTCCCTAATAAATGTCTTGATTAGTGCATAAGTTTCTTTTTACCTCGCCTATAAGGGATTGCAGGGGTCGAGTCTTACTTTCTGGCAATTCCCTCAACTAGTAGCTTGTCAGATTCACTCCCTCCTAGTAGGGCTACAGTTGTGGTAAACTAAATTATTATTTACAGTATTGTTGGAATATTATTTTTCAGTAATTCATTTTATAATCTTTAATTTTTTCTCATTGCAGCTTCAGGAAGAGATGCATCGTCTAGAGGAGTTGAAACACCAGAATATGGCAAGGTTCATTAATAAGTTACGGCGTGAGCTGGAAGTTTTGTGGGATAAGTGCTACGTCAATGAAAATGAAAGAAATGCCTTTACTCCATACTTTGCTGGTATGTGAATATAAAAAGATATAAAACCATATTTATGCATTTAAAGATTTAGGAACATTCACTCTTTTTGTACAGTATTTTTATATGTGAAAATATACACTATACAGTATCATCTTTCTCTTTTCTTTTTGTCCTTTTTCTACTCTTATTTTTTCCTCTCCCATTCTTATAGAGGGCCACAGATATATCAGATCACTTTTTAGTTATAGCTACAGTGGGAGTAAGACGGAGAGCAGAATAGCAGATGAACAAGGGGACTTTAGGAAAGGTAGGGGGTGTGTAGACCAAGTGTTTACAGTGAAACATATAGGTGAACAGTACTTGGATAAGGGTAAAGAGGTTTTTGTGTCATTTATGGATTTGGAAAAGACGTATGATAGGGTGGATAGGGGGGCAATGTGGCAAATGTTGCAGGTGTATGGAATAGGAGGTAGGTTACTGAAAGCAGTGAAGAGCTTTTATGAGGATAGTGAGGCTCAAGTTAGAGTGTGTAGGAGAGAGGGAGATTATTTCTCAGTAAAAGTAGGCCTTAGACAAGGATGTGTGATGTCACCGTGGTTGTTCAATATATTTATAAATGGGGTTGTAAGAGAAGTGAATGCGAGGGTCTTGGCAAGAGGTGTTGGGTTAAAAGACAAAGAATCAAATACTAAGTGGGAGTTGTCACAGTTGCTTTTTGCTGATGACACTGTGCTTTTGGGAGATTCTGAAGAGAAGTTGCAGAGGTTGGTGGATGAATTTGGTAGGGTATGTAAAAGAAGAAAATTGAAAGTGAATATACGAAAGAGTAAGGTGATGAGGATAACAAAAAGATTAGGTGACGAAAGATTGGATATCAGATTGGAGGGAGAGAGTATGGAGGAGGTGAATGTATTCAGATATTTGGGAGTGGACATGTCAGCAGATGGGTCTATGAAGGATGAGGTGAATCATAGAATTGATGAGGGGAAAAGGGTGAGTGGTGCACTTCGGAGTCTGTGGTGACAAAGAACTTTGTCCATGGAAGTAAAGAGGGGAATGTATGAGAGTATAGTTATACCAACACTCTTATATGGGTGTGAGGCATGGGTGATGAATGTTGCAACGAGGAGAAGGCTGGAGGCAGTGGTGATGTCAGGTCTGAGGTCAATGTGTGGTGTGAATATAATGCAGAGAATTCGGAGGAGGTGCGGGATTACCAAAACTATTATCCAGAGGGCTGAGGAGGGGTTGTTGAGGTGGTTCGGACATGTAGAGAGAATGGAACGAAACAGATCACAACATGCTATAATACACATTCACAACACATTACACCAGCACACAACACTATATTATTACAACATTATGATAACATTTTATAACCCCCAACAACTCACCAGTCACAACAACAGCATCATCTTCTTCACAATATTCCACTCTTAATGTTGACAGCACATAACACATTATTACAGATCACAACATGATATAAAATGATCACTTCCAATTCACAACTTCATCACAGTTTTACATTTACAAGAGATTTCAATGCTCTCTCAGATACAGTTCTACTAGATTATAATACATTTGCCACAACACCCACAATTTTTCATTTGCACCAACATCTTATATTATTCAAAGAGTCACAACACTATCAACTAGTCACAGCACATTCACATTCTTTTTTATTAACACATCAGCCGTTTCCCACCAATGCAGGGTGGCTCGAAAAAGAAAAACATTCAACATCATTCACTCCATCACTGTCTTGCCAGAGGCAGACTTACATTACAGTTATAAAACTGCAAAATTAACACCCTTCCTTCAGAGTGCAGGCACTGTACTTCCCATCTCCAGGACTCAAGTCCGGCCTGCCATTTTCATTGAATCCCTTCATAAATGTTACCTTGCTCACACTCCAACAGCACGTCAAGTCCTGAAAACCATTTGTCTCCATTCACTCCTATGTAACACGCTCACGCATGCTTGCTAGAAGTCCAAGCCCCTCGCACACAAAACCTCTTTTACCCCTTCCCTCCAACCTTTCCTAGGCTGACCACTACCCCGCCTTCCCTCCACTACAGATTTATAAACTCTCGAAGTTATTCTATTTTGTTCCATCTACATGTCTGAACCATCTCAGTAACCCCTCCCCAGCCCTCTGGATAATAGTGTTGGTAATCCCACACCTCCTCCTAATCTCCAAACTACGCCTTATCTGCATTATATTCACACCACACATCGCCCTCAGACATGACATCTCAACTGCCTCCAGCCTTCTCCTTATTGCAACATTCACCACCCATGATTCACACCCATACATGTGCGTTGGTATAACTATACTCTCATACATTCCCCTCTTTGCTTTCATGGATAAAGTTCTGTCTCCACAGATTCCTCAGTGCACCACTCACTTTTTTCCCCTCGTCAATTCTATGATTCACCTCATCTTTCATAGACCCATCTGCTGACACGTCCACTCCCAGATATCTGTGTACATTCACCTCCTCCATACTCTCTCCCTCCAATCTGATATCTAATCTTCCGTTACCTATTTTTATCGTCACCTTACTCTTTCCTATATTCACCTTTAATTTCCTTTTTTTACATACCCTACCAAACTCATCAACCCACCTCTGCAACTTCTCTTCAGAATCCCCCAAAAGCACAGTGTCATCAGCAAAGAGCAACTGTGACAACTCCCACTTTGTGTTAGATTCTTTATCTTTTAACCCCACACCTCTTGCCTACAGCGTTGCTGGCGAATTGCTCGTTCTATTGGTATTAAGTATCAACGGACTCTCACTGCTGCACAGCTTAGTAACATTATTCATACAAAGTTGAGAGCTGAAGCAACTATGGCACACCAAACTGAGGTATCTCCCGCTACAGAAGCTGTTAATCGCAGATCTCTGCTTAGGTTCCTTCGAAATATGGGAGGGACAACACCAGAGCAACCAGACCAGCAGTCTCGTGAAGCAGGTGCATCGGGTTTGTCTCAGAGCGAGTCCGCTTCATTGTCTCTTGACTTAGCCAAACTCAGTCTTGAAACAACCAGGGAGCAGTGAGCATTTGCTAGGGAAGAGTTTGATAGAGAGAAGGAGATGAGGCATTTTAAGCAGACTGTAGATGGTTTTAGTGTGCAAAAGACAGTACAGCTAGTTCCTCGCTCTGTTGAAGCCGAGCCTGAACAGTTTTTCTAGGCATTTGAAAACCAGGCTCGAGCATTAAGGTGGCCTGAGGCGCGTTGGGCAGCATTGGTGCATACTGCATTGTATGGTAAGGCACAAGAGTTTACATCTTTGTTGAATAATGACGAATTTGTCAACAATCGGGTGGTGAAAACCACGGTTTTTGGGGCTTATCAGTGTATTCTCGCCAAGTACAGGAGGGAATTATACCTTATACCACTTGCCTTATAGCAAATGGTATAAGGCAAGTGGTGTCGCTAATTTCTCAGACCTAGTCCCGTTACTCTTGGTGAATAACCTGCTTTAATCTGTTGATCCAGAGGTTAGTCATTCTTGATGATCATTCGTTGACCACTGCCTTGGAAGCAGCCAGCTTGGCTGTGAAAAATTATGGAAAGAAATGTTTTCTTACCAAAAAATAGTGCATAATTCTGGCAACATGTTGATGAAATCGGCTTCTTTCTATCATATTTCTAAGTATGGTTTATACTAAAAAGTATTTTTTTCGATTTTTCTCTTGGGAAGAGGACATGTTGGCAATTAGTCAGTTTTTTTTTTGTACCCCCAAAATTGCGATTTTTATGATTGTTTCACTTGAAATACACTACATGGCAACTTGTGTGAGGAGTGTAGTGGGTGAGTCACGGAGGAAGCAACTTAGTAGCCTTCTGGCTTCCATTGAGAATAGAGGAGTATAGTGCTCTGAGGTTTGGCACACCATCACTTAAGATTTTTACACAAACATAATTATCAATATCTCAGGAATAAGTTATTGACATTATAATCCCTCTCATGCAAAGAGTATTTATCAGAGCATCATGATTCTTTCGTAGGTTATTGAGGAATGATGGTTCTATTGAATTACAGGGAGAGTTTGTGATGTGTTTTACGGTTTATTGTTACTGATTTTTTGTCTCCCAAACAAATTTAAAAAAAAAAAAACACGAATTTCAACATTTTGTATAATGCAATTTTTTAACAGAAAGTTCAAAACGCTCTGTAATCCGAAAACCTAACTCTTCGTCTTTCATCTGATTTGAACTAGAACATTGTATGTCTTACCAATTTTGTAGGAGAGGGATTGCCCTAAGCCCTATCAAATAGGGCATTATTTTTTTTCTATATAACTGTATATATAACTCCATGGGGAAGTGGAACTCCATGGGGAAGTGGAACAGAATTCTTCCTCCGTAAGCCATACGTGTCGTAAAAGGCGACTAAAATGCCGGGAGCAAGGGGCTAGTAACACCTTCTCCTGTATATATTACTAAATGTAAAAGGAGAAACTTTCGTTTTTCCTTTTGGGCCACCCCGCTTCGGTGGGAAACGGCCGACGTGTTGAAAGAAAGAAAGAACTGTATATATATATATATATATATATATATATATATATATATATATATATATATATATATAACTAAAAACTAAGTGTCTATGTTTCAAATGCTGCTTAATTTACAGACAAATTTCCATTGAAATATTTGCAAAATAAAAACAAAAAGGTCAATTTTGCTCATCCTCCCTTATACCACTTGCCTTATACCAAATGGAATAAGGCAAGTGGTGTTGCTAATTTCTCAGACCTAGTCCAGTTACTCTTGGTGGATAACCTGCTTTAATCTGTTGGACCAGAGGTTAGTCATTCTTGAAGATCATTCGTTGACCACTGCCTTGGAAGCAGCCAGCTTGGCTGACACTTTTGAGACTAACTACTCCTTGTCCGAGCGGTTTAATCTTTCTTCCCAACAGCCTGGCATGAGTAAAGATCGTCAGAGAAGAGTTCCTGAATGGAGGATGGAGGTGAACAACGACGCCAACCAACTAAGTCACTGGGTGAGCCACGATATCAACCTCACAGTCAACCTGGTGAGCGACATCAAACCCATGTTCAACACAGTGAACAACGACATCAGTACACAGACTGGTGCACACAAAATCAGCAGGGAACCAAAGGAAAACAAGAGGTAACCTGTTATTTTTGCCATTTCCGATCCAACTGCCCAGCTAAACCCCAACCATTAGGGAGAATTACTAATCTCTTTATTGAAATGAACCAGAAAGAAGTAGAGTATGGTATGGCCCCATACTACGGTACTTGTCATATCTCCCTTCAGGAAAATTCAAAGAAAACGGAAGTAAGAAAATTTAAGGATACTGGGGCTTATTGTTCCCTTATAAGAGAGGGATTACTTCCCCTCTCTGAACAAACGTCACTGCATTCGTCAGTTCTTTTAGAAGCTTTTGGAGGAGCAGTATTTTCTGTCATTTTACATAGAATATACGTGCAGAGTAAATATTACACTGGATATTTGGCTGTAGGTGTTTCTGACAGATTTCTTATGAAAGATGCTGTGTTATTACTGGGTAATAACATTATTAATTTCACCAAGTGTCCATAACCAATAATGACTAATTCTTCTCCGATGTTGGCCATAACTCAGGCAAAATCCCAAGGGATGTCTGTTGAGAATGCTGACCCATCCTTGGACGACTCTGATCTTGGACTAAACAATTTGTTTTATGAGGAAAACTGGCCAGGGCCTCGTAAATTTAGTGAACTGACCCAGATCAAGCCTTCCTTTTCCAGGGTTGCAGGATTGCCAGATATATCTGTCTCCATGCCTGAGGGACTGTCCATTCGGGAAGAACAGCGAAAAGATCCTTCCTTGAATTTCGCTTTTCAGGCAGCCATGGGTGAATCCCCGTCAGATCACCCAGTCAAATATAAAATTTAAAACGATTTATTAATCTGCACAGAGACTGGTAAGGAGGTAAAGGGAAGGCAAAAGACAGATAGATTGGTAGTTCCTAAAAAGTTTAGATCAAAAATATTAAAAATAGCTCACAAGTCTTCGTTACGAGGACACTTAGGAATTACCAAAACTTTGTATAGAATACTAATATATATATATATATATATATATATATATATATATATATATATATATATATATATATATATATAAAAAAAAAAAAAATTTTTTTTTTTAACCAGCACCACCATTAGCTACAGACGTCTAGAGCTGAGGAATGGAGGTTTTGACTGCTGGTCTTGTCAGTGTTGTTGGTGAAATATCTGTAGAAAATTCCGTGTGTTGCGAGTGAAGATTGTAAGTAATATGTGAATGTGTTGCGACTAGTTGATAGTGTTGTGACTCTCTGAATAATATAAGATGTTGGTGCAAATGAAAAATTGTGGTTGTTGTGGCAAATGTGTTATAATCTAGTAGAACTGTATCTGAGTAAGCATTGAAATCTCTTGTAAATGTAAAACTGTGATGAAGTTGTGAATTGGAAGTGATCATTTTATATCATATTGTGATCTGTAATAATGTGTTATGTGCTGTCAACATTAAGAGTGGAATGTTGTGAAGAAGATGATGCTGTTGTTGTGACTGGTGAGTTGTTGGGGGTTATAACATGTTATCATAATGTAATAATATAGTTTTGTGTGCTGGTGTTATGTGTTGTGAATGTGTATTATAGCATGTTGTGATCTGTTGTTGTGACTTGATGTGACTTATTGTGACAAGTGAAAGTTGGGAAATAAAAATTGTGGGTGTTGTGATAACTGTGTTGTGAACATTGTGAGTTGTGAATGTCGTGACTAAAAAAAAAAATGTAATATCGTGAACAAAGTATATGTTAGCTTAAATAAAGTGTGAAAATTATGGGTTAAGCTTCATTAGGTGGTATTGGGAAGTCGATTTGGTGATACAGGAGATGTAACCCGGGAGCAGGAGTACGTTTCCAGGAATTGGAGTCCCTAAAAAACTTTGATCCAGGGAGATGGGGTAGGGATATTGTGGAGATGGGAGTGGATGGGGTCGGTATGGGGGGAGACGGAAGCGGTAGAGCGTACTGAAGATGGAAGTGTAGGGGAGATAGGGTAGGGGAGATAGGGTAGGGGAGATAGGGTAGGGGAGATAGGGTAGGGGAGATAGGGTAGGGGAGATAGGGTAGGGGAGATTGGGTCAGTTGTCTTTTTAGTTATGTCTCCCGGGAATTTGCTTAATAATAATAATAATAATATTTTTATTTTACTACAAGTACATGTACAAGGTATACAGGCTTAGCTGACATCAATGACATACTACTATATACAAAGCCGCTTGTTATGCTGAGCATTTCTGCCAAATTAGGTCAGTTTTGTCCCAGGATGCGACCCACACCAGTCGACTAACACCCAGGTACCTATTTTAAACTGATGGATGAACAGGGACATGGACAGTAGGTGTCTTATGGAAACACGTCCCTAATGTTTTGCAGCCATACCGGAGGAGATTCGATCTCTGGATCTCAGAGTGTGAGCTGAGTGCGCTAGCGATCGAGCTCTTCCTTGGGAAAATTGTCAGATAAAACGTCTCTCTCTCTCTCTCTCTCTCTCTCTCCGTTTTCTAGCCCTGTGACTGTCAGTTTTCTCTCTCTTTTACACAGGGTTTGACAAAGTTAGTTAAGGATCCATTGCTTTATTGACAAGCTATTTACAGGTTAAATCCTAACTTTATTGACAAGCTAAGAGCTGTTACCTACGTCAGCTCATTTGAAAGCATTTTTATTGTTATGAAACATACAAGTATTGAACAGGATGAAGTTTGAGCCATCTGTGGGTCAGCATTTTCATTTGATCAACTGACTTTATCTCGTTGACATCATAATGCTGTACGAATGTGTTCCAGACTCGAGTCATCCTGGGGTAAATGATCTCAGATGAACTAATGTTCTGGAGAAGGGTACAGCCAGAGTGAAGTTGCTGCTTTCTGCCCGTCTTGTGGTATAAAAGCTTGCTTCTGGCTGTCTTCGAAGTGGAGCCTAGTGTGGTACTTTGACAATGTTGGCCTTGTACATAACAGTAAGGCCACCCACATCCCTCCAGTGTTGAAGGCTCTGCTGAAATGGCAGATCTATCCAGGATGGGTCCAGGCGAGAGATGAGACTCCTTGCTCTGTTCTCTACTCTGTCAAACAGTCGCAGATGAGAGGGGGAGGGGGGGGCAGGCAAACCAAAAAGTGGAGAATACTCAAGGTGTGAGCGTACTTGTGCCTCATACAGAATCTTGCAACCCCTACTGTCAAGCAGATGCGAGACACGTCGAAGTGCTGTAAGCTTCCTGGCTGCCTTTTCTGCAAGATTTAGAACGTGGTTCTTCATGATCAGTTTGGAGTCAAATTTCATCCCAAGGATATCAACTTCTTCCCCAGGTACCAACACTCTCCCATTCATACTTACTATTGCTCCGGCATTACCATCATGGTGCTTAGAGACAATCATCATTTGTGTTTTCTCAGGTGCAAATGTTACCTGCCAACTGTTTCTCCAAGCTGATATAGCTCTTAGCTGGTGATTGATGTAGATTAGAGCAGCTGGCATTTCTTCTCTTGGGTAAGTAAATATCATAGTACAGTCGTTTGCATATGCATGGAATATTGGGATGAGATGAAGAAGGTCATTGAAGTAGACCTTCCATAACAATGGTCCCAACACACTTCCTTGTGGAACACTTGCCCCTGTAGGATGTCTTGCTGATTCTGTTCCATTGAGAACTACTCTTAGTGATCTACCATGAAGGCAATCACTGAGGAGACAATTCCCAGTGCTTGCAGTTTTGTCAAGAGGCCCTGGTGCCACACTCGGTCGAAAGCACCAGCAATGTCCAGTGCTACCACACAGCTGACTTTGCTTTCATCCAGTGACTGGTGGAGAGGTTTAACAACAGATCAGCAGAAGAGTAACCTTTCCTGAAGCCATATTGACGGTCACAAAGTAGTGAGTTGTAGTCAAAAACTCTGTCATTTGTCTTGAGATTATTGTCTCAAGGATCTTGCCAGTGATTGACAGGAGTGACACTGGTCTGTAGTTGCTGATTTCTGCTCTGCTCTTCTTTTTGTGAACAGGGACGACATTTGCCTCTTTCCACAGAGAAGGCCATTTACACTGTACTAGACAGTGCGAGTTAGAGGTGCTGCTAGCTGGTCTGCACATCTTCTCAGCAATCTTGAGCGCAACTTTTCTGGGCCCACAGCCTTTTCTTGGTCAAGTGATTTAAGAAGGAAATGCACTTCCTCCTGCCTTATTGTCACCACTGACAGTTTTGACACAGTTCTCGCACCTAGCCTAGGAGGGTCCCTTGTTTTATCAGGAACTTGCATTTTGGTAGCAAAGTGTTCAGCAAAGAGGCCCGCTTTCTCTTGACTACTAGTAGAGGTGGTCCCATCCTGTCCATTTAGAGGTGTAATGAGTTAATCAGGCAGATAACCTTGTCTGTCCTTGACCAGGGACCACCAGGTTTTGGAGCCCAGTCTATCTGATGCTAGCTTTCTTTTTGAGTCCACCTCCCATTTAGCGATGGCCCACTTTTGAACTTCACCCATATGCCTACAGGCTTGCCTGTGCAAGTTCCTGTTATAGGTGGTAGGATGTCTCTTATACCTTCGACATGCCTTGTACTTAGCAATAGCAGCCTCTCTACAACGAAAACCAAACCAAGGCTGATCTGTAGGCTTCGTCACATACTGCCGGTGAGGGATGTGTTCTTGCTGTAGATTAAGGATGTGTCCAGTGAAGGCTTTCACTTGGTTGTCAACATCCCCTTGGAGAGGAGAATTCCAATCGGTGGTGGCGAACTCAGAGCAAAGGGCTGGCCAATTACTTCTTTCCCATAGCTAGGTTGTGCGTGTGGACTCCTCACCTCGTTCTGTTGGGATCTTAAGTGTTTTAAAAACAGCCTTGTAGTCAGACGATCCAACATAGCCGAGGGATTGACAAGTGACTATACCTTCTGCCAGATCTTTCACTACTGGGTCAAGGGAGGAGCCAGAGATATGAGTAGGAAAATGAACAAAGTTTCTTATGTCAAACACTGCAAGGTCGTCAAAGTTCCTCTGTATAAGATGTTGGTTGAGGTCACCAACAATTACGATATATTGACAGTTGTGTTGGAGCAGAAGGGATTCCACATTTTCCATTAGGAAGTTGTTGGGGTCTGCATGTTGCCACTGAGGTCTGTATATTGCACATACTAGTACAGAGGTACTAATGTTTATGCATAGCTTGAAGAACTCCATTTCAAGATGAGTAGGGATGGCAACATCAATGTGCTGGGCATGTACACTTTTAGAGAAGCACACAGCAACACCTCCTCCTTGCCCTTGCCTGTCTCTTCTCATCCATGAGGTGTAGCCAGCAATTCTTGCAAAATTTTCTGGAGTCTTGTCGTCCAAAAATGTTTCAACAACAGCTATCATGTCAGGACATCGAGTGTTCACAAAACTGTGTGTGAGCTCTCCAACATTGGTAATGAAACCTATAATGTTGGCCGACAGGATGCTGATAGACTGGCTCCTCATGATGTGTTCAGCTTGACAGTAGGGGTTGCAAGATTCTGTATGAGGCACAAGTACGCTCACACCTTGAGTATTCTCCACTTTCTTGGTTTGCCTGCCCCCCTCCCCCTCTCATCTGCGACTGTTTGATAGAGTAGAGAACAGAGCAAGGAGTCTCATCTCTCGCCTGGATCCATCCTGGATAGATCTGTCATTTCAGCAGAGCCTTCAACACTGGAGGGATGTGGGTGGCCTTACTGTTATATACAAGGCCAACATTGTCAAAGTTCCACACTAGGCTCCACTTCGAGGACAGCGAGAAGCAAGCTTTTACACCACAAGACGGGCAGAAAGCAGCAACTTCACTCTGGCTGTACCCTTCTCCAGAACATCACTTCATCTGAGATCATTTATCCCCAGGATGACTCGAGTCTGGAACACATTCGTACAGCATTATGATGTCAACGAGATAAAGTCAGTTGATCAAATGAAAATGCTGACCCACAGATGGCTCCAACTTCATCCTGTTCAATACTTGTATGTTTCATAACAATAAAAATGCTTTCAAATGAGCTGACATAGGTAACAGCTCTTAGCTTGTCAATAAAGTTAGGATTTAACCTGTAAATAGCTTGTCAATAAAGCAATAGATCCTTAACTAACCTTGTCAAACCCTGTATAAAAGAGAGAGAGAGAAAACTGACAGTCACAGGGCTAGAAAACGGAGAGAGAGAGAGAGAGAGAGAGAGAGAGAGAGAGAGAGAGAGACGTTTTATCTGACAATTTTCCCAAGGAAGACCTCGATCGCTAGCGCACTCAGCTCACACTCTGAGATCCAGAGATCGAATCTCCTCCGGTATGGCTGCAAAACATTAGGGACGTGTTTCCATAAGACACCTGCTATCCCTGTCCCTGTTCATCCATCAGTTTAAAATGGGTGCCTGGGTGTTAGTCGACTGGTGTGGGTCGCATCCTGGGACAAAACTGACCTAACTTGGCCGAAATGCTCAGCTTAACAAGCGGCTTTCTATATAGTAGTATGTCATTGATGTCAACTAGACTACAGATTTATATACTCTCGAAGTCATTCTATTTTGTTCCATCCTTTCTACATGTCCAAACTACCTCAACAACCCCTCCTCAGCCCTTTGGATAATAGTCTTGGTAATCCTGCACTACCTCCTAATTTCCAAACTACGAATTCTTTGCATTATATTCACATCACACATTGCCTTCAGACATGACATCTCCACTGCCGCAGTGGAGATGTCATGTCTGAAGGCAATGTGTGGTGTCATGTTTCACACCCATATAAGACCATTGGTATGACTTTACTATAGTCTCTACAGACTTCTCAGTGCACCACTCACATTTTTACCCTCATCAATTCTATGATTGACCTCATCCTTCATAGACCCATCTGCTGACACGTCCACTCCTAAATATTTGAATACATTCACCTCCTCCATAAATATATATATATATCCTAGGTAGTAGGTTGGTAGTCAGCAACCGCCCAGGGAGGTACTACCGTCCTGCCATGTGAGTGTAAAACGAAGGCCTGTAATTGTTTTACATGATGGTAGGATTGTTGGTGTCTTTTTCTGTCTCATAAACATGCAAGATTTCAGGTATGTCTTGTTACTTCTACTTACACTTAGGTCACACTACACATTCATGTACAAGCATATATATATATATATATATATATATATATATATATATATATATATATATATATATATATATATATATATATATATATACACACCCTCTAGGTTTTCTATTTTGTTGCTAGTTCTTGTTCTTATTTCCTCTTATCTCCATTTGGAAGTGGAACAGAATTCTTCCTCCGTAAGCCATGCGTGTCGTAAGAGGCGACTAAAATGCCGGGAGGAAGGGGCTAGTAACCCCTTCTCCTGTATACATTACTGAAGTTAAAAAGAGAAACTTTGTTTTACTCTTTGGGCCACCCCGCCTTGGTGGGCCACCCCACCTTGGTGGGCCACCCCGCCTTGGTGGCCACCCGCCTTGGTGGGCCACCCCGCCTTGGTGGGCCACCCGCCTTGATGGGCCTCCCCGCCTTGGTGGCCACCCGCCTTGGTGGGCCACCCGCCTTGGTGGGCCACCCGCCTTGGTGGGCCACCCCGCCTTGGTGGCCACCCCGCCTTGGTGGGCCACCCCGCCTTGGTGGGAGGCGGCCGATTTGTTGAAAGAAGAAAAGAAAGATATATATATATATATATATATATATATATATATATATATATATATATATATATATATATATATATATATATATCACACACACTTGTGTATATGACTGAGTGACTGAGGAAAAAAATAGAATAAAATAATTATGTTATATAAATAAAAGAGATCTTGTTAAAAACAAATATCCCTTTTTTTTCTCTTCTTAAAACGACTCCAAGCACCTGTTAACTACTCAATATTTTCTCTTCACTTTCGTCACTAATGAGAAGCAATATTACTTTTTCTGGAGCTCCGGCACACACTGGGAAAACTTTTCCTTTCAAGGTAAACATGGTGGTCATGGAACATATGCCAATAATTGACATTGAAATCTGTACAAGTGAGTGTGCGAATAAAGTGCTTACCCATAGCTTACAGCAGTTGTCAGCGTCAGCACACACACCAGGAGGGAGTCACTGGCAAACATTGCAGTGGTAGAGTCGTCCTTGCTGGCTGGACGCCGGTGAGAGAGTGGTTGTTGTCGACTGGTTCTGGTGTCTCACCTCCAGCCTCAACCCTCCATCCCCAACCTCTGGCGTCTCACCTCCAGCCTCAGCCCTCCATCCCCAACCTCTAGTGTCTCACCTCCAGCCTCAGCCCTCCATCCCCAACCTCCCCTGACATTTACCCACCAGTTTCTACTCCAGCACATCGGGCCAGATGTACCGGCGAACCTACAACAACTCCCTCAACAACTAGGATATCAGGAAATCATAGGTGGGTAGAAAATGCTAAATTAAAAGGACCTTCTGTGTATAAGGGACCTATTGATCTCCTTGGGGAGAGTGACTGCGTCTCTTCTTAGGTGGGATGGACCTTTCCGGGAAATATTTCGGGACCTCATAGGGAAGAGGGACCGCATAAGTGGTAGGTACATACAAAGAGATAGGGATATACTTGGCAGGAGGGACATACCAAGTGGAAGGTACATAGTAGGTGAGAGATACCTATTAGGTGAAAGGTACATTCTAAGTCGGAGATAATTACTACGTGGAAGAGACATACTTGGTGGGAGGTACATACATTGTAGGAGGGATGTACTAGGTAGGAAGGACATACTAGGTAGGAGAGGCATTCTAGTTAGGAGAGACATACTAGCTAGGAGGGACATAATATATAGGAAGAGCATGCTAGGTGGTAAGAACATTCTTGATGGGTGTCAAGTGGAAATATTCAATAATCAAGACAGAGGAACAAATTATAAATAAAATGTGAAAAAGTTTTAGCTGTACACACTCCAGTTACTATAAATTATTATTCTAATTATTTAGAACGTTTATAGTTAAATTATGATTACAATTACTCTTATTGATATATATTATTTTGACCATCCAATTATTCCTATTAATTGTGATTTAGGTTGAACATTCTGGGGCAAGAATATTTCACTATTGCATTGTGAGATTATATTTATGTGATACGAATGTGCCTTCCTGTAAAGCTATGAGATCTTGAAATGTGAAAATTGTTTGTGGGTAGCGCGGATCAGGTCTTTTATTATTTAGAGATGCTTCAGTTGTGACGAGCAATCTGACGCCCGACAACTGAAACCCCGCTCACTTGAGAATTTCCTCAACGAATGACGTCGATTGTGAGTTCACTATCCTGATTGTTGCCACACATGAATCGCTCCTCGAGGAGTTGCCAACCAAGTGAGTCGCTCGCTAGTGAGTTGGCCACCAGTGAGTCGCTCGCTAGTGAGTTGGCCACCAGTGAGTCGCTCGCTAGTGAGTTGGCCACCAGTGAGTCGCTCGCTAGTGAGTTGGCCACCAGTGAGTCGCTCGCTAGTGAGTTGGCCACCAGTGAGTCGCTCTTACAATGGATATCTCAGTTAATATGTTTTTATTGATTCCACAATCTTCTTTAGTGTCAAGTAATTGAAGCAGTGAAACACATTTATAGTACTTAAGGGGCATGTAAGTTCCCCCGTCTTTTAATAACATGTTCATTTTTCCACTATAATCTACCTTGTCCATAATTACTATCGCATTTGCTTTATCCGTTTCGTAAGGAGAGTCCAGGATATTTCCTTAATTCATGGTATAACTTAACAAATCTTTGACGAGAATTGTGTTGCAGAGGTCTGAGCAAAGCTCAGACCTCTGGTCCTGCAGACCATTTTAGGTGTCTCAGGTTGAAATTTCCTAGTAGTAAGATATTTGGGGTAGGAGTTGGGAGATTTTCTAGACAGTGGTCAATTTTCAAAAACTGCTCCTGGAATTGCTGGGAAGTTACATCTGGAGGCTTGTATACAACCCCAATGACAAGATTTTGGTTTTCAATCTTTACCGCCAAAACTTCAACTACATCATTTAAGGTTGGCCTGTGACGTACAGGCCAACCTTCCCTTGTTGCCTGTTTAGTCTGTCACATCTGAATAGGTTATAACCTGGGATCCATATTTCGTTGTCATAATGATCCTTTATGTGGGTCTCTGTGAATGCTGCAAACATTGCATTTGACTCCGTGAGCAGTCCCTTGATGTATGGAATTTTGTTGTTTTTTGACGGATTTAGACTCTGTATGTTTGCAAAGACAAATGTAGTTATATTGGTAGAATTTTGGGGGATTTTATTTGCTGGCTCTAATATCTGTTGTTCTAGAGTGGAGGCCAGTGTCCGTGCCTCTGTTCCATAAGTGTTTTAAGTTGGTGTAGGATTATTGTCATTTATTGCCAGTCTTTTTTCCTCCTGGCCCTAAAAAAAACTCTGTTCCTGGAGGGTTTGTGGCTCGCCTCTTTTGTTTCCCATAGTCTGGCTGGTCTGTGTCTTCTCGTCCCCTTCAGATGATGTGCCTGGCAGTATACGTTGTAGCATTTTCTTTCATGAATTGATGAGTGACACATTTCTGGGTGAAATAAGTTACAGGAGGGGAAGTTGCACTCTCCTGTTGTCATGTGGGTGCGGCATTTTTTGGGTGGTCAAAGGTGCATGTCCCACCTGTTTTACCAGATATACCATGCCTGCAGATACCCAAGGCATAGATTGGATTTCCGTTTGATATGATTCATTGTAGCTGCGTTCGCTGCTAGTGCATATTTTTCTCTGTTTCCTCCCTATCTATCCCCCTCTGTATGGACATCATTGCTTCTACCAGGTTTTGCTGGTAATGTGTCGACACTGTTCCCTGAGGCATCATCCCCATTTGTTCCATCTCCAGCAGTATCGCTATTTTGTACCTCTGTGAACTGAATAACGTTGGCTTTACTTGTTTCATCACCAGGGCCAATGTCTCCTTTTGGTTCACTGTCCTCCAGGACAACACTAGCACCCTCAGGAGCACTGTCCTCCAGGACAACACTAGCACCCTCAGGAGCACTGTCCTCCAGGACAACACTAGCACCCTCAGGAGCACTGTCCTCCAGGACAACACTAGCACCCTCAGGAGCACTGTCCTCCAGGACAACACTAGCACCCTCAGGAGCACTGTCCTCAGGACAACACTAGCACCCTCAGGAGCACTGTCCTCCAGGACAACACTAGCACCCTCAGGAGCACTGTCCTCCAGGACAACACTAGCACCCTCAGGAGCACTGTCCTCCAGGACAACACTAGCACCCTCAGGAGCACTGTCCTCCAGGACAACACTAGCACCCTCAGGAGCACTGTCCTCCAGGACAACACTAGCACCCTCAGGAGCACTGTCCTCCAGGACAACAATAGCACCCTCAGGAGCACTGTCCTCCAGGACAACACTAGCACCCTCAGGAGCACTGTCCTCCAGGACAACACTAGCACCCTCAGGAGCACTGTCCTCCAGGACAACACTAGCACCCTCAGGAGCACTGTCCTCCAGGACAACACTAGCACCCTCAGGAGCACTGTCCTCCAGGACAACACTAGCACCCTCTGGAGCACTGTCCTTCAGGACAACACTAGCACCCTCAGGAGCACTGTCCTCCAGGACAACACTAGCACCCTCAGGAGCACTGTCCTACAGGACAACACTAGCACCCTCAGGAGCACTGTCCTCCAGGACAACATTAGCACCCTCAGGAGCACTGTCCTCCAGGACAACACTAGCACCCTCAGGAGCACTGTCCTTCAGGACAACACTAGCACCCTCAGGAGCACTGTCCTCCAGGACAACATTAGCACCCTCAGGAGCACTGTCCTCCAGGACAACACTAGCACCCTCAGGAGAACTATCCTCCAGGACAACACTAGCACCCTCAGGAGCACTGTCCTCCAGGACAACACTAGCACCCTCAGGAGCACTGTCCTTCAGGACAACACTAGCACCCTCAGGAGCACTGTCCTCCAGGACAACACTAGCACCCTCAGGAGCACTGTCCTTCAGGACAACACTAGCACCCTCAGGAGCACTGTCCTCCAGGACAACACTAGCACCCTCAGGAGCACTGTCCTTCAGGATAACACTAGCACCCTCAGGAGCACTGTCCTCCAGGACAACATTAGCACCCTCAGGAGCACTGTCCTCCAGGACAACAGTAGCACCCTCAGGACACTGTCCTTCAGGACAACACTAGCACCCTCAGAGCACTGTCCTCCAGGACAACATTAGCACCCTCAGGAGCACTGTCCTCCAGGACAACACTAGCACCCTCAGGAGAACTATCCTCCAGGACAACACTAGCACCCTCAGAGCACTGTCCTCCAGGACAACACTAGCACCCTCAGGAGCACTGTCCTCCAGGACAACACTAGCACCCTCAGGAGCACTGTCCTCCAGGACAACACTAGCACCCTCAGGAGCACTGTCCTCCAGGACAACACTAGCACCCTCAGGAGCACTGTCCTCCAGGACAACACTAGCACCCTCAGGAGCACTGTCCTCCAGGACAACACTAGCACCTTCAGGAGCACTGTCCTCCAGGACAATACTAGCACCCTCAGGAGCACTGTCCTTCAGGACAACACTAACACCCTCAGGAGCGCTGTCGTTCAAGACAGCCCCTTCCAAACCACCCATCTTATTTTCCCAGCTGTCATACCATGTTGACATGTCTTTCAAGAAGGATCTTTTATTGGTGTTCTTGTCTTTTAATATAGATGTAATTTCTCAAACAGTGTATCTCGTTTGGGCAGACCCAAAAACATCTCTCTGAGTTTATGTCAAGTGTGGTCACTGGTTGAAAATCCCTGCATATACCATGGGACCATTGACCACAGAGATTGCAAGCAATCCAGGCCTTTTTTCGTCCCTTACCCTTTCTACAGACTACACAGATCTTCATGGTGGTGGTTATGGTGGTGGTCCTAGCCAGCTAGTCTATAATTTCTCGAAGTATTTAGTTGTTTTTAACAGTTCTTCCGATCTGGCTTATTTCCAACGAATCCGTTTGAATCCGGTTCTTTGTTCACTTATTTCTTGGACGAATCCGGGCGAATCCGGTTTGTGGCTCACTGAGAGACTTAGTAGGCAGGAGGTACATACTACATACTAGGTGGAAGGGACATACTATGTGGGAGGGACATTAGGTAGGAGGGACATTAGGTAGGAGGGACTAGGTAAGTGGAACTCAGTAGGTAGGAGGGATATACTAGGTAGGAGGGACATACTAGGTATACCTGGAGAGGATTTCGGGAATCAACGCTCCCGCGGCCCAGTCTGAGACCAGGCCTCGTGGTGGATTAGGGACTGATAATCCAGGCTGTTACTGCTGGCTGCACGCAAACTGACGTACGAACCACTGCCCGGCTAGTCAGGTACTGACTTTAGGTGCCAGTCTAGTGCCTTCTTGAAGACAGCCAGGGGTCTGTTGGTAATCCCCCTTAGGTATGCTGAGAGGGCCCCTGACACTTATTGTGTTGTCTCTCAGTGTACTTGTGGCGCTCCTGCTTTTCACTAGGGGAATGTCGCATCTCCTGCCGAGTGTTTGCTTTCATAGGGAGCCATTTTCTTGTGCAAGTTTGGTACCAATCCCTCTAGGATTTTCCAAGTGTATATTATTATGTATCTCTCGCCTGCGTTCCAGGGAATGCAAATCAAGGGACTTCAACCGTTCCCAGTAAATTAGGTGCTTTATCGTACTTATGTGTGTCGTGAAAGTTCTTTGTACATTTTACCAGGTAGGAATTACATGCTAGGTGGTAGGAAGCTGATGATCAAGCCGCCTGAGTGACCCTGGTCAATCAAGCTGTTAGTGCTGGCTCGTAATAGTCAGGAGGGACATACTAGTTGTGAGAAGTATACTATCTGGAGGAACATAATTAACAAAAAGAGACACAATATACCGTGACTGGAACAATACACACAACCCACACATAGCAGAGAGAGCTTACGACGACGTTTCGGTCCGACTTGGACCATTTGACTATTACCTCCACCACTTTGTGCCCTCCTGTCTGCTGGCAGGGAGGTTGGATGAACCTACTAGGAGGGAGAAACACACCAGGTTAGATGAACATACTAGGAGGGAGAGACACACCAGGTTGGATGGACATATTAAGTGGCAGGGAGATTCCAGGAGAAATGGATAAACTAGGTTTAAACGACATATTTGATGGAAGAGACATAATGGGCAGGAGAGATGTACTGTGATTGAGGAACATACAATGTGTTGCGTACGGAGCGGCAAGAATGTTCCACTGATTAAAATCTTGTGAAACCAGTTTGTATATTTGCTTTTTTCTAGGGAAAAAATTCCAATGGCAACAAGGGTTTAGTGCGGCAAATATATCCATCTTTACTAAAGAGGCTTTCTTTGTTAACCTTCTACTTTGTACCAGGATGAACATTAGTCAGTCAGGGGTCATTACCACAGGTCTTAGTGATCATTTCATCATTTACTGTACCAGGAAGATCACTAGGGTACGGATAGGCCTACAGAGGACAATAAAAATTAGGTCAACTAGAAACTACAGTAAAGAATCACTGGTAAATATGCTACACAATTGTGACTCGTCAGTGATAAGTTGCACGGACGTAAATGATGCCTGGGAAAAATTCAAAACAATGTTCACTGCCATCCCTGATAATATTGCACCAGTTAAAGAGGTTAGGATTAAACGAAGAACTGAACCCTGATTACTACTGAGATATATAATATGAAATTCAGAGACCAGTTGATAAAAAGATTTAAGGCAAGCAGACAGGATATTGCAGCGCTAAATGAATTCCAAAGGGTGAGGAACAGAGTGCAGAGGCTTATAAAAGGCGCAAAGGCAAGGCACTATTGCTCAAAAATCGATTAGTACAATAATAACCCTAGAAAGCTCTGGCAACAACTAAAACAGTTGGGGTATAGCCATAAACCCGTCGATAACGAGGTATGCCACGAAACAACTAAAAAGGCAAATTGTTTTAATTCATACTTCACAACTGTCGCATCAACACTAGTAAGTAAGCTACCAGCTGCATCAAATACCTTTAACACAGACTCTGATAAGTTTAAAACATACTATACCAATAAAGGTTTAACTCCAAACAGTTGTCAACTAGTAAGTGTATCTCATGACTTCGTGCAAAAAGAACTAAGCAGGTTAAACCCAATTAAGAGCACCGGCCCAGATAACATCCCGTCTAAGTTCCTAAAAGATGGTGCCTCTGAACTGGCAATCTCCATTGTTCATATAATAAATTTGTCCATCACTACTAATACAGTACCAGAGGGGTTCAAGGAGGCCAGAGTTACTCCTATCTTCAAGAAAAATAGTAGGTCTGATGTCAGCAACTATAGACCTGTTAGTATACTCAGTGTAATATCTAAAATTCTAGAGAGGGCGGTGTACTGTCAAGTAGTTAAGTATCTTAATGACAACAACATTCTTCATAGTTACCATTCAGGCTTTAGGAGCTCTTACTCAACCGACACCTCCCTAATTAATCTGATGGATTACATGAGAACTGAAATGTCGATAGGGAACCTCATAGGAATGGTAACTTTAGACTTGCAAAAGGCCTTCGATACTGTCAACCACAATTTTTTTATGTAAGAAGCTTCAAGCTATCGGCATAGGTTCCATAAACTGGTTTAAGTCCTATCTTAGCAATAGGAAACAAATTGTCAAAATCAACAAAACAGAATCAGAACCACTGCCGATAGCATGTGGAGTTCCCCAAGGTAGTATTCTGGGTCCCTTATTGTTCCTGTGTTATGTAAATGACATGCCCATCGTGTCAAGTGCAAACTCCTACTGTATGCAGATGACAGTGCTCTGTTAGTGTCAGGTAAAGACCCACAAGATATAACTAATATATTAACACTGGAACTGGAGTCCTGCAGCAAATGGCTAGTAGACAACAAACTATCGTTACACCTCGGGAAAACAGAAGCCATACTCTTTGGCACGAAATATAAACTGAGAAGGGTAAATAATTTATTTTGTCCGGTGTAATGGGGAATCCATCACTTCAGTTTCCTCAGTAAAATATCTGGGAATCCCCTTTGACCCATGCATGTCAGGAGAATTGATAGGGAACAGTGTAGTAAAGAAAGCCAATGCCAGACTGAAGTTCCTCTACAGACAAGCACAGTGTCTACCTACTGAGGCTCGCAGGACCCTATGTCTAGCCCTTATACAATGTCATATGGACTACGCTTGCTCTTCATGGTACTCTGCCTTGACAAAAACACTGAAAGATAAGCTGCAAATCACCCAGAACAAAATGGTAAGAATCATCCTGGACCTGGGTCCAAGAGAACATGTAGGCCAGGATGAATTACAACAATTGGATATGCTGAATATTGAAGACAGAGTAAAATAACTTAAGTTAAATCAAGTTTATAAAATTGCTCACAAACAGTGTCCAGAATATCTTGCTGCCAATTTTGCCAAGGCTGGGAACCAAACCAGTCACAGTACTAGGGGGAGAGAGCACAACTTTGTCGTACCCACAGTCAGTGGTCAGGCTTCAAAGACCTTTTATTGTACAGCAATAAATGAATAGGACAGACTGCCTGCACATGTCAAAGCCAGTCATAGCATCAGCCAGTTCAAGAAGAGAACCAAAAGGTACCTAATGAATGTAGTGACAGAAAGGGAGGAGAATGATTTTTTATTTTTTTTCAGCTAACATACATGTAAATGTAAATAACTTTTTACCTTATCAACATGATGATTTTGTTGCACATGTGACTGATTGGTATAATTCCTATGAGTGTTCCTCCGTTGAGACCTTTAACAATGACCTTGTGAGCAGTATTCAGAACTACTTAGAGCCGCCTCTGAAACCTGGAACTCTAAACCCAACCAACTTCCATAATAATCATACCTCCCATAAAAACCATACTTATTACAATGTTCCTAAACTTCGAACACTGAAACGTACTGCTCGCAGACTAGGCCTAGCCTATAGAAAACATCGTACCTCTGGAATGCTGAAGCTCTTTCAAACTGCCCTTGCTGCTGCCAGAGAGCGTATGACAGAGCTGCGGCAAACTGACTGGGAAAAATTTGTCAATGGTCTCAATGCTCACACCCCACTTAGCCGAGCATGGAGGGACATAAATAGAATTAAGGGTAACATAACTAATCAGATAGCGCACCCTCATCCCTTACATAGGGCGAATGAGATAGTCAGTGCTTGGGCTGCAACATCTAGCTATGACAGTCTTCCCAGTACCACACAGGCGAAATTAAATGACAAATATGATACTAGGGAGAGACTTCTTTGTTTTATGCTCAGCAAGGAAGATGACTGTAACATTCCTTTCACTAACTTTGAACTTGATGCAGCACTAACTAAGGGCAACTCCACGTCGCCTGGTGAGGATGGTATTACCTACAATATACTAAGATTGCTGTGTCGAGTACCAGGCAGTCCTTCACTCGAATTATATAACATGAGCTATGTAACTGTGGAGCTCCCTAAATCTTGGACCAACAGCCTCATCATTCCCATTCCTAAGCCCAATCAACAAAACTTATTTCGCCCAATATCTCTTGCTAGCTGCTTATGTATAACATTTGAAAGGATGATTCTTAATCCTCTCATGTACAAAATCAAAAAATTTTTGTCCCCCCGGTTGCATGGTTTCATGCATGGAAGGAGTGTTCATAATTGCATTGCCACCTTTCTCACCCTGTACACTGACAGCTCATACACTACCTTCCTTGACCTTAAATCTGCTTTTGATGTAGCCAACCGATATGTAATCATTAGTGAACTTGCCAGAATGAATGTTGGAGGATGGCTTCTCCGCTGGATTAAAGGCTACCTGTCCAACAGAAAGTCTTCTGTGTTGTTCCAGGGGCATAGAAGTATAACTAAAGACTTTGATTAATTTCTTAGCTTACATGATGCCCACAAAATTTTTAAAGTTATTCACACCACCGGATTCTCCGACAACCAAAACATCCTTAACCATGTACTAGCCTCGTGTCAGGACCTGGGGTTGATAATCTCTACTGATAAAACAAAGATACTCAATAGGCGTCCTCCTCGGCAGAGAGGCACAGTTCGCCAGATCCAGTTGCATGATGGGTCTCTTCTAGAATATGTAAACAGATACAGGTATCTAGGCTTTGAGGTCCCACTACTTGGACCTGTTGTAAAGAGACTGTGTCGTCAATACAAAGAAAGGCTGAGAGCAACAAGAGTTGTGGCAGGGTTTCACCCCAGGTATGTGCTAATGTTAAAAATGTGAAAATGATGTATCTTGCCTATATTAGATCATTAGTTGATTATGCTGCGCCACTACTTGCTCTTGTGTCAGACTGGAAGCTTGGAGGGCTGGAAAAACTGCAGAACGAAGCATTGAGGACCATTTTAGGATGCCCTCGTACTGCCAAAATTTTAAATATGCAGAAAGAACTTGATATTCCTAGCATCAGAGATCATGTTACTGAAAGAAATATCGTAATTGGGGTTAATATGCTCAGGCAAGCCCATTCAGACCCATGCACAGAAGCCCTCCAAACTTTCCTCAGCACTGGTGAACATCCCTCCAGATGGATCGAAAAACTGGAACCGACCTCCGCATGAATCAGATACATGATCTATGTCAAGTAAGGCAACAGCGGCACTTCTCCGCTCCATGGAATATTACCCCATTCCAAACTACGATCCCTCCATTTCCCCCAAAACTACATCTTAAATCACAACCAAAGCTTAGCCTTGAAGCCAAACATGATGCCTTAAGCTGTATTGATAATTTAGTCAAACAGCACACTCACAAATTATTTACTTTGATGGTTCTGTTCACCAATCCACTGGTGCAGCTGAAAGTGCTGCTGTTGTCATGCAGAGTGATGGCTCTCTTAAAGAAATTGAAGCACTCATCAATAACTGGGCCTCTACACTTCAGACAGAACTGTTTGCCATACTCCTTGCACTCAAATGCGTCCATGTGTTTAAGGTTGACACTTTAATTGTAACTGATTCTCTGTCATCCATAAATGCTCTCAACTCATTAAGTATAAATTGTGGCATGCTTATGTCAGAAGCCAGACACAGGTATGGTAGGATTGTGGATAGTAGAGTCAGAGTGCATATGCTGTGGATTCCATCTCACATTGGTCTTCAGATGCATGATAGAACTGATAAATTGGCTAAGTTTTATGCTTTCAAAGAAGGGGTACATTACAATCTTGGCTTGTCAGTTAGCAGTTTGAGAACAATAATTCAACTGAATATTATTGACTCAAGACTCAGGGAGATTGACACCAGTCAGTCCATCTATCATCATTCTATCATGCAGGAGGAGCCACATGTCTATGGTGCATCCTACAAAATAAGCAGACTCTTGGATGTCACTACCACCCGCCTCCGGCTGGGTTACAAGTATCTTTGGCAGGTTAAATCACCACCACCAGATGTTGACCAAACAAAATGTAAACTTTGCCAGTTGGATTATTGTCACACCCTGCGTCATTATGTACTGGAATGCAATAAAATTAATAAATTCAGAGACAACTCACTCAGAAATGTTCAAGATATGTCAAAGTACTTTATCCACAGTGGTATATTACAGACCATTCTGGAAAAATACCCTGACTTTGCTCCCTGTAAATAAAGCATTGCCACCTGTGTGTGTACTCACCTAGTTGTGGTTGCAGGGGTCGAGACTCGGCTCCTGTGTGTGTGTGTGTGTGTGTGTGTGTGTATGTGTATTAATTACCATTTTGTCCTAAGCACATGTCGATTGGAAACTAGGCCTGTTACATATATGCGTGCGTTTATGTGTGTGTGTGTGTGTGTGTGTGTGTTAGTTACCATTTTGCCCTAGGCACATGTCGATTAAACACTAGGCCTGTTGAATATGTGTGTGTGTGTGTGTGTGTGTGTGTGTGTGTGTGTGTGTGTGTGTGTGTGTGTGTGTGTAAGGAAACACTTCGAAATGTTTCGGCCCCGCCGGGAATTGAACCCGGGCCATCCGTGCGTGAAGTTAGTTTGATATCTTTATTATGCACCCCATACCCATCCTGTGGGCGGTAGTCAAAAGATTACAGAGGTACATAATGGATCCAGGGACTGGACCCCAAAGTTTTGATAGCTGAGCAAGTTACAAAGGTAATGAACTCACAAGTTACAAAGGTAATGAACTCACAGGTTACAAGGTGTAGATGAATGGTTCAGAGAACCGACAAGTAATAGACATTCCCTTGGGACTTTGGAAACGTTTCGACAGTGCTATCAGTCAATACAAAGTAGATAGGTGTAATGAGAGGAGGAGTTTGATGAAGCCACTGTGTGGCGAAACGTTTCCTCAATAAAGATACCCAAGTGTTGCATATGTGTCTAATTTATAACTTGTCGGTTCTCTGAACCATTCATCTACATCCTGTCTGACACAGCCACATCTTGGGATCTTGATACAAACGAATTCTTCAACACTTGTCCAACCTTTGGACGAAGACCTACTTCGACTAGTGGATGGTACCACTATGACCCCGCCTCCTCCTGCTTCGCCTCACCTGACTACAGTATATAAGCCACCTCTACGGACATGTGCTGTACTTTCTACAAGATTGATGGACTGAACACATCGACTCCAGGCCGAGGGACTGATTACCTCAAACTCCTCCTCTCATTACACCTTTCTCCTTTGTATTGGACTGATGAAGCCACTGTGTGGCGAAACGTTTCCTCAATAAAGATACCCAAGTGTTGCATATGTGTTTAGTTTATAAGTTACAAAGGTAATGAACTCACAAGTTACAAAGGTAATGAACTCACAAGTTACAAAGGTAATGAACTCACAAGTTACAAAGGTAATGAACTCACAAGTTACAAAGGTAATGAACTCACAAGTTACAAAAGTAATGAACTCACAAGTTACAAAGGTAATGAACTCACAAGTTACAAAGGTAATGAACTCACAATTTACAAAGGTAATGCATCATGTAAGTAAATTTACTTACTTACGTTTATACATGGTTACAATCATGAACAAATTATAAAGTAATGGGCAATTCACTAGTCTACACACGGTCACAACTGTAATGAGTTCATGGTGCAAATTTTAATTGTTGGGTCACACACACACACACATACATACACACACACATACATACACACACACACACACATACACACACACATGCCTACCCATACATGCAGCACACCCGCACACTCAATCAGATAACTGCTGCAGCATACGGGCGGCTGACAAACCTAAGAATAGCGTTCCAATACCTCACTAAGGAATCGTTCAAGACTCTGTACACCATATACGTCAGGCCCATACTGGAGTATGGAGCACCAGTTTGGAACCCACACCTGGTCAAGCACGTCGGGAAATTAGAGAAAGTGCAAAGGTTTGCAACAAGACTAGTCCCAGAGCTAAGGGGATTGTCCTACGAAGAAATATTAAGGGAAATCGGCCTGACGACACTAGAGGACAGGAGGGTTATGGGAGACATGATAACGACATATAAAATACTGCGAGGAATAGATAAGGTGGACAGAGACAAGATGTTCCAGAGTGAGGACACAGAAACAAGGGGTCACAGTGTGAAGTTGAAGACTCCTATGAATCAAAGGGATGTTAGGAAGTATTTCTTCAGTCATAGAGCTGTCAAGAAGTGGAATAGCCTAGAAAGTGACGTAGTGGAGGCAGGAACCATACATAGTTTTAAGACGAGGTTTGATAAAGCTCATGAAGCAGGGAGAGAGAGGACCTAGTAGCAATCAGTGAAGAGGCGGGGCCAAGAGCTATGACTCGACCCCTGAAACCACAAATAGGTGAGTACACAGACCCAGTTTTCAATCGACATGTGCGTGAAGCGAGAGCTTTAGCCAACATGCCATCGGGGTGTGTGTGTGTGTACTCACCTATTTGTACTCATCTATTTGTGGTTGCAGGGGTCGATTCATAGCTCCTGGCCCCGCCTCTTCACTGATTGCTACTAGGTCCTCTCTCTCTGCTCCATGAGGTATCGGAACGCTATTCTCAGGTTTGCCAGTCGCCCGGATGTTGCAGCAGTTATCTGATTGATGTGTGCTTCGGGAGACGTGCTTGGTGTTATACTCACCCCAAGATCTTTCTCTTTGAGCGAGGTTTGCAGTCTTTGGCCTTCTAGCCTATACTCTGTTTGCGGTCTTCTTTGCCCTTCCCCGATCTTCATGACTTTGCATTTGGCGGGGTTAAATTCGAGAAGCCAGTTGCTCGACCAGGTGTCCAGCCTGTCCAGGTCTCTTTGAAGTCCTGCCTGATCCTCATCTGATTTAATTCTCATCATTAACTTCACATAATCTGCGAACAGAGACACTTCTGAGTCTATCCCGTCCATCATGTCATTCATATATACCAAGAATAGCACTGGTCCTAGGACTGACCCCTGTGTGACCCCGCTCGTCACAGGCGCCCACTGTGATACCTCATCACAAGAAACGAGGGCAGAACTAAAAGCCATAAATGAAATTAAAAGAAACCCAAAGTATTTCTTTTCTTATGCCAAATCAAAGTCGAGAACAACATCCAGTATTGGGCCCCTACTAAAACGGGATGGGTCCTACACAGATGACAGCAAGGAAATGAGTGAGTTACTAAAGTCCCAGTATGACTCATTTTTAGCGAGCCGCTAACCAGACTGAAAGTCGAAGACCTAAATGAATTTTTTATGAGAGTGCCACAGAACTTGGTAGACGCAAGTCTATCTGACATTACCCTGACGCCACATGACTTCGAAAAGGCGAAAAATGACATGCCCATGTACTCCGCTCCAGGCCCAGACTCATGGAACTCAGTGTTCATCAAGAACTGCAAGAAGCCCCTATCACGTGCTTTTAACATCCTATGGAGAGGGAGCATGGACACTGGGGTCGTTCCGCAGTTACTAAAAACAACAGACATAGCCCCACTCCACAAAGGGGGCAGTAAAGCAATAGCAAAGAACTACAGACCAATAGCGCTAACGTCCCATATAAAAATCTTTGAAAGGGTTCTAAGAAGCAAGATCACCACTCATCTAGATACCCATCAATTACACAACCCAGGGCAGCATGGGTTTAGAGCAGGTCGCTCCTGTTTGTCCCAACTACTGGACCACTACGACAAGGTCCTTGATGCTCTAGTAGACAAACAGAATGCAGATGTTATATACACAGACTTTGCAAAAGCTTTTGACAAGTGTGACCATGGTGTAATAGCACACAAAATGCATGATAAAGGAATAACAGGAAAAGTTGGTAGATGGATCTATAATTTCCTAACAAGTAGAACACAAAGAGTAGTAGTCAACAGAGTAAAGTCTGAGGCGGCTACGGTGAAAAGCTCTGTTCCACAAACACAGGACTCGCTCCCATCCTGTTCCTCATCCTCATATAAGCCACAGTGCTCTGTCTTCCTTTGCAGATGACACCAGATTCTGCATGACAGTGTCCACCATTGAAGACACTGCAAGACTCCAAGCAGACATCAACCAAATCTTTAAGTGGGCTGCAGAAAACAATATGAAGTTCAATGATGAGAAATTTCAATTACTTCGATATGGAAAACGTGAGGAAATTAAAATGTCATCGGAGCATAAAACAAATTCCAACCACACAATAGAGCGAAAAACAAATGTCAAAGACCTGGGAGTGATCATGACAGAGGATCTCACCTTCAAGGACCATAACACTGTAGCAATCACATCTGCTAGAAAAATGACAGGATGGATAATGAGAACCTTCAAAACCATGGATGCCAAGCCCATGTTGACACTTTTCAGGTCGCTTGTTCTATCTAGGCTGGAATATTGCTGCACACTAACTGCACCTTTCAAGGCAGGTGAAATTCCTGACCTAGAAAATGTACAGAGAACCTTCACGGCACACATAACTGCGATAAACCACCTCAATTACTGGGAACGCTTGAAGTTCCTAAACCTGTACTCCCTGGAATGCAGGCGGGAGAGATACGTTATTATATACACTTGGAAAATCCTAGAGGGATTAGTACCAAACTTGCACACGAGAGTCACTCCCTACGAAAGCAAAAGACTCGGCAGGCGATGTAACATCCCCCCAATGAAAAGCAGGGGTGCAACTAGCACGTTGAGAGACAACACAATAAGTGTCAGGGGCCCAAGACTGTTCAACTGCCTCCCAGCATACATAAGGGGGATTACCAATAGACCCCTGGCTGTCTTCAAGCAGGCACTGGACAGACACCTAAAGTTGGTACCTGACCAGCCAGGCTGTTGTTCGTACGTTGGACTGCGTGCGGCCAGCAGTAACACCCTGGTTGATCAGGCTCTGATCCAACATGAGGCCTGGTCACAGACCGGGCCGCAGGGGCGTTGTCCCCTGGAATATTTCATATTTTTAAATACTGAACATTAAATGGATAAAATCTGCAAAATGTATTAATGCATATTTCCACGTTTTAGAGCGTTGGGCTTTAGATAACCCATTTTTAGCTAAATACATTGATTATTACATTTTAATCAAACTCCTCCAGGTAAACCATGACCCATTGTTGCCTCCTGTCAGGTATTCTCTGATCCATTGCAGTGCCCTTCCTGTTATACACGCCTGATCCTCCTAACCTCTGCACTAATCTCTTATGAGGAACTGTGTCGAAAGCCTTCCTGCAGTCCAAGAAAATGCAATCAACCCACCCCTTCCTCTCGTGTCTTACTCTGTTACTTTGTCATAGAACTCCAGAAGGTTTGTGACACAGGATTTGCCTTCCATGAATCCGTGCTGGTTGTCGCTTATAATCTGTGCCATTCCAGGTGCTCCACCATCTCCTCCTGATGATTTCTCCATGACGTTGCACATATACACGTAAGTGACACTGGTCTATTGTTTAGTCCTCTTTTCTGTCTCCTTTCTTAAAAATGGAAACTACATTTGCCTTCTTCCATACCTCAGGTAGCTGCCCAGTTTCAAGGGATGTGTTGAAATTGTGGTTAGTGCAACACAGCACCTGACCCTCTAAGGACCCACGGGAGATGTTGTCCGGTCCCATCGCCTTTGAAGTATCAAGGTCCTGAGCAACTTCTTCACCTCCTCCTCAGTTGTGTGTATGTCATCCAACACTTTGGTATATTCCTTGTTGGTTTCCTGCTCTGTCCTGTCTCCCAAGTCCTTCCTGCCTCTGCCTGTAAATACTCCTTAAACCTCATGTTGAGCTCCTCACATACCTCTTGGTCGTTCCTTGTGAGTTCCCCACCTTCTTTCCTCAGCCTGATCAACCGGTCTTTGACTGTTGTCTTCCTCCTAATGTGACTATATAATAGTTTCGGGTCAGACTTGACTTTCGATGCTATGTCATTTTCTACTGTCGCTGGGCCTCCCTCCTTATCTGTGCATACTCGTTTCTAGCTCTACAACTAATCTTTTTCTTGGTCCTTGCCTTTGTACTTTCCATGCTCTAGCACACTGAGTCTTTGCCTCCCTGCACCTTTGGGTAAACCAGGGCTCGTCCTGGACTTTCCATATTTCTGTTTCCCTTGGGAACAAACTTTCCTCTGCTTCCTTGTACTTTGTTGTTACGTATTCCATCCTTTCTTTACTGACTTTCCTTCCATGTCTCTGTCCCACTGAACTCCTGCAGGAAGTTCCTCATACCCGTGTAGTCCCTCTTTAGTTTGGCTTGTCCCTTTCGACTCCTGTTTCCTCTCCACTCTACTATGTACTCAAAGCTCAGAACCATATGGTCACTGGCTCCAGGGGCCTCTCATGTGATGTCCCCAATGTCTGAGCTGCTCAGGGTGAACACAAGGTCCAGCCTTGATGGTTCGTCCTCTCCTCTCTCTCTCTCTCTCTCTTCTGGTAGTGTCCCTGACATGTTGGTGCATCAGGTTTTCCAGTACCACATCCATCATCTTGGCTCTCCATGTTTCTGGACCCCATGTGGTTTCAGATTTTCCTAATTGCCTGTGGTTGAAGTCGCCCATAACCAGTAACTTTGCTCTGCTCGAATGAGCTCTTTATCACCTCCGCCAGTGTATCCACCATTGCTCTGTTGTTCGCTTCATATTCCTCTCCTGACCTCCTGCAGTTCTGCAGTGGGTTATACATCACTGCAATGGCTATCTTATGTTCCCCAGACTGGATTGTACCTACTATGTAGTCCCTTTCCCTAATCGCGTCCATGCCTTCCATTTCCTCAAATCTCCAGTGGTTCCTACGAGCAGTGCAACCCCTCCTCCCCTCTACTCCTTCTATCTTTCCTCAAGATCTGATATCCCTGTGGGAAGATTGCGTCTGTTATTGCCTCAGTGAGTTTCGTTTCTGTGACTGCTATGATGTCTGGGGACTTCTCATCGAGTCTTTCATTCCACTCTTCATATTTATTCGTTATTCCATCCGCGTTCATGTACCAAACCTTCAACTTTGTTTCTAAAACTGTGGTCCTGGGGGAATATTGGGGGGTTGTGGTGGGAGTGGGGTTTGTGCTGGGGAGGGTGGGGGCAGAGTGCCCATAGGGGCTTGCTGTAGGGGTGGGGGTTGTTGTAGGGGTGGGGTTAGTGATGGGTGGTTGGGGACAGGAGGAATGATGTGTGGGTGTGGGTTTAAATTGTACAGTTGCCTTGGGGTAGTCGTGGTTGGAGTCCTTCTGTGTGTGTTTCTGGGGGTGAGGGGTGTCTGCCCTTCTACTTGGGTCTGGGTTCCTCTGCTCTTCCTTGTCACTTCCTCTCGTTCCTCCTTTCGTCTTTGTATCCTCTCTTTCAGTGCCATCCTTACCTCTTGTGTTCTGTCCCGATCGAGGTACACACTCCAGTACCCCTGACTCTCTCTCAGTCGTGCTTTCTCCTGCAGGATCATGGTTTGAGCTGATTCTGCCTTGAAAATTACTTTGAGAGACCGATTTCTTTCCATTGTATACCACCCAATTCTCCGAAAATTTGTCACCTGGGTCATGTCACCTTCACCTATTTCTGTCATGGTGCCTTCACTCTTTTTTTTCTCCTCTTGTTTTCTTTTATCATGGGTATCCCCTTCAACTTCCTGGAGCCCGTAGACAAAGATTGACCTCTCCCTTTCGTCCTCCCACTGTGACTCCCTGTGCATCCTCAGAGATGCATTAGTTCCTTCCATTGGGGTGTCCCTTCCTGCAGTCCCTTCCGTGGCTGTAACTCCTGTGCTCCTTGGTCTGTCCCTTTCTTCAGTCCCTTCCGTGGCTATAGCCCCTATGCTCCTTGGTCTGTCCTTCCTGCTCAGTTGTCCCGGGAGACTGCAGTTGATTGTTGGAGACTGCATTTAGCATGTCTACTGCATTGTCTACAGACCTCTCATTTGTTGTTAATGTTAATGTGCTACTCGTCTTGTTTCGGGCCCCACGTGGGTCTGATACGGCCTTTGCATACAGGATAACTTCTTTGTTCACCACAGTTCCCTTATCTTTGCCTGATGCACAAATTCCTGATGACATGTCTGAAATGTCATTTTTCTCTTTAAGCTGTTTCAGGTTTTGCAGTTTCTCTTCTAAGCTCTGTATCTTAGCTTCTGCTGTTTTGGCTTGGATCTCCCACTTCCTACTCTCCTACTGTGTGTGTGTGTGTGTGTGTGTGTGTGTGTGTGTGTGTGTACCTTCATCTTCTCAAACCACTAGACAGTTGCACACATACTTGCGTCACTCCTCCATTGTTTTTTTTCTCTTCTCGAAGTCTGTCTTATACTTGACGTGTTAATTAATCTTCTCATAAACATTACTTCTATCTCGAATCTATAAAATGCAAAACTTTCAATTCGAGAGAGAGAGAGAGAGAGAGAGAGAGAGAGAGAGAGAGAGAGAGAGAGAGAGAGAGAGAGAGAGAGAGAGAGAGAGAGAGAGAGATGAGAATACCATCTAGAGCCGAACTTGAGTTATGTACAGACAAGAACTATGTTATGTACAGCAAGAACTACATAGTCACATTTATCCAGAGCCAGCTAATTAAAGCTAAATCCAGCAGGAGCCAAGAAGTCAGAGCTAGTCAGAGGCAGAGGAAAAGCCAGCTACACCCAAAGCCCAAACTGGTTAGATCAAAGCCAGAGTCAGCCAGATCCATAGCCCGGGCCAGAACCATAGCCAGTTCGATAGTTTCAGAGCCAGTCAGATTCAGATAAAGCCAGACAGGCCGAGAACCAACGTAGTTTCATCCACAATCCTTCATAGTCAGTGCATAAGCAAAAGCCAGCCAGAGACAGCCATGTCCAGCCACAGACAGCCAGAGATAGAGAACCATAATCATAAGTAGAGCTAAAGTCAGATCCATCTAGAGCCAGTTAGCGTCAGCATGTGTCAGTTAAAGCCAAGACATGAGCCAAAGTCATAGCCTTTTAAGTTGAACCAGAGCCGGCCATATCCAGATATAGCCAGTCACAGCGAGAGCCAAAGCCTTAATCAGACATTGGCTGAGTCAAAGTATCAGCCAATGTCACAACCAGCCAGAACCAGAGCCAGCCAGACCCAATTAGAGCCTAAAGTCAGAGCCAGATATAACTAGATCGAGCCAGCGCTAATGTCAGCTAGAGCCGGAGCTAAAGCCAGCAAGACTTGGAAAGCCAGCTAGGCAAGAATGGCCTGCACTTCGTCCCGTCTCCATACTGAAGTTCCTTCACCTCTTCTAGCTAAACATTATTACCCACACATAAGTAATGTTTTGAAGTGTTAATACCAAGAATTTCTGGACTTTATCCGAAGGATCGTCCATAGTACATTTTTCAGATTCACATTTTCGTTATTTCGTATACGAAATTATGCAATGTATTTGAATTTTTCGGACATCAAAAGCCGCACTGAAATTCCGAACAAAAATAAACATTTTATTTGGGCTGAAAAAGCTGAAATATCTCCATGAAAACATCGGGATTCAAAACACGCGAAACGTGTTATTTTTCTGGGCTATTTCAGGTGGAGGTTAAAAAACTGTTTGACGGTATTACGAATATTTTTTTCTGATTTGAGTGAAAAAACTGATGCATTGAAAACGAATACTGGGAATAATGGTTATCTGATCTTATTGGCTGCTGCTATCACCTGGTTGTTGCTATCACCTGGCTGCTGCTATCACCTGGCTGCTGCTATCACCTGGCTGTTGCTATCACCTGGCTGCTGCTTTCACCTGGCTGCTGCTATCACCTGGCTGTTGCTATCACCTGGCTGTTGCTATCACCTGGCTGCTGCTATCACCTGGCTGCTGCTATCACCTGGCTGTTGCTATCACCTGGCTGCTGCTATCACCTGGCTGCTGCTATCACCTGGCTTCTGCTATCACCTGGCTGTTGCTATCACCTGGCTGCTGCTATCACCTGGCTGTTGCTATCACCTGGCTGTTGCTATCTCCTGGCTGTTGCTATCACCTGGCTTCTGCTATCACCTGGCTGCTGCTATCACCTGGCTGCTGCTATCACCTGACTGCTGCTATCACCTGGCTTCTCCTATCACCTGGCTGTTGCTATCACCTGGCTGTTGCTATCACCTGGCTGTTGCTATCTCCTGGCTGTTGCTATCACCTGGCTTCTGCTATCACCTGGCTGCTGCTATCACCTGACTGCTGCTATCACCTGGCTTCTCCTATCACCTGGCTGCTGCTATCACCTGGCTGCTGCTATCACCTGACTGCTGCTATCACCTGGCTTCTCCTATCACCTGGCTGCTGCTATCACCTGGCTGCTGCTATCACCTGGCTGTTGCTATCACCTGGCTGCTGCTATCACCTGGCTGTTGCTATCACCTGGCTGCTGCTATCACCTGGCTGCTGCTATCACCTGGCTGCTGCTATCACCTGGCTGCTGCTATCACCTGGCTGCTGCTATCACCTGGCTGCTTCTCTCACCTGGGGAAAGGTAGGCGAGGAGTAGGAAGGATAGTAAGAAAAGGTATGGGAGGAGGAAAGGTAGATAATGTGGAAAAGGAAGGAGGAGGTGAGATCGAAGGAGAGAAAATGATGGGAAAAGAATTTGAAGGAGAAAGCAATGAAGAAAAAATGTGGATGAGAAGAGGAAGATAAAGTAGTGGAGAAGGCAAGGGAGAAGAAGAAGAGAAGACAGGGAGGCACTCCAGTGTTTGTGTTGGGTAATAACTGACGCAATAGAATCAACGAGTAAAGGAAGTACCGGAGACCCCATAGTAACTCAGGATTAAATATATTTCTTCAACAGACACTACGTACACTATATTGAAAATGTACTGTAAAGGTCAAGACAAGTCAGTTTACTAGTAAACAGTGGCTACTCAAAAGTGAGGAACAGGGAGTACACTAAACAATAAACGGGGTGTAATATTTCGTGCACTAGGCGATGGAGTAAGAGAGAATGACTAGACGAAAAGATTACCCAAAGTAAACAAACCACCCACAGGAGGGAGGAGGGAAGGTAAGGGAGACACAGGCAGGGAGGAGGGAAGGTAAGGGAGACACAGGCAGGGAGGAGGGAAGGTAAGGGAGACACAGGCAGGGAGGAGGGAAGTTAAGGGAGACACAGGCAGGGAGGAGGGAAGTAAGGGAGACACAGGCAGGAGGAGGGAAGGTAAGGGAGACACAGGCAGGGAGGAGGGAAGTTAAGGGAGACACAGGCAGGAGGAGGGAAGTTAAGGGAGACACAGGCAGGGAGGAGGGAAGTTAAGGGAGACACAGGCAGGGAGGAGGGAAGGTAAGGGAGACACAGGCAGGGAGGAGGGAAGTTAAGGGAGACACAGGCAGGGAGGAGGGAAGGTAAGGGAGACACAGGCAGGGAGGAGGGAAGTTAAGGGAGACACAGGCAGGGAGGAGGGAAGTAAGGGAGACACAGGCAGGGAGGAGGAAGTTAAGGGAGACACAGGCAGGGAGGAGGAAGTAAGGGAGACACAGGCAGGGAGGAGGGAAGTTAAGGGAGACACAGGCAGGGAGGAGGGAAGGTAAGGGAGACACAGGCAGGAGGAGGGAAGTTAAGGGAGACACAGGCAGGGAGGAGGAAGTAAGGAGACACAGGCAGGGAGGAGGAAGTTAAGGGAGACACAGGCAGGAGGAGGGAAGGTAAGGGAGACACAGGCAGGGAGGAGGGAAGTAAGGAGACACAGGCAGGGAGGAGGGAAGTTAAGGGAGACACAGGCAGGGAGGAGGGAAGGTAAGGGAGACACAGAGGCAGGGAGGAGGGAAGTAAGGAGACACAGGCAGGGAGGAGGGAAGGTAAGGGAGACACAGGCAGGGAGGAGGGAAGTTAAGGGAGACACAGGCAGGGAGGAGGGAAGGTAAGGGAGACACAGGCAGGGAGGAGGAAGTAAGGAGACACAGGCAGGGAGAGAGGGAAGGTAAGGAGACACAGGCAGAGGAGTGAGAGGAGAGGTGAAAAGGGGAGACACAGGCAGAGGAGGAGAAGGAGACAGGCAGGAGGAGGAGTAAGGGAGACACAGGCAGGGAGGAGGGAAGTAAGGAGACCAGGCAGGAGGAGGGAAGTAAGGGAGACACAGGCAGAGGGAGGGAAGCGGAGGAGAGTTAAGGGAGACACAGGCAGGAGGGAAGGTAAGGGCACAGGCAGGAGGAGGAAGTTAAGGGAGACACAGGCAGGGAGGAGGGAAGGTAAGGGAGACACAGGCAGGGAGGAGGGAAGTTAAGGAGACACAGGCGAGGAAGAAGGAAACACAGGGAGGAGGAGTAAGGGAGACACAGGCAGGGAGGAGGAAGGTAAGGGAGAACACAGGACAGGGAGGAGGAAGGTAAGGGAGACACAGGCAGGGAGGAGGAGAAGGAGACAGGCAGGGAGGAGGAAGGTAAGGAGCACAGGCAGGGAGGAGGGAAGGTAAGGGAGACACAGGCAGGAGGGAGAGGAGACACAGGCAGGGAGGAGGAAGGTAAGGAGACACAGTGAGACAGGCAGGGAGGAGGGAAGGTAAGGGAGACACAGGCAGGGGAGGAGTAAGGGAACAGGAGGAGGAGGGTAAGGGCACAGGCAGGGAGGAGGGAAGGTAAGGGAGACACAGGAGGGAGGAGGGAAGGTAAGGGAGACACAGGCAGGGAGGAACGAAGTAAGGGAGAGAGGGAAGGAGGAGGAGGTAAGAGACACAGGCAGGAGGAGTTGAAAGGAAGGAGGGTAAGAGATACAGGCAGGAAGAGGGAAGGTAAGGAGAACACACAGGAGGAGGAAGGTAAAGAACTGGCAGGGAGAACGGAGGTAAGGAGGCACAGGCAGGAGGAACGAGTAAGGAGGACAGGCAGGAGGAAGGAGGTAAGGGAGGACAGGCAGGAGGAACGAGGTAAGGAAGAGAGGAGGAGGAGGAAAGTAAGGAGACACAGGCAGGGAGAGAGGTAAGGAGACGGCAGGGTGGAGGAAGGTAAGGAGACACACAGGGAGGAGGGAAGGTAAGGAGGCACAGCAGGAGGAGGGAAGGTAAGAAGAGACAGGAAGGAGGAGGGAGTAAGGAGAGAAGGCAGGAGGAGGAAGTAAGGAGAGACAGGCAGGGATGAAGAATGGACTGGAGGAAGGAAGGATGAAGAGCTCACAAGAGATATTATGAGAAATAATGACTGATGAGTAAGAACTGGAGAGAAACATTTAAATAAAATATACAGTAAAGGAAAGAGCTAATTAGTCACTGAGAGAGAGAGAGAAGGTGCAAGATAAATACAGTAACAGAAATTAACTTGAAGGTAGAGGAGGGATATATTAGATATATATATATGAAGATATAGAAAAAGAAAAGAAGAAAAGAAGAGAGAGAGAGAGAGAGAGAGAGAGAGAGAGAGAGAAGGAGGGATCAGAAACACAGGCAGCAAGAAAGACACAAGAATGGGACAAAAACAGAACAATAGTGACAAGTGTGCAGGTGTTGAGAGGAGGCAGGTTGGCTTGATGAGATGTGACCTCCCTGCCAATGATTTACTACCCTGATGCCTAGGTGAGCTACTTTAAATAGAGTTTCTTCCCTCCTGCATTAAAAGTTCACTGTTACTGTAGTGGTGGCAGAGGTTAAAGTGAACTGAGTGTTCTACTGCGATGTTTTCTAAGAATTATTTTATTCAGAGGTCAATGTCTAGTGTAAATATAATGCAGAGAATTCGTAGTTTGGAAATTAGGAGGAGGTGCGGGATTACCAAAACTATTATCCAGAGAGCTGAGGGATTGTTGAGGTGGTTTAGACATGTAAAGAGGATCGAACTAAATATAATGACTTTGAGAGTGTATAAATCTGTAGTGGAGGGAAGGCGGGGTAGGGATTGGCCTAGGAAAGGTTGGAGGGAGGGGGTAAAGGAGGTTTTGTGTGCGAGGGGCTTGGACTTCCAGCAGGTGTGCGTGAGCGTTTTAGATATAAACGAATGGAGACAAATGGTTTTAAGGACTTGACGTGCTGTTGGAGTGTGAGCAAAGTAACTTTTATGAAGGGATTCAGGGAAACCGGCAGGCCGGACTTGAGTCCTGGAGATGGGAAGTACAGTGTCTGCACTCTGAAGGAGGGGTGTTAATGTTTCAGTTTTATAACTGTAGTGTAAGCAAGCCTCTGGCAAGACAGTGATGGAGTGAATGATAGTGAAAGTTTTTCTTTTTCGGGCCACCCTACCTTGGTGGGAAACGGCAGATATGTTAATAAAAAATAAATAAAATAACGATATATATATTATCTGAGGTTCTGGTATTATATTCCAATGAATTGAACTTTGTGTTTCCTATTGTCATCTATGATTATCATTTAATTTAAATACAAATACCTGTATGTCACTACGATTCATTACCTCTGCAATTTGAAGGGCTTCTAATAATTAAATATAACAAGGGTTCCTGTCAGCCATGTCAGCTACTTCCTCCGGAACACAACATAGAACACGGCAACATAAAACACGACAACATAGAACACGACAACATAGCACATGACAACATAGAACACGACCTTCCTATATCCAAATACAATTTCAAAGCCTCATCGAATTATGCATCAACTTCATTTTCTTAGAACGAATTATATTGAAAGAAATATGGCATGTCAATGGGTTTCCCACTAAGTTAGATCCTAGGCAGCCTCTACATGAAACGTCTAGCATGAGACCGACTTGTGACCATCATGAGACCGACTTGTGACCATCATTACCGCCACATTATATGGTAAGTAAAGGTATGTCGATGATGTCCTCATCATTGACCTTAACAGCTTCATTCATCAACTCAACAGGACTGAATCTTCAATTCATTCATCTGTTTTTCTCTGAAAGATTCTGACAACCTTATATTTATAGTTTAAAGAAAGGCAACACATTTCGATCGTAAAAAAAAGTAAGACTTGTTTCTTAATTGCACTTTATAGTGAACAAATATTCAGACAGGATATTTTCTCTGCCTGAAAATTTCCTCGATTTGTCCTTTACTCCTGCAAGAACAAAGCTCTAAGAATGCTCTCCAATCCCAATAAAGAAAATTACCACTGACCACTAACTGGTCCTCCCTACACAACCTACAGCATCAGTTATCATCCCTCTTTTACAGAAAGCATACAGATCATTGCAGTACTTTCTCCCAAAACCATTAAAGAATTCACCAAAATGTATCACCTCTGCAAGAGCACAGCACACCACAGCACACCACAGCACAGCACACCACAGCACAGCACACCACAGCACAGCACACCACACCACACCACAGCACAGCACAGCACAGCACAGCACACCACAGGCGCGGAGAAATTCTACAGGAGCCCACTTGAATTCGATCATTTTTTTTTGTAGGAGAGCGCGCCTGGGATTTTGACGCTACTCTACAGGTGTATCACACATGTGTGATACACCACAGAACATCTTATTTACCAAGAATCTGATAAATCCAAGCAGAGTTGCGTTAAGACTCACTATTCACCTAATGGACACCTTAAAGAAAATACATCGTGTATATTTTAACAAAATCAACTAAACACATCTACAACCAACACAGAAAAAAAAATTACCGCAATCTGATTCCCAGATCCTGTTTCACCCGACTTTTGGATTTATTTACTGCTGATTCTATGACCCTTATACTTGAAGTCCTCAGTAGGTGAAACATTGTATGAATAGTTCTTTGCTAAAAGTAATATTTGTTGGCTTTAACGTAAATATTTTATAATGGCATGGTGGGTAAGGTGTGTGCATGTTTACCAGTCCTGGAAACTTTTCTGGCATATTAGGAGATTAAATGTCTAAATTGATGGATATGTCAGACAAGTATATTGTTGGTGCGACAGTGATCTCGGTATCCTGTCTCTTGTGACATTTAACTGCTTGTTCTTGATACCACACAGGTAGTTACCGACACTGTGTTCCCTGTGGTTTCATCTGGAATACCTGTGATAGCTGTGTCCTGGTTAATTCACTTGTAATAAACTTTTTGTAGGGTCGACTTCGGACATTGATAATTAGGACTGATTAGGTCGTTAATGCGTCATGTAATTACGCATGATGCATGTATGTGGATGGTCCTTGGATTTGGATGGGGGTAAAAGTTTTGTTGATAGCAACTTTATCCTCAATTTTGGCTACAGGAACTTCAAATGATGCAGACAACATCCTGGTGACAGTAGTCAGGACAGTGGTGCTAAGAGGACTCGAACAGGAGCAGAAGCTCTCAACTTGGTCTTCAATACGTTGAACATTTGAGGATGTAGATAAGTTGTTAATAATGTATTTCACAAAATGAACGATACTAAAAATATCGATTCCGGTGAAAATTACAAAATACAAAATTACCCACTTTCTCGTTACTACCTCGTGCTCCACATTATTGCCTGCCCTTACACCCATTTTTTACGTCACAGCAGAGCATCGACCTCGAGCTGGTGACGGACGTCCTGCACTCATATGTACCAGTGGCACTGTTCTTGTATTAACCTGGCAAGCATAACTACCAGCGACACTGCTCTTGTATTAACCTGGGATGTATAACTGCCACCGACACTAATCCTGTATTAACCTGGGATGTATTACTACCAGCGACTCAGATCTTGTATTAACCTGGGATGTATTACTACCAGCGACTCAGATCTTGTATTAACCTGGGATGTATTACTACCAGTGACTCAGATCTTGTATTAACTTGGGATGTATTACTACCAGCGACTCAGATCTTGTATTAACCTGGGATGTATTACTACCAGCGACTCAGATCTTGTATTAACCTGGGATGTATTACTACCAGTGACTCAGATCTTGTATTAACCTGGGATGTATTACTACCAGTGACTCAGATCTTGTATTAACTTGGGATGTATTACTACCAGCGACTCAGATCTTGTATTAACTTGGGATGTATTACTACCAGCGACACTGTTCTTGTATTAACTTGGGATGTATTACTACCAAAGGCACTAATTTTTGTGTACACCTGATAGGCACAACAACAAATTTCAATCAATTTGCTTCAATTGTTTGTGTATGCTTGTTTTGCCATCTAGAAAGTTTGAAGTTTTTTCTTCTAGTTTGTGCAGCAATGAATATCATAAAGACAGTGAAGATTAAAAATTTGCCAGTTAAAGTATTTAATTTTCTTCACGAATGTTTTCCTGCCATAACCATCCTATTTTTAAGGTGACTTTTAGGGCTTCGTGTTGTCATTTTCTTCAGACATGCCTTTAAATTGCCCCTGGTCATCCATTTTTTTTTCTGTTTTGTTTGTAATGGATTGAGGAACATCTGGTGAAAGTTAATGAAAATTTGTTAAAAAATTTTAAAAATCTAAATTTAAAAATCACCTTTGGGATTCCTATTCTCAAAAGCTACTAAATATGCCATCTCTTTATAGCATTACAATTGACATGAGATAAAACTACATTTTTTATATTTTCCATGCAGATATTATACGTGTTTGGCAATTTCCACCAAAAAAAAATCATAAAAACACGAAAATCTAAAAACCTTAAAAAAAAGTGTAGATAAAAAACATTTAATAAAATATACAAAGCTTAAATTATTTTTTTAAACGATGCGTGTAGAATAAAAATGTTATCTACACAACGTAGGAAAGTAAAATCTCTATCTATATAAATAATTAAATAAAATGCAAGCAAAACATGAAAAACATCAGATCACAAAGTGTTTCACAGCAATGTTTCGCCCATGGTAGGAGAGGGACGTCCAGCCTACACCTGCCTCTTTAAATCACTGTTACCAATATCAAATTATCATACTAGTACGTAATATAAAGCATTTAAATAAATTATTTATATAAACAGTCCGACCGCACGACTGTGATAGTCATAATTACTTTCCTTTAATTAGACACAGTATGATGAAGAATTTTTATATTAAAATATTTTAACCCCTGTAATTTTACATACACAATATATATAAAACGAAAGGCGTATTTATCTCAGCGTATATATACTGAGAGTTTTTTATTATTATTTTTTTATGGATTAAATTATTCCTTTCTGGTGAAGAGGTAATGCAAAACTTTAATGACTCTAGTATAGTCATTAAAATCCTATTAACTAACCAAACAACAAATTTTACACACAGGGACAGGATAGCACTGTGGGATATCTGTTGGGAGAAACTCCTGGAAACTGTGACGCTAATATGTTGCAGGATTTGTCACGGTCAGTAGCCTCTACGAACATGACCTGACGGTATAAAGAGTTGCACTGCCAGGCTCCTGTTTGGAAGAATTGAACCCAGGCGGTTCAGTTTGATATCTTTATTATGCACCCCATACCCATCCTGTGGGCGGTAGTCAAAAGGTTACAGAGGTACATAATGGGTCCAGGGACTGGGCCTCAAAGTTTTGATAGCTGAGCAAGTTACAAAGGTAATGAACTCCTGTAGATCTGGTCACAATCATGACAAGTTACAAAGGTATTTACAGATTACAGAGGTACATAATGGGTCCAGAGACTGGGCCCCAAAGTTTTGATAGCTGAACATGTAAGTAAGTAAATTTAACCCAGTGGCATTGAGGTGGCAGGTCGCCACCTCAATGACACTTACAACTTATCCTTTGGGGAATTTGTTTTAATGGGTTGAGGGAGCACCCCATGCTGGGGCAGTGGCTGTGCTTCTCAGCCATCCACTGACTGCAACGATACACAAATTACCCCCACATAGAAGAGTATGACAACGTTTCGATCCGATTTGGACCATTTACAAGTCACACTCAGTTTGATTCGTTTATGGTCCAAGTGGGACCGAAACGTCGTCATAAGCTCGTCTCTTCTATGTGCGGGTTATTGACGTAATATTAACAGTATTTTCATCTATATATCTACGTGAGTCATTAATTTCAGTAATGAACTTTGTCAAGTCTAATTATAGGAGTTGATTTGCCTCATGTATAGGTCTGAAGCAACCAAACACAAGCTGGTGGATCAACACAAGTCCCACTCAGAATAAAATATGCTTATTTTTCTTTTCTTAAATTTTCATGCATTGTAATAAAAACTAAAGCTCTTTATTGTTCGGTTACATTTAATATATTACTTATTAGATGCAGATCCATTGTTTGTTGTTCTTGATTCGCCGGTACTCTTCCGTCCAGGGTCTTTTCCAGAGTGTGACCCGGCTGGCTCCCTGTTTTGTAAGTGTCTGAGACCTATGTCTCCCATGGGAGGAAGTACAAGTACCTCCTCATCTTCTGGGACCAACTGTCCCCAGGCCTAGCCCAATACCCCACACTCACGGGGCTCGTAGGGAGAAGCTAGGCCTCTGGTCTGCCATCTTCCCTGCCCTAGGTGGGCTCGTGGGAATGGTGTCGACTTTCATGCAGATTCATTTATAATGTTATTAACAATGTAATAATGTTACTTTATAATTACCTTTTCAAAAAAGTTATATTAATACTTGTTTTGGACAAGCTTTCTGAAACAGTTCCATTTATTTCAATATCTGTTTTATTTTTAACAGTAAAGTAACGAATACACTTTATTAAGCAATTGCCATCCATTTTTTTTTCTGAAATAAAGGTCCAGTATTACGGTTAGTAATTTTATACTTGTGAATTACTAGTTATAAATTACATGTAAGATCTAAAACTTTCCCATTTAAAACAAATAGGAAGAGTTACTGGTTACTTAAGCAGACGTATGAGAATGTTGTCAAGTATTTCGTTCTCGTTCTGAATAATTTTTGTTGTTGTAAAATATCAACTAAACAAAAATAATAATAATATTAATAATAATAATAATAAAAAAAAATGTAATGAAATCTATTGATCATATGCGAGAGTGTAATGACACGATTGCCGCACAGGTGGGGGTTGAAATCGCGGCAAGTGAGCCCAGTGGCTTACGCAATGGCCTGGAGTTGTACGACTTAATTGCCGCGAGTTCAATCCCCACCCGTTCCGTGGTTTACATGCAAGATATTTTTTTTTTTGTTAGAAAAATTTCGCCGATTTGGGCACATTCAAAAATGTTCTCCACTCTTGCTCTGGGTCCTTCCACTTCCTCAATACCCTGAGGTTTGTAAAGGGGACGCCAAGCCCATATTGATTCTCTTCAAATCGCTTGGTACATAAGTACGATAAAACACTTAAATTACTGGGAACGGTTGAAGTTCCTTGACTTGTACTCCCTGGAACGCAGGCGGGGAAAAATACATGATAATATACACTTGGAAAATCTTAAGAGGGATTAGTACCAAATTTGCACACGAAAATCACTCCCGAAAAGCAAAATACCCGGCAGGCAGTGCAACATTCCCCCAAATGAAAAGCAAGGGTGCCACGAGCACGCTAAGAGATAACACAATAAGTGTCAGGGGCCCAATACTTGTCAACTGCCTCCCAGCATACATAAGAGGGATTACCAATAGGCTCCTGGCTGTTTTCAAGAAGGCGCTGGACAGGCTCTTTAAATTAGTACCTGATGAGCTGGGCTGTGGTTCGTACGTCAGTTATGTACGGCCAGCAATAACAGCCTGATTGATCAGGCCCTGATCCACTGCGAGGCCTGGTCACAGACCGGGCCGCGGGGGCGTTGACCCTCGAAACTCTCTCCAGGTATACTCCAGGTATACTTGTTGACGTGCCTAAGACTCATTTCACGCTAACAGATTTACCAATGTGTACTTGTTTCCCACAACTCATGTAATTTATCAGTGTTTACTCTATGAATTTCCACGAGTATTTTCTATGTTGTTCATGTGTGTGTGTACTCACCTAGTTGTAGTTGCAGGGGTCGATTCATAGCTCCTGTGTGTGTAGTAGTAGTTGTAGTAACTAGTTGTCAAAGACACTTACTCAAAGACACTTGGCTTGTTGAGTGAAGTGTGTGTTCAACGAATTGTACTCACCTAGCTAAGTTAGCGGGGATAGATACTCAACCCCTTGCCTAGCTTCCTCGATCACTTTTGACTAACGTCACTGAATTCTGGCCTCTTGAGCCTTATCATATATACTCATGAAGTTGTGTATATTAGTGGTATTATATGCCAACAAGTATGTTTACTTATATACAATATGAGGTTAATGAGACACAATGTGCTAAAGACTTCCTCGACGCCACTGAGCAATATGGTATGGTATGGCCATAGGTTCACCACTGAGCATATGCATGAAGCACTTGGACGAGGAAAGGTTAAAAATTTACCTCCCTAGGGAGGTACCATGGCTAAGATGCACTGATAAGATGCTGGTAATTGTACCAAGATGCTCCAACTCTTTGAACGTTTTTAATAGCAAACTCGGTAGAACCTTCAATCAAATTTACCATTGCAGAAGAAAACGTTGGGTAGATGCTTTATCTGTACGCCAAGACCTGCAAGAATTATTATAAACTTCATACAAGTTATTTACTGCACTAATACAAGTTATTTACTGCACTAATACAAGTTATTTACTGCACTACTTATTTCATCACGCAGCCCATCCTCTTAACCATACACAACATGGCACTGTTGTAAAAACAATCAAATGGGTGGCTATTGAGGGAGCCTCGAACAGTTGACATATATATATACACAAGAGCCGCGAGCAGTAACTGCTAGCTTTCTGTTTGGGTGGCAGACTATTTTATCGTCTTTTGTCTTATATTTGTAGTTTTTCCGATATAATCTAACCTAACCTAACCTTACCTACCTAACCCAACCTAACATAGAAATGAGCTGCAAACACTATGTTAAAGTGTGCCATAGTTTTTAGGAGGATGAGTTGCATCACGACAACAGAACAAAAAAAAATCTATTATTGGTTTCTTTGTAAGAACACACAAGATATTTTCATCACCCACATTCCTTGAAGAAGGTGACATTAATCCCTATTAAAACTTTCCTATCCACACCAATTCATCACATTAGAAGAGAGGAAAAGATACCACACAATGACAGACAAGATTCCAACCCAAGTCGATACATATTTCTGTCAACAAAAGTATTAACCCTCAAAATTCTTAAACAAAGCCGACATCAAGGTTTGCCACCACAGCTTCCAACACAATGAAGGACTTAGTTAAAAATAAAACTGCATCCAAAAATACCTCTGTCAGAGTCCACATGATACCTCAGGGAAGACAGTGACTAGTTCTACGTTGGTGAAACTTTTGGGAATCTGAATATGAGGATCAGCGAACACAGAGGCGCCTTCAGAGAGATGACACCAACTATGCCGTACACACACCACAACACACACAACTATCTGATGAATTTCCTAAACGCCAAACTATTTAACCAGGCAAAAGGCAGCCGAAACTAACTTTGCTTAGAATCTGCTCTGATCTCCAGCCACTAACACCATCGCACAGAACTCAGGTTCATTCCCAGTTTCTAAAGCAATGGCTAAACTTTTTATCACATGGAATGTCACTGCTATTACATCTACTGAATGGAGAAGCACTGAAGTCGGCCTTCTGACCCACCTAATTTTGAGCATCGAAGTTTCCACTTGGCTGAGCCCATTACTGCAGGTGGCGTCGCTCTCCCATCTCTTCACGTATCTCCAATATATGCTGCATAAGCTTCTTTCTACCCATCTCTGTGAGAATTGAAAGCTTACTGGTGGACGAAACATCCTAATAAGATATCACAAACAGCATATTATGTCTGATTAACATATCATGAAGTTGTGTATTTGTCTCTATTTCCTCATTCAGGTCATTCCATTTTATAGCCACCCTAAGACTGGAGAAATACATTTAACAGGCGTACGGCTCATCTGTGTTTCCAGCTTCCACTTAAACTCCCTTGATAATGGCCTTCTTGATTCAAATATTCACATCTGCCCTCTATATATTTCTAAGAGGGATATATAAGGTCGTCAAGCTTAGTTCCTTTAACTTCTCCACCTAGGATAGTGTTGTGCACCTAGGATAGTGTTGTGCACCTAGGGAGACACACACTCCTTGCTGGAGAGTAGTGCCTAAGCCGGAGGCACATGAACTTTAAAATCAAAAGATAAGATTTCGTTCGGATTTTTATCCCCGGAGGGTTAGCCACCCAGGATAACCCAAGAAAGGCAGTGCGTCATCGAGGACTGTGTCTTATTTCCATTGGGGTCCTCAATCTTGTCCCCCAGGAAGCGACCCACACATCAGCCAAGCCAAGAAAGCTGGAAGTCGCTTCTAATTTCTCATGAGTAAAAGGAAGTCTTACCGAACTGTCTACTTTTTTCTGCTAAGACTAAGTTGTTCACATAGTTTGTTAACGTCAGCCAAATATAGAATTTATTTCTGTGGAATTTGAATATAGTATACATTTTAATTATTACTAGAGTACTCTGATTTTAAAAATCTACAATAAAATGTGAAATCAATACGTTAATTCAATGTCTATTTGCTATCAAAATTTTTATGAGATGGGGTGCATGGGTTGGGACAGGTCTGTTCTGGGGTTAGACAACCCAGTCCTAGAACCTCTGTCTCAGTTCTGGGGTTCACTTGGTTGCAAACCTTTGGAACTTTTATTAGCTTTTTCACTTTCTATATCAGGTATATGTTCCATTTTTGGGTCACATAGTTAATGATTGGCCTAAAATACATCGTATATAAGTATGGAAAAATTAACACATACATATGTGACTATTTTTCGATCCTGTCGGTATTTTATATCATTTATCTCCGTCGTATATACGACTCCGAATAATTTTTAATTCAAGGTTTTCAATGATATTCTGAAATTTGCTTATCATGCATATGGCCCTGACATTAAACAGTTAATGTGTATTTTTGGTGCTATGCCAGAAATACTCGTACTATTGTCCATTTATTCACGTGGAGAAATGCATTAAACAAAACTTTTGTGAATATTATATTTCGTAAACGCTCTAGAATTTATGATTTTATCCTGTCAGTAACCTGCTGATGCTGCTCTACCCTCGGGGGTATCCTGTCAGTAACCTGCTGATGCTGCTCTACCCTCGGGGGTATCCTGTCAGTAACCTGCTGATGCTGCTCTACCCTCTGGGGTATCCAGTCAGTAACCTGCTGATGCTGCTCTACCCTCGGGGGTATCCAGTCAGTAACCTGCTGATGCTGCTCTACCCTCGGGGGTATCCAGTCAGTAACCTGCTGATGCTGCTCTACCCTCGGGGGTATCAAGTCAGTAACCTGCTGATGCTGCTCTACCCTCGGGGGTATCAAGTCAGTAACCTGCTGATGCTGCTCTACCCTCGGGGGTATCCAGTCAGTAACCTGCTGATGCTGCTCTACCCTCGGGGGTATCGTCAGTAACCTGCTGATGCTGCTCTACCCTCGGGGGTATCAAGTCAGTAACCTGCTGATGCTGCTCTACCCTCGGGGGTATCAAGTCAGTAACCTGCTGATGCTGCTCTACCCTCGGGGTATCCTGTCAGTAACCTGCTGATGCTGCTCTACCCTCGGGGGTATCCTGTCAGTAACCTGCTGATGCTGCTCTACCCTCGGGGGTATCCTGTCAGTAACCTGCTGATGCTGCTCTACCCTCGGGGGTATCCTGTCAGTAACCTGCTGATGCTGCTCTACCCTCGGGGGTATCCAGTCAGTAACCTGCTCATGCTGCTCTACCCTCGGGGGTATCCTGTCAGTAACCTGCTGATGCTGCTCTACCCTCTGGGGTATCCAGTCAGTAACCTGCTGATGCTGCTCTACCCTCGGGGGTATCCAGTCAGTAACCTGCTCATGCTGCTCTACCATCGGGGGTATCCTGTCAGTAACCTGCTGATGCTGCTCTACCCTCGGGGGTATCCTGTCAGTAACCTGCTGATGCTGCTCTACCCTCAGGGGTATCCAGTCAGTAACCTGCTCATGCTGCTCTACCCTCGGGGGTATCCAGTCAGTAACCTGCTGATGCTGCTCTACCATCGGGGGTATCCTGTCAGTAACCTGCTGATGCTGCTCTACCCTCGGGGGTATCCTGTCAGTAACCTGCTGATGCTGCTCTACCCTCAGGGGTATCCAGTCAGTAACCTGCTCATGCTGCTCTACCATCGGGGGTATCCTGTCAGTAACCTGCTGATGCTGCTCTACCCTCGGGGGTATCCAGTCAGTAACCTGCTCATGCTGCTCTACCTTCGGGGGTATCCAGTCAGTAACCTGCTCATGCTGCTCTACCATCGGGGGTATCCAGTCAGTAACCTGCTCATGCTGCTCTACCATCGGGGGTATCCAGTCAACAAGTAAATCATTATTACTACAACTTTGATTTTCATGCTATTTTTATCTGAATCTCATCCTTGCAAAAATATTCAAATGTTTTAAGTTTTTTATTTTTTAACATGGATTTGATCTCAATCGACTTTTCATAGTGTCATTATTATATATGCTTAAATCTTGTATTTATCCTATTTATAATAGAATCTATGGACACTAAGACGTGTTCAACTACGAATTTCTTCCAGGCAACAAATATTGCTGCCGCCTCTGCTGTTTCGCTTTTAAATCATTTTTTCTTACATGTACCCTGTGTTGTTGTTTGTCTTCCGTAGTAATATTACGATTTCTGGTTAACGCCATTACTTCCTTCTCAATCAGCTTGAATTTATATTCAAATTAAATCCGCATGTTTGAATCAAACGAGAAGTCATTATCAGATCTAAATTACTTTTCTGTATATATATATATATATATATATATATATATATATATATATATATATATATATATATATATATATATATATATATATATATATATATATATATATATATATATCGTGCCGATTAGGTAAAACTGGTCAATTAGCAAGAACTCATCTAAAATTAAGTCCTTTCTAAAATTTTCTCTTATACGTTTAAACATATATTTTTTTCATTTATATTAATATAAGAATTTATAATTTTGTACCAAGAGAAACTTTGAAAACCTACCTAACCTTATTACAACAAGCGCAATTTAATTTAGCCTAACCCAACTAAATATATTTTAGATACGTTAACATTAATCTAATAATAAACAAACACAATGAAATATATTTTTTTCGTTATGTTCAGAATGATTTTGGCGAAATTATTGCATACACAAATTTTCACTTGTCTTATATGGCAAGGTGAGCGTTGCTATTTAAGCCAAAATCGCAAGTTTTACCTAATCGGCACGACATATATATATATATATATATATATATATATATATATATATATATATTACATATAAATGCTTTATTAATAGACAGAATACATTTATAGAAAACACAAACATGAATACAATGGTACAATATGTCAAAGATTATGAATCTCCTCCAGCTCCTCTGAAGCCGGACGCAAGCCAAGTATGCAGCATGCATTTCCCCTCTGGATGGCCACGCTGAGACGCTGGAACATGAACGTGGCTGCCCTTGGGTCCCTGGTGGTGTCGATGAGTCTGGAACCCAGTTCTTTAAGGAAACGTGTTGCATTTTTTCCCCATGCTCCCAAGGTCTCTGATCCCACTGGGACAAATTTATACTGTTGGCTTATGTCCCTGTAATTGGCGATTTTGTACTCCTCTCTGTGGTCAGCAGCTCCTCCCTGTCGCCCAACACTGTGATGGATGTAGGTGTCAGCCAGTGTCGACACACAGGTATAATCCCATGCTAAGAGCTTGCCATTCTTCCAAGGATAGATGGTGTTCTGTTCATCATCCAAAGACGAGTACTGGGCGGCCACTTTCCCCCCAATCCCGGCCAAACAGAGGGTAAACAAACCTCCCCCACACCTCCACTGGAGGGATCCCCTCAACACCGCATCCTCTAACTACTCAACTCCCAACATGCACACTGCACTTTCACTGATATAGAAGCAACGGACTGATGCAGAAGATTGTCACGACTCTGTAATCTCCAGTGGATACTCACGATGACGTCTGCTTAAACTGGCCCTTCCCACACATGTAGGTTCCTCGTTTACTCACGAAATGTATGGAGCACCACAAACTGGCTCCCTCCCTCCACGCCAGCAGGCGTGTATATATATATATATATATATATATATATATATATATATATATATATATATATATATATATATATATATATATTAAAGTTACCACCTCTAGAACTTTACTGGGGACCCTCATCCTCAGAGAAGACAATAAACGTACCTCAGGGAGAACTCGAGGTTCTCCCCGGAGTTGTTTGAATATTTTCTTCTCCTACCACCCCCTATATATATTATATAAAACACATGAATACATTGGTACAATATACATATATAAATAGCAACACTCTTCTTGCCGAATAAGGCAAGCGAAAATTTGTGAAGGCAATAATTTTGCGAAGATCATTCTGAACCTAACGAAAAAAATATTTATTTCATTGTGTATATTTATTATTAATTATTGTAAAATTATCTAAATTATATTTAGTTGGATTAGGCTAAATTAAATTGCGCTTGTTATAATAAAATTAGGTAAGTTTTCCAAGGCTCTTTTGGTACAAAAATAATTTTTACATTAACATAAATGAAAAAAATATATCTTTAAACGTAGAGAGAAATTTTTAGAAAGGACTTAATTTTAAATGAGTTCTTGCTAACTGACCAGTTTTACCTATTAGGCATGGCAAAAACTCATTTAAAATTAAGTCTTTTCTAAAATTTTCTCTTATAATTATACGTTTAAAGATATATTTTTTTCATTTGTGTTAATGTAAAAATTAATAATATTGTACAAAAAGAACCTTAGAAAACACACAAAACCTCCTTTACGTCCTTCCTCCAACCTTACCTATACAGACCCCTACCCCGCCTTCCCTCCACTACAGATTTATACACTCTCGAAGTCATTCTATTTCGTTAAATCCTCTCTACATGTCCAAACCACCTCAACAACCCCTCCTCAGCCTCCTTCAGCCTGACTACCTGCACCTGTACTGGTGTCTTCCTCCTGATGTGACTGTATACTAACTTTAGGTCGGATTTGCCTTTCGATGCTGTCATTTGCAAACTGTCGTTGAGCCTCTCTTCTTACCTTTACATATTCGTTTCTGGCTCTTCTGCTCGTTCTTCCTTGTTTTCCTTCATTCTTTCCCATCAATATTTTTTCAGTGCTCTAGCGCTGTTTTCTTTGATCTCTATGCACCCCTGGGTGAACCATGGCCTCACTGTTCTTACTATTCCTTCCTTTGCTCCTGGGTATGAATTTCTCCTCTGTTCCTAGTACTTTCCAGTTATATATTCCATCATCTCATTCGCCGAGTTCCCTTCCAGATCCCACGGCAAGTCATTAAGGAATTTCCTCATGCCTGTGGAGTCTCTTTTGAAGTTTCGCTAATCTGGTCATTCCTGTGTTATCTCTCTCTCTCCAAGTTTACTTCCACAAGATGTGTGTGTGTGTGTGTGTTGTGTGGATGTGTGTGTGTGTGTGTGTATGTGTGTGTGTGTTGTGTGGATGTGTGTGTGTGTGTTGTGTGGATGTGTGTGTGAGTGTTGTGTGGATGTGTGAGTGTGCGTGCTGTGTGTGTGTGTGTGTTGTGTGGATGTGTGTGTGTGTGTGTGAGTGTTGTGTGGATGTGTGTGTGTGTGTGTGTGTTGTGTGGATGTGCGAGTGTGCGTGCTGTGTGTGTGTGTGTGTGTGTGTGTGTACTTACCTAATTGTGATTGCAGGGGTCGAGACTCAGCTCCTGGTGTGTGGGTGTTTGTGTGTGTATGTGTGTTTTGTGGATGTGTATGTGTGTTTTGTGGATGTTTGTGAGTGTGAGTGTTGTGTGGATGTGTGAGTGTGCGTGTTGTGTGTGTGTGTGTGTGTTGTGTGGATGTGTGTGTGTGTGTGTGTGAGTGTTGTGTGGATGTGTGAGTGCGTGTGCTGTGTGTGTGTGTGGGTGTGTGTGTGTGTGTGTGTTTTGTGGATGTGTGTGTGTTTTGTGGATGTGTGTGTGTGTGTGTGTGTGTTGTGTGGATGTGTGTGTGTGTTGTGTGGATGTACTCACCTAATTGTACTCACCTAATTATGGTTGCAGGGGTCGAGACTCAGCTCCTGGTGTGTGTGTGTGTGTGTATGTGTGTTTTGTGGATGTTTGTGTGTGTGTGTGTTGTGTGGATGTGTGAGTGTGCGTGTTGTGTGTGTGTGTGGGTGTGTGTGTGTGTGTGTGTGTGTGTTTTGTGGATGTGTGTGTGTTTTGTGGATGTGTGTGTGTGTGTGTGTGTGTGTTGTGTGGATGTGTGTGTGTACTCACCTAATTGTGGTTACATGGGTCGAAACTCAGCTCCTGGCCCCGACTCGTCACTGATCGCTACTGGGTCCTCTCTCTCCTTGCTCCATGAGCTTTATCATGCCTCGTCTTAAAGCTATGTATGGTTCCTGCCTCCATACATCATTTGCTAGACTATTCCATTTTCTGACTACTCTATGACTGAAGAAATACTTTCTAACATCCCTTTGACTCATTTGAGTCTTCAACTTCCAATTGTGCCCTTGTTTCTGTGTTCCCTCTCTGGACCATCCTGTCTCTGTCCAGCTTATCTATTCCTCGCAGTATTTTGAATGTTATCATGTCTCCCCTATCCCTCCTGTCCTCTAGTGTCGTCAGGCCTATTTCCCTTAACCTTTCTTCGTAGGACAATCCCCTTAGCTCTGGAACTAGCCTTGTTGCAAACCTTTGCACTTTCTCTAATTTCTTGACGTGCTTGACCAAGTGTGGGTTCCAAACTGGTGCTGCATATTACATTATGGGCCTGACGTACACAGTGTACAGTGTCTTGAACGATTGCTTACTGATGTACCGGAACGCTATTCTCAGGTTTGCCAGACGCCTATATGTTGCAGCAGTTATCTGATTGATGTGCGCCTCAGGAGATGTGCTCGGTATTATGATCATCCCAAGACATGTATGTGTACTCACCTAGTTGTGGTTGCAGGGGTCGAGACATAGCTCCTGGCCCCGCCTCTTCACTGGCTGCTACTGGGTCACTCTCCCTGCGCCATGAGCTTTATCATACCTCTTCTTAAAGCTGTGTATGGAACCTGCCTCCACTACATCGCTTCCCAAGCTATTCCACTTCCCGACTACTCTGTGACTGAAGAAATATTTCCTAACATCCCTGTGATTCATCTGAGTCTTCAACTTCCAACTGCGTCCCCTTGTTGCTGTGTCCCATCTTTGGAACATTCTGTCTCTGTCAACCTTGTCAATTCCTCTCAGTATTTTATATGTCGTTATCATGTCCCCCCTATCTCTCCTGTACTCCAGTGTCGTCAGGTCGATCTCCCTTAACCTCTCCTCGTAGGACATACCCCTTAGCTCCGGGACTAGTCTTGTTGCAAACCTTGCACTTTCTCTAGCTTCTTTACGTGCTTGGATAAATGTGGGTTCCAAACTGGTGCTGCATACTCCAGTATGGGCCTAACGTACACAGTGTACAGGGTCCTGAACGATTCTTTATTAAGATGTCGGAATGCTGTTCTTAGGTTTGCTAGGCGCCCGTATGCTGCAGCAGTTATTTGGTTGATGTGCGCCTCAGGAGATGTGCCTGGTGTTATACTCACCCCAAGATCTTTTCCTTGATTGAGGTTTGTAGTCTCTGGCCCCCTAGACTGTACTCCGTCTGCGGTCTTCTTTGCCCTTCCCCAATCTTCATGACTTTGCACTTGGTTGGGTTGAACTCCAGGAGCCAATTGCTGGACCAGGCTTGCAGCCTGTCCAGATCCCTTTGTAGTTCTGCCTGGTCCTCTTCCGATTGAATTCTTCTCATCAACTTCACATCATCTGCAAACAGGGACACTTCGGAGTCTATTCCTTCCGTCATGTCGTTCACAAACACCAGAAACAGCACCGGTCCTAGGACTGGCCCCTGTGGAACCCCACTCGTCACCGGCGCCCACTCTGACACCTCGCCACGGACCATGACTCGCTGCTGTCTTCCTGACAGGTATTCCCTGATCCATTGTAGTGCCTTCCCTGTTATCCCTGCCTGGTCCTCCAGCTTCTGCACTAATCTCTTGTGTGGGACTGTGTCAAACGCCTTCTTACAGTCCAAGAATATGCAATCTACCCACCCCTCTCTCTCTTGTCTTACTGCTGTCACCCTGTCATAGAACTCCAGTAGGTTTGTGACACAGGATTTCCCGTCCCTGAAACCGTGCTGGCCGTTGTTGATAAGCTCATTCCTTTCTAGGTGCTCCACCACTCTTCTCCTGATAATCTTCTCCATGACCTTGCATACTATACATGTCAGTGACACTGGTCTGTAGTTTAATGCTACGTTTCTGTCTCCTTTTTTAAAAATTGGAACTACATTTGCTGTCTTCCATACCTCTGGTAGGTGCCCTGTTTCGATAGACGTGTTGAAGATTGTTGTTAGGGGTACACATAATTCCTCTGCTCCCTCTCTCAGGACCCATGGAGAAATGTTGTCCGGCCCCATCGCCTTTGAGGTATCTAGCTCGCTTAGTAGCCTCTTCACTTCCTCCTCAGTTGTGTGTATCGTGTCCATCACCTGATGGTGTACCCTACCTCTCCTCCTTTCTGGAGGCCCTTCTATTTCCTCTGTGAACACCTCTTTGAATCTCATGTTGAGCTCCTCACACACTTCGTGGTCATTTCTTGTGACCTCCCCTCCTTCCTTCCTCAGCCTGATCACCTGGTCCTTGACTGTTGTTCTCCTCCTGATGTGGCTGTACAACAGCTTTGGGTCAGATTTTGCTTTCGCTGCTATGTCATTTTCATATTGTCTTTGGGCTTCCCTTCTTACCTGTGCATATTCATTTCTGGCCCTACGACTGCTCTCCTTATTCTCCTGGGTCCTTTGCCTTCTATACTTCTTCCATTCCCTGGCACACTTGGTTTTGGCTTCCCTGCACCTTTGGGTGAACCATGGGCTCATCCTGGCTTTTTCGCTTTTCCTGTTACCCTTGGGTATAAACCTCCCTCAGCTTCCGTGCAAATTGTTGTCATATATTCCATCATCTCGTTTACCGACTTCCCTGCCAGCTCTCTGTCCCACTGAACTCCGTGCAGGAAGTTCTTCATGCCCACGTAGTCACCTTTCTTGTAGTTTGGCTTCATTTGTGCAGCCCTTCCTGCTTTCCCCTCCACTTGTAACTCTACTATGTAGTCGAAGCTTAGAACCATATGATCACTGGCCCCAAGGTGGCTTTCATGTGTGATGTCCTCAATGTCTGCGCTACTCAGGGTGAATACTAGGTTCAGTCTCGCTGGTTCGTCCTCCCCTCTCTCTCTCTGGTATTGTCCCTTACATGTTGGTACATGAGATTTTCCAGTACCACCTCCATCATTTTAGCCCTCCATGTTTCTTGGCCCCCCATGTGTGTGTGTGTGTGTGTGTGTGTGTGTGATATTACTTGTTCTGTGCTCTAATAACATTACTCTTTCTGTGCGTTTATAACGATATGTTTACTGCAGACTTATATCGATATATTTAGTACTCACTAAAACGTCTCACTTACAACACACTAACATCGTCTCACTAACACACTAACATCGTCTCACTTATAACACACTAACATCGTCTCACAACACACTAACAACGTCTCACAACACACTAACATCGTCTCACTTATAACACACTAACAACGTCTCACAACACACTAACAACGTCTCACAACACACTAACATCGTCTCACTTATAACACACTAACATCGTCTCACTTACAACACACTAACATCGACTCACTTACAACACACTAACATCGACTCACTTACAACACACTAACATCGACTCACTTACAACACACTAACATCGTCTCACTTACAACACACTAACATCGACTCACTTATAACACCATCTGATCGTTATTACCAATATAAAGAAAATTATGTTAGGTAAAAGGACACAAGAGCAACTAACGTGACGCTTAGTTAATGCGACGTTTCGCTCTGCAGTAGCTATGTCAAGCCCTCACAAACAGTACAGGGACACCGAAGGTATAAACAGGTACCATGTGAGGTGATAAGAGCATAAGCAATATAAATATTGCTTCCATCTCTATGCAAAGAGAACACCGTGCGAACTAATTACTGATACAAATGTTTTCATTATCTTGGCATAGAGCAAAATCATGTCAACTTATTACTGCTATAATATTGCAGTGGAAGAAATATTAGTGTATTAGTTTTTTTTTTATTTAAAACAAACATTATACAAACACACAAATCAATATGACACCTTATAACAAGTACGGTTATCACAATAATACAACAAACACACATGAATCTCGGCTACACAATGCCATGTAAATAAAGCATACCATCCGAATACAATGAAACACGAATACAATGAATCACGAATACAATGAAACAAGAATACAATGAAACACGAATACAATGAAACACGAATATAATGCAACATGCTGACGATAAAGCACAAGACAATATAAAAATACATATCTTTGGCATCATGTACAATACTTACTGCCAATAAGAACAAACACGATATTTATTTAATATCACAATCGAGAACTATAAAAACATGACCCCCCCCTCAACCCCACCTACCCCAAAAGAAATCTGCACACTAAATGTGCCAATTACCATCACAATCTGCACACTAAATGTGCCAATTACCATCACAATCTGCACACTAAATGTGCCAATTACCATCACAATCTGCACACTAAATGTGCCAATTACCATCACAATCTGCACACTAAATGTGCCAATTACCATCACAATCTGCACACTAAATGTGCCAATTACCATCACAATTTGAACACTAAATGTGCCAATTACCATCACAATCTGCACACTAAATGTGCCTATTACCATCACAATCTGCACACTAAATGTGCCTATTACCATCACAATCTGCACACTAAATGTGACTATTACCATCACAATCTGCACACTAAATGTGACTATTACCATCACAATCTGCACACTAAATGTGCCTATTACCATCACAATCATGAGGAATTTTTTTATTTTTTTTTTATTTTAATATTTTATGTAAATAAAATTATACAAAATACACACATCAATATGACACCTTATAACAAATATGGTTATCGCAAATACAAACCAACAACAGAATGTACAAACATCCGAAAACTAAGGAAAAACATACAATGCAACGTTCTGACAATAGCACTTAACAATATATAACTTACATATATTAGCACCACTTACGTTACTTACTGCCAAAGAAGCACAAACACATTATGTAACACAATGGAGAACCATAAAAACTTGACCCCCCCCCTATCCTAAATATTGTATATTATTAAAACCAAACGTGAACATTGAAACCCACACTATCACCACCTCACTTCAGCAGTGAGACACACTATCACCACCTCACTTCAGCAGTGAGACACACTATCACCACCTCACTTCAGCAGTGAGACACACTATCACCACCTCACTTCAGCAGTGAGACACACTATCACCACCTCACTTCAGCAGTGAGACACACTATCACCACCTCACTTCAGCAGTGAGACACACTATCACCACCTCACTTCATCAGTGAGACACACTATCACCACCTCACTTCAGCAGTGAGACACACTATCACCACCTCACTTCAGCAGTGAGACACACTATCACCACCTCACTTCAGCAGTGAGACACACTATCACCACCTCACTTCAGCAGTGAGACACACTATCACCACCTCACTTCATCAGTGAGACACACTATCACCACCTCACTTCATATTATTAAAACCAAACGTGAACATTAAAACCAAACGTGAACATTGAAACCCACACTATCACCACCTCACTTCAGCAGCGAGACACACTATCACCACCTCACTTCAGCAGTGAGACACACTATCACCACCTCACTTCAGCAGTGAGACACTATCACCACCTCACTTCAGCAGTGAGACACACTATCACCACCTCACTTCATCAGTGAGACACACTATCACCACCTCACTTCAGCAGTGAGACACACTATCACCACCTCACTTCAGCAGTGAGACACACTATCACCACCTCACTTCAGCAGTGAGACACACTATCACCACCTCACTTTAGCAGTGAGACACACTATCACCACCTTACCAGGACCCCTGCCCAAGACAAACCCCCATTGCCTGCCCCTGACACCTTCCTACCATCCCCTCCCCCCCCCAGTCAAGGTCACGGATACATTCTCCACACGCCCCATAACCCACTCCCTCCCCCATCTCATACTCGTGCATACCTCCAAATCAACACATACTCTAATCCGACCCTCCCCCCGGGAGACAAACCCCTTTCGTACCATTCCCATCCCTCCCCCCCCCAATAACGTGCTGCAAGAGCCTGGATTCTCCCCTCGCCCCGAACCTCCCTCATACCCCAAGTTACAAAGACATAATCCAAAACCAGATACATAACCGTGCGCCTAACACCCTCGGGACTACCCGCAACATCTAAACTTAAAACCCGTAACACAGACAACCCCCCTCCCCCCACCTCCCTAATTATCCCACCGAACCACTCTCGAACCCTAGCCAAATCCTCACAAAAATATACGACATGAAAAGCCGTTTCCAAAATCCCACAGCACTGGCAGAGCCCGTCCTTTATCAGACCCATAACAAAAAGTTGAGCTCTGGATGCCAATATATTATGCAGAAACCTAAACCCCGTTTCCCGCACCCTGGCCGGCAATTTTAACCTTTTTAACCAAAACCACACAGCCCCCAAATCATACTTTGGATAAGCTGCCGCCCCTGTATCTCCCACTCACTAGTTCCAACCCTATCAAGCGCCTTAACCCGCATTTTGCGGTTCCGAGACTACTATGAGATGTCGTCGCAAGAGTGCCTCACAAACCTGAAGATCCTTACCATGCCACCACCGCCGCCTCTCCCTCATAATCCTGTCCACTCTCACCCCTCCCCTCCCACCCCTCGCCAAAAATTCCTGCCTCACGTAAATTCCCATCAATTGCCTCCTCAGAGGTATCAATCCCATACCTCCTCTCGCCACCCTAGTCATAACCACTCCCTCCCACAACCAATGCCTTCCATAACCCCAAATAAAACACAAAACCCTCTTTTGCAGCCGCCGAATATCCTCCTCCATGAGAGGATAAACCGTAGCTACGAACCACAACTTACTGTAAACCAATGCATTGACCCCAATGACCCTTTGCAAAAGAGTTATCTCCCCCGGCCTCCATCCTGCCATCCTACCCACAGCTGCCTCTATCACCGCAGAAGAATTAAACTCCCGTGCATCTTGCGGCACATTACAAAAAACAACACCACAAATTTTTATGCTATCCACTGTATTCCATCCAAACCTCTGTCCCAACGCCCCCCCCCCACCCAAGTTTCCACCTCTAACAACTTCGATTTTGCCTTATTTGCTCTCATCCCAGTAGCCAACCCAAAAATCTCTATCATCTTATTAACAGTCCCCAGCCCCTCTAAGCTTCCCACCAAGATAGTGGTGTCATCAACATACCCGACGATACCCGGGGCACATTCCGGGTCCCCTCCCCCCTCTCTCACACCCTCCTGCACCAATCTATAAAAGGGATCCTGCAGACATGCGAACAGGAGCTGTGACAAAGGACACCCCTGTCACAGCCCCCGTCCCATGCCCACCACGGTCCACACTCTCCCGTTCACCTTCACTCTCACCTGTGCCCTGCCATAAAGCGTCCCTACCCACCCCACTACCTCCTCCCCGAACCCCTGTTTCAATAATATGCCCTGCAACATCTCCCTATTTACACTGTCATAGACAGTTTCCCAATCCAACCCCACGACTCCCCCCCCCTCCCTATCTTCAACAAACCCTTTTATCCTACGGTGCCCCTCCCTCATACTACGCCCAGGAACTCCGTACTGCCCTTCCTCTAAAATATTATTTAATACCTTCTTCATATGATTCACCAAAATACGTGTGAAAATCTTATAGTCAGCACAGAGTAAAGTTATCGCTCTATATCCCTTTATTGTCCCGCAACCCCGGCCCTTGGGTATTAAAACCACTATCCCTGTTCGCTGCTCGTCACTCATACTTCCCATTGACTTCATACCATTGAAAACCCTCACCAATACCTCTCACAAAACCTCCCAATGAGTCACATAGAAGTCGCACGAAATCCCGTCCAAACCCCCCACCCCTTACCACATCCACCACCCCCAAAACCTCCCTTAAGGCACCCAACATACATCCCCCCCTCTAGGCTCGACATCCTTCCCTCTAATTATACAATTCCAATCACCTGCTACAATAGTAACCATAGGAAGGCCCCTTAAGGCATAGACTAAATCATTTCGAACAAAATCCTCCTTAACCCTACGATCATTGCACGCCGGCATGTACACCCCTACGAATTCTCTGCATTATATTCACACCACACATTGCCCTCAGACAGGACATCTCCACTGCCTCCAGCCTTCTCCCTGTTGCAACATCCATCACCCATGCTTCACACCCATATAAGAGCGTTGGTATAACTATACTCTCATACATTCACCTCTTTGCTTCCATGGACAAAGTTCTTTGTCTCCACAGACTCCTCAGTGCACCACTCACCTTTTCCCCCTCGTTAATTTTTTGATTCACCTCACCATGCACTCCATCTTTGACAGCACCATTATTGACATCATTCAAGTAAGTGTGGTGAAGCAGCAACACACCGACGCCAACATTATCATGTCATCAGCACAGCTTCAACTAGTATTAGCAAAACAGACATTTATTTTCCAAACAAAAAAATTAATTTAATTCAACAGTATGAAAATTTAAATGTAAGACAAGAGTATGTAGGCTTCCTTACAATATCCATTTAAAGATTTGAACGAATGTGACGAGTATAATATACTGGGGTTTTATAAATATTGTAAAAGTTGTCTGATTATGTTCCAATTACAAGAACACTGAGTACACGAGTATAGTATTTTTCTAGGGCCAACATAAACATCCCCACATAAAAAAAAAAAAAAAATATTCTAGGATGCATCTCTTAAGCATCACATTATATCTTGTGACACATCAATTACGTATCACTTGTTTTCCACCCCTTACCAAGCAACACCGTTTATCAACTACACACCAGTGTTGAGCCTCACCGGAAACAAGCCTCACTGAGGCGAGTCATGCAACACAATTACCATATTGATGAGTGTATCCATAAACCTCCCTCCCCAATATAATGATATTCACGACAGTTATTTGCATATTAGACTGAATTATCACTCTGGATGTCTTGCGAGGAGCTCACTCAGATAATAGATTACTAAAGACAACAAAGTGAGTCCACACACCTGTCAAACTCTTTCTTTGTTAATGTTTTGTCTTAGTGTTAAGGAAGAAAGTATCGGATAGTTCATTTCACTGGGATGTTTACACGCTTATCCTGTGATGCTTTTATTAGCGGTGTTTTGTTGGATTTCCCAAATAAGGTCTACTGACCTTATGATGTCGAAGTACACAGACCACTTGCCGCCACTCACATCCACCTAACCTGCTCAAACTGCTGGATATCCAGTGTGATCACGTATCCTTGCTGGATATCCAGTGTGATAACGTATGCTTGCTGGATATCCAGTGTGATCACGTATGCTTACTGGATATCCAGTGTGATCACGTATGCTTGCTGGATATCCAGTGTGATAACGTATGCTTGCTGGATATCCAGTGTGATCACATATGCTTGCTGGATATCCAGTGTGATAACGTATGCTTGCTGGATATCCAGTGTGATCACGTATGCTTGCTGGATATCCAGTGTGATCACATATGCTTGCTGGATATCCAGTGTGATAACGTATGCTTGCTGGATATCCAGTGTGATCACGTATGCTTGCTGGATATCCAGTGTGATCACGTATGTTTGCTGGATATCCAGTGTGATCACATATGCTTGCTGGATATCCAGTGTGATAACGTATGCTTGCTGGATATCCAGTGTGATCACGTATGCTTGCTGGATATCCAGTGTGATCACGTATGTTTGCTGGATATCCAGTGTGATCACATATGCTTGCTGGATATCCAGTGTGATCACATATGCTTGCTGGATATCCAGTGTGATCACATATGCTTGCTGGATATCCAGTACGATCACGTATGTTTGCTGGATATCCAGTACGATCACTTATGATTGCTGGATATCCAGTACGATCACGTATGCTTGCTGGATATCCAGTGTGATCACGTATGCTTGTTGGATATCCAGTGTGATCACGTATGCTTGCTGGATATCCATTATTATTATTATTATTATAATCAAATAGAAGCGCTAAACCACAAGGGTTGCTGGATATCCAGTGCGCTCATATATGCTTGTTGGATATCCAGTGCGCTCATATATGCTTGTGATATCCAGTGGATCACAGTGCTGGATATCCAGTGCTAATATGCTTGTTGATATCAGTGATCAATGCTTGTTGATATCCAGTGATCAGTTGCTGGATATCAGTGGATATATGCTTGCTGGATATCCAGTGCGATACGTATGTTGCTGGATATCCAGTGATCACGTATGTTGCTGGATATCCAGTGATCACGTATGCTTGCTGATATCCAGTGTGATCACTATGCTTGCTGGATATCCAGTGGATCAGAGCTTGCTGGATATCCAGTCGATCACGTAGCTTCTGGATATCCAGTGCGATCACTATACTGCTGGATATCCAGTGATCACTATACTTGCTGGATATCAGTACGATCACGTATGCTTGCTGGATATCCAGTACGATACGATCTGTTGATATCAGTCGACAGATGCTTGTGGATATCCAGTGATCACGTATGCTTGCTGGATATCCAGTGATCAGTATGTTTGGATATCCAGTAGATCACGGTTGCTGGATATCCAGTGATCACTGTATCCTGGATATCCGTAATCAGTTCTTGCTGATATCAGTCGATCATATGCTTGCTGGATATCAGTGATCACGTATGCTTGCTGGATATCAGTACGATCACATCTTGCTGGATATCATAGATCACGTATTTGTGATATCAGTAGATCAGATTTGCTGATATCCAGTTGATACGTATCTTGTTTGATATCCAGTACGATCACAGTATGACTTGTGGATATCCAGTAGATCACACTATGCTGCTGATATCCAGTACGATCCACTCTATACCTGCGATATCAGTGATCACGATCTTGCTGGATATCCAGTAGATCACGTATCTTGCTGGATATCCAGTACGATCACGATATGCTTGCTGGATATCCAGTCGATCACGTATGCTTGCTGGATATCTAGTGATCACGTATGCTTGCTGGATATCCAGTACGATCACGTATGCTTGCTGGATATCCAGTGCGATCACGTATGCTTGCTGGATATCCAGTGCGATCACGTATGCTTGCTGGATATCCAGTGCGATCACGTATGCTTGCTGGATATCCAGTACGATCACGTATGCTTGCTGGATATCCAGTGTGATCACGTATGCTTGCTGGATATCCAGTGTGATCAGTATGCTTGCTGGATATCCAGTGTGATCACGTATGCTTGCTGGATATCCATGTGATCACTATGCTTGCTGGATATCCAGTGGATCACGTATGCTTGCTGGATATCCAGTGTCGATCACGTAGTGCTTGCTGGATATCCAGTGCGATCACGTATGCTTGCTGGATATCCAGTGCGATCACATATGCTTGCTGGATATCCAGTGCGATCACGTATGCTTGCTGGATATCCAGTGCGATCACGTATGCTTGCTGGATATCCAGTGCGATCACGTATGCTTGCTGGATATCCAGTACGATCACGTATGTTTGCTGGATATCCAGTACGATCACGTATGCTTGCTGGATATCCAGTGCGATCACGTATGCTTGCTGGATATCCAGTGGATCACGTATGCTTGCTGGATATCCAGTGATCACGTATGCTTTGGATATCCAGTGCGATCACAGAGCTTGCTGGATATCCAGTCGATCACGTATGCTTGCTGGATATCAGTGCAGCTCGATATCATATGCTTGCTGGATATCCAGTGCGATCACGTATGCTTGCTGGATATCCAGTGCGATCACGTATGCTTGCTGGATATCCAGTGCGATCACGTATGCTTGCTGGATATCCAGTACGATCACGTATGCTTGCTGGATATCCAGTACGATCACGTATGCTTGCTGGATATCCAGTGCGATCACGTATGCTTGCTGGATATCCAGTGTGATCACGTATGCTTGCTGGATATCCAGTGATCACGTATGCTTGCTGGATATCCAGTGTGATCACGTATGCTTGCTGGATATCCAGTGTGATCACGTATGCTTGCTGGATATCCAGTACGATCACGTATGCTTGCTGGATATCCAGTGCGATCACGTATGCTTGCTGGATATCCAGTGTGATCACGTATGCTTGCTGGATATCCAGTACGATCACGTATGCTTGCTGGATATCCAGTACGATCACGTATGCTTGCTGGATATCCAGTACGATCACGTATGCTTGCTGGATATCCAGTACGATCACGTATGCTTGCTGGGTATCAGTGGATCACTATGCTTGTGGATATCAGACGTCATGCTTGCTGGATATCCAGTGTGATCACGTATGCTTGCTGGATATCCAGTACGATCACGATGCTTGCTGGATATCCAGTACGATCACGAGCTTGCTGGATATCCAGTCGATCACGTAGCTTGCTGGATATCCAGTACGATCACGTATGCTTGCTGGATATCCAGTACGATCACGTATGCTTGCTGGATATCCAGGTACTGTGGAAACACGATACTGCTGGATATCCAGTCGATCAATGCTTGCTGGATATCCAGTCGATCACGTATGCTTGCTGGATATCCAGTACGATCACAATGCTTGCTGGATATCCAGTACGATCACGTATAGCTTGCTGGATATCCAGTACGATCACGTATCTTGCTGGATATCCAGTACGATCACGTATGCTTGCTGGATATCCAGTACGATCACATATGCTTGCTGGATATCCAGTGCGATCACGTATGCTTGCTGGATATCCAGTACGATCACGTATGCTTGCTGGATATCCAGTACGATCACGTATGCTTGCTGGATATCCAGTGCGATCACGTATGCTTGCTGGATATCCAGTACGATCACGTATACTTGCTGGATATCCAGTACGATCACGTATGCTTGCTGGATATCCAGTACGATCACGTATCTTGCTGGATATCCAGTGCGATCACGTATGCTTGCTGGATATCCAGTGCGATCACGTATGCTTGCTGGATATCCAGTACGATCACGTATGCTTGCTGGATATCCAGTACGATCACGTATGCTTGCTGGATATCCAGTACGATCACATATGCTTGCTGGATATCCAGTGTGATCACGTATGCTTGCTGGATATCCAGTACGATCACATATGCTTGCTGGATATCCAGTACGATCACGTATGCTTGCTGGATATCCAGTGTGATCACGTATGCTTGCTGGATATCCAGTGCGATCACGTATGCTTGCTGGATATCCAGTGTGATCACGTATGCTTGCTGGATATCCAGTGTGATCACGTATGCTTGCTGGATATCCAGTGTGATCACGTATGCTTGCTGGATATCCAGTGTGATCACGTATGCTTGTTGGGTTTAAGGTGTCATGTCCGGCTTCACACTATACACCAGCTTCCAAGTCATAGAAGAAAGAGTTACAAATGGAATGTTGATATTGACAAGCTGTTGAGGACATTTATATTTATAGTTTAGGACATTAAAGAAACGTATTGCCACTTGTCCCTCCACTAGTTCTAATATAGAGCAAGATAATATAGGGTATTAAATAGTGAACAAAGCAGTTGACACAGAGAGTGTGAAAATACACATAAAACATGAATGAAAAAACACTTAAAACAGTGAATACTTTTATTGTAACGACGTTTCGCTCAAGAGAAGCTTTAAGAAATTATCCTAGTAAAATTTTCCTTGTACGTCATAAGTGATGTTCAAAATGGGTTAATTCTGGGCACTTTGTTGTCCACTGCACAACATAAACGATACATGAGGGAATAAATAGCTATATAAACAAATCTACTGATGGCACTAAAATAGGCTGTCAGATTAATACTGATGATGAGAGTAGAGACTTACAGGAAGGTCTGGACGTGTTCCTGCAGTGGTAGATATGGTAGATTTAGTTTAAGGTTCTAAGCCTGGGAAAAGAGAATAATGTAGATCTCAATCACTCTTAGAAAAAGATTTAGGAGTCCTGATTTTCAGTAATCTAAAGCCATGACAACAGTGCATCAATATCCCTAATAAAGGAAACAGAATTCTTCGCTTCGTATGAAGAAGTTTAAATAATAGGAATCCTCAAGAATCACAAAACTTTCCTACGAGGATACATTGAGGACATTGAATCTGCACTTAATGTGGTATTAAATATCAAATTAACATATTTAAATAAAATATGATATCAAAATATAAATAGAAACAATGTAAGTCTTCTGACTGTTTATTATTACGTAGGGAAGACTTGTCTCTAATGCTGTATAGAGAGACTACTGTTCTCAGCTCGATTATATTGGATTGACTGGACAACACAGTGAATGATTTCATGTCCGTAGTGTTGTCTGTGTCTTCCCAGTGTTGGTGTGTGCTACCTAATAGGGGGTTCATCTGTCTATTTGTTCTCATAGATCTGCTCAAGTGTTCAGAGATGTTGACTTTCAGTTGACGCTTAGTTTTACCAATATATATATAGCATTACAACTATGACAATTATATCTGTAGACTACAGAGGACTGTATAACAGGTATAACATCTCTGAACTTAAATAGACATTGTATAGTGTATTTAGGATTAAATATAACTGACTCTCAGCTGGGGATAAAATTCTTGTAACAGATTTGTTAGCTTGTTTTTTTAAGAGAATATTTTTGTTTATGGAAGTTAGAGAGAAATAAAGCACTGCTCTGTTAACATAGTTCTGGAAGACGAAATAACTTACGCATCTGTTTAATTATGAAAGAATTTATGAAATAAATTTTAAAACCATTAAAGATAATGTTTTGTCGTGTAAATTCAAATTCAGAATGAAGACTAAAATAATGTGAACATATTTGAAAAACACTGGAAGTTAAGGTGGAAACCAAATTTCATTTATACAGCATACGAACAAACGAAGAGAATTTTGTAGTTAAGTCAGTAATTGTTAGTTTACGATACACTGAAGTGCTAACACTGTTATCAATATGACTCACAAGAATGTCAAGAAAAGTTCCTCTTGTCTTTTCTTCAGATGAATATTCAATAATAGAGTGCTTTGAATTTAGATATTGCAAAAATTTTGGTGTTGTGTATGTTGTGTGTCGTTCCTAATAAAAATGAATTAGCCAGTCAGCCCGAATTACCCTAAAAATGTAAATTCTCATTAGTTAGATATAATTTTCATTAAAAATTTTGCAAAATGTTTCAGTTTTGCACTAAGCCTATGATAAAGACCTCACCTAACTTAACCTAACATGATTTATTTTAGCCCAATTCTACTAAATAAATCACAGATCAATTTAAATTGATTTAATACTAATTACAATCAATGATATATCTTTGTTTCGCTTTCTTCCGATTTTCACTTTTATTATTCGGTAAAGAAAACCCTGACTGTTTTTAAGGCAAAACTCGTCGATCGACTGAGTGCATACTACATATGTTATTATATATATATATATATATATATATATATATATGTCGTGCTGAATAGGTAAAACTGGTCAATTAGCAAGAACTCATTTAAAATTAAGTCCTTTCTAAATTTTTCTCTCGTATGTTTAAAGATATATTTTTTTTATTTATGTAAATGTAAAAATTAATAATTTTGTACCAAAAGAATCTTAGACAACTTATCTAACCTTATTATAACAAGCGCAATTTAATTTAGCCTAAACCAACTAAATATATTTTAGTTAAGTTTACAATAATGTAATAATAAACAAACACAATGAAATATATTTTTTCGTTAGGTTCAAAATGATTTTTGCGAAATTATTGCATACGAAAAAAAATTTTGCATATGAAAAAACATATATTTAATTGTGTTTGTTCATTATTGAATTACCGTAATGCAAGTGTACACTGTGTACACTACCTTAACACGAGATAGGCACATGGCTACACGGTTTCTGCCGGAAGGAAGAGATCACGATGTTCCAGGGACATGACAGAGGACTCGGATTTGGAAATGTGGGGCGCAATTCCAGCGAAGAAGTTGTGAGACCACTCTGTGTCATCAGAGGAAGAGTGTGCAGATCTGACAGCACCAACCATGCACCCAGCGAATACGGAAGGATGGTGCAGCCAGCGAATACGGAAGGATGGTGCACCCAGCGAATACGGAAGGATGGTGCAGCCAGCGAATACGGAAGGATGGTGCACCCAGCGAATACGGAAGGATGGTGCAGCCAGCGAATACGGAAGGATGGTGCAGCCAGCGAATACGGAAGGATGGTGCAGCCAGCGAATACGGAAGGATGGTGCAGCCAGCGAATACGGAAGGATGGTGCACCAGCGAATACGGAAGGATGGTGCAGCCAGCGAATACGGAAGGATGGTGCAACCAGCGAATACGGAAGGATGGTGCAGCCAGCGAATACGGAAGGATGGTGCAGCCAGCGAATACGGAAGGATGGTGCAGCCAGCGAATACGGAAGGATGCTGCAGCCAGCGAATAAGGAAGGATGGTGCAGACAGCGAATACGGAAGGATGGTGCAGCCAGCGAATACGGAAGGATGGTGCAGCCAGCGAATACGGAAGGATGGATCAATGTGGACAGCAGCAAGGAGCAGGCAAACCAGCTCAAACCACCTGGCAGATTCAAGGTAAAGTCTTACGTGGAACACAGAACCCACTATGGCGTGGTTACACACCTGGAATCACGGCACAGACTGAGGTTCAAGATATTGTTCAACCTGAGGGGTGAACAAATGCTGATTCCTCTCAACAAGGAAATGTACACCACCTTGAAGAGAGTCATGGAGATAGACCGCTCCTTCACCCTGGAGGAACTGGATTCTGCACAGATCACCAAAGGTGTAATGATACCCGCTGATGTCATCGAGGCAGTAGCAGCTCACCCCAGTGTGGTGTCAGCTCAACGTCTCAAGGCAAAGACGACAGGCAAACCACTAACCCGGCAAGTCCTCATTCTGCATGTGAGACTGCTGGCATCCCAGCATGACCTCGGGTCTTGGGGCAAGTACGATGTCAGGACCTTCACAACAGAACCAATTCCCTGTTTCAAGTGCCAGCGTTACGGACACCTGGGTGCACTTTGTCCGAACAGAATAATCTGCGGTGTCTGTAGCCAGCGCCACCCTACCGAGGACTGCATCACCATGATGAAAAATGTATCTCCACCTACTCCACGATGTCCGAAATTCATTCAGAAACACCATGCCTCGAACCCTCGATGCCCCGAGAGGCTCGCCAGAATTCATAGGGTCTGGAAGACACCAAGAACTCGGCAGCAGGCTACAGCAGAGCATCACTCTAAGCAGACGATGGGTGCAGAGAATCCTGCCATATTGCAGAACTCTCATCAGGCCACCCAACTCAATGCTGAGGAATTTCCGACCCTCGAAACCTCAATCAGGCGTCAGGCACAGCAGCCTCCTGCCCCTCTGCCTCAACGAAGAAACAAAAACATAAGGAACAACCGGCACCAACAGGAAACATCTGGTCAACGCAATCAGCAAACGGCACTACACGAGCCCCCACCGGCCATAACACGGCAACGCAGGCACTCCTTGCCCGGCACAGCAGCTATGCAGCTCCCCTGGCAATGCCTGCACCTCACCAGCAGATGCTGGCTACCCAACCTGGCACAAAGCAAGAGGCCACGGAGCGCACAATGAAGAAATACAACCCTCAGCAATACCCACGGACCACAACAGCCCAAATAATATCCACTGTCTCGAACCCACCGCCAGGGAGGATCTCGTAGCACTCAAGGCATTTACGGATATTATTTGCAACATTATCAGCTCCACGGAACAACAGACTATGTTCCGGCAGATGGTCAGCACACTCCTGAGTGTGTGCTTACTGACCGAGGAGGAGACGGTGGATGCCATGAATTTGCAGATTCTCAGAGCGGACAGAGCCCAGATCCCAGCTTAGGAAACAGCAGCGATGGAATAACTTCAGTACCAAATCACAGTCGCTTATGAGACGCAGTAGATGAACTGTCCAAAACAGTGCTTGAGCAGCATATGCTGCAACACTGAAGAATCCATACTCCTTCGGCAGCCAGGACCCGGGTCTTGATGAATATTATACATACATACATACCAGTCAATGCAAGAGTTTACACTATACCCTGTGGAGGCTGCAACAGAATATATGTAGGTGAAACAGCAAGGAACCTCGAAACACGCCTCGATGAACACATTAATGAATGTAGGAACGATAACTTGAACAACGTCTGCGTACAACACCGGAATTCCACCAATCACCACATGAAATTTAACGACGCCCGACTAGTGATCAAAGAACCTAATTTCCGCAGACGTAAATGCCTTGAATCATCATTAATCGCTGTTTCTAATATAAGCAAAATATTAGTATTAGCAAAAATCCTCCTCAAAACAATAAACACTGCCATCACCTCGTCACTGCTGCTAATATTTCACAAGAACATAACATGGTTCATAAATTAGGCACATGTGGAACACTTGGGTATCTTTAATGAGGAAACGTTTCGCCACACAGTGGCTTCATCAGTCCATACAAAGAAGAATGGTGAGGAACAGGAAGAGTTTGAGGTAATCAGTCCCTCAGCCTTGAGTCGATGTATTCAGTCCATCAATCTTGAAAATGAATACAGCATATGTGCGAAGTGGCTTATATACTGTAGGTAGGTGAGGTGCAGCAGTCGTAGGTGGTGTCACACTTGACAAATCCAAATGTGGAAGTAGGTCATGCCTAAAGGTTGGGCAAGTGAAGAATACCCTGTATCAAGATCCCAAGATGTTGCTGTGTCTGACAGGAATGTAGATAAATGGTTCAGAGAATCGACAAGTTTTCTGAACCATTCTCCTTTGTATGGACTGATGAAGCCACTGTGTGGCGAAAAGTTTCCTAAATAAAGATATCCAAGTGTTGCACATGTGTTTAATTTATCAACTTGTCGGTTCTCTGAACCATTTATCCATAAGAACATAACAGAGGAGGAACACTGAAATAGACTTTCTCAAATCCAACCACTAACAAAAATATTTGTCTAACCTATTCTTATATTACCCAAGTAATAGCAAGTTGAATATTCTACCACATGTATTACTACTACTACCAATAGTATTACACCTCACCCTGAGCCTATATATACCCTCTGTGTCCATGTATTGTTTGTAACAGCTTGACAAAGCTCCTGGAGAGCGAAACGTTGCCACAATAAAATGTCACATTAGTTGTATTTGTGTCCTTTTACTTAACATATTGTCGGTAATTCTACCAACGTTAATACTTAGTGTTTTGCAGAGCCTTAACTTTAACTTCTATGTGTACTTCATGTGTTTACAACCTTAAGTCATTGAATTCTCTCTAGCGTGCATATGTATGAATATGAGAGAGAGAGAGAGAGAGAGAGAGAGAGAGAGAGAGAGAGAGAGAGAGAGAGAGAGAGAGAGAGGAGTGAGTGAGTGAGTGAGTGAGTGTGAGTGTGTGTGTGTGTGTGTGTGTGTGTGTGTGTGTGTGTGTTAGTTAGTTAGTTACCATTTTGTCCTAGGCACATGTCAATTAGACACTAGGCCTGTTGTATATATATGTGTGTGTATGTGTATGTAAGGAAACACTTCGAAATGTTTCTGCCCCACTAGGCCACCGGGGCGTGTGTGTGAGAGAGAGAGTGTGTGTGTGTGTCCGGTGTGTGTGTGTGTCCGTGTGTGTGTGTGTGTGTGTCCGTGTGTGTGTGTGTGTCCGTGGTGTGTGTGTCCGTGTGTGTGTGTGTGTGTCCGTGTGTGTGTGTCCGTGTGTGTGAGTGTGTGTCCGTGTGTGTGAGTGTGTGTCCGTGTGTGTGTGTGTCCGTGTGAGTGTGTGTGTGTGAGTGTGTGTGTGAGTGTGTGTGTGTGTGTGTGTCCGTGTGAGTGTGTGTCCGTGTGAGTGTGTGTGTGTGTGTGGGGGGGGGGCTGATTACCATGCGAGGCAGTTCCTCCAATTTATATATACTTGGCATTCATTATGCAGATAAGCAAACCATCGCGAGCAAAGTGCCGAGTGGACAGTTGAAGGCTTTTTATAATAATAAATAAAACATGAAAATAATAATAATGAAAGTAACAATAAAATTATTATTATTATTATCATTAAGATGACAGGTTGGATATTTACCGTCTATTTTACTGGACAATACTGGGTTTCTTCACTGCCTGAGAGCCCTCCGGAACAGACTGTACTGACAACTGCTCTATCTAACCCTACCAATGTCTCTGACGTAGATCTACGTTATTAACGCCAGCATCACTCACAGATGTAGCACAGCGCCCTCAAACATGCCGTGAGTGGTAAATTTTGACCTAGACATGTGAGAAAGGTCTATGCGGTGTGTATGGTGAAATAAAACTGCTTCCTCATGCGGCACATGAAGGAAAAGGCAAATTTCTGACCATGTGTTTGGTATGGAATACCGAATTTGAGATTTTTTATAAGATTTTTTTATTGTCTGTTTCCTGGTATCAATATTGGAATACATACTACTGAAATAAATGACTCACGAAATCGTAATGACACGATTGCAAACCATACCACGGGCGGGGCTTGAACCGCGGTATAGTCGTGAAACTCCGGATCGACGCGCTAGCCACTGGGCCAGCTGGTTACAATAAGATTCATCCAACTAGGTATATTTATACACCATAAGAAGGTTCAAGTCCCGCCCGTGGTATAGTTTTTTTTATTGAAATAGATGATTTATGGTTGGTTTCAAGTCCGGGAAGTATGTCGAAATTATGCTCAAATTAATAAAGGTATTTCATTCTTGACGATTTTCTAGAGGATGGGCAAGTTTTCCCCTCCCCTCAGTGTGTTTTTTTTTAATGGGTCAACTTCAATTACTAGTACGCCCTCAACAATGACCAATCATTCCTGGTTATATTTTGTTATCCGAAAAATATGGTATTTTTTATTTTTTTGCGAGTGTGAGAATTCAAAATGGAGGAAAAGTGTAATATAGAAAAGGCCGAGGGACGTGATTAATGAACAGAGAAAATGTTGCTTTAGTGCCTGCATGCCTACAGTTTTTTTTTTTTTTTTGGGGGAGGGGGACTGGAATTTGTTGAAATTTGTGTAAAGTTCGCCAAATTGTCGAGTTCTATGCAGTTTATACGGTAGTTGTGATGGCTAAATGGGTGTTTTCTTGTGTTCAGTCGATAGAATGGAAGGGACTCTAGCGAAATAGCCAAGAATTTTATGTATTAAGCGATGTAACTGGCTTAAATAAGACTCAAATTGTGCAAAATCCCCGATGCGTAAATTTGCGTACAGTCCACCAGATTGATGCACCTGCGTATTTTCGTAAGTTTCCCATCACATTTTTTTTTTGGTGTCATTAACTTCAGAAAAAATTCTCTACCATTTCATAATTTTTTTTTAACATTCTTGATTTTCTCGTACTTTTAATTTCGATGTTTCCAACAACGAAGGGGGCGAAACATCTGACTTTAACAACTCACTAACAATACTGGAGAGAGAGAGAGAGAGAGAGAGAGAGAGAGAGAGAGAGAGAGAGAGAGAGAGAGAGAGAGAGAGAGAGAGAGAGAAGAAAGAGAAAGAAAGAAAAGCAGAGAGAGAGAGATATGAAACATTTTATATTAACATCAGTAATACCAGTTCTTTACTATTATACCAGCATCATCATAATCTGTTTAACCAATACCACTGACTTCATTGTTAATAGCAACAATACCACAGACTTCAGTGTTAATAGCAACAATACCACAGACTTCAGTGTTAATGACAAACCACAGACTTCAGTGTTAATAGCAACAATACCACAGACTTCAGTGTTAATAGCAGCAATACCACAGACTTCAGTGTTAATAGCAACAATACCACAGACTTCAGTGTTAATAGCAGCAATACCACAGACTTCAGTGTTAATAGCAACAATACCACAGACTTCAGTGTTAATAGCAGCAATACCACAGACTTCAGTGTTAATAGCAACAATACCACAGACTTCAATGTTAATAGCAGCAATACCACAGACTTCAGTGTTAATAGCAGCAATACCACAGACTTCAATGTTAATAGCAGCAATACCACAGACTTCAGTGTTAATAGCAACAATACCACAGACTTCAATGTTAATAGCAGCAATACCACAGACTTCAATGTTAATAGCAACAATACCACAGACTTCAATGTTAATAGCAACAATACCACAGACTTCAATGTTAATAGCAGCAATACCACAGACTTCAATGTTAATAGCAGCAATACCACAGACTTCAATGTTAATAGCAGCAATACCACAGACTTTATGTTGCCACAAACATTACGTTAGTCTCCACATTTTCACCATTAACATCACATTACTCCATAACTCCTATAACACCTACATCCTGCATATATTTACCAGTAATATCACAGCCCAAAATATTAAGATCATCAACATGACCTCACCACATGAACACCAGCAACATTATAAACCTCTTCAATAAACCAGAAATCACCGCATAACTTTCCCTATTAACATCTGTAACACAATAGTTATCTATAACAATAACAGTCCTCCATACTTACACCTGCACTAGTCTTATTGTCGGTAATTTCCTTGGTTATTTCTCATCTTTACCGTCTTTCTTTGGCTCATCGGAAGCTGCTCTGAGCCTGGGCAGGTTTCATTAGAACGAGCTTCATATTCTTTATTAGAACGAGCTTCATATTCTTTATTAGAACGAGCTTCATATTCCATATTAGAACGAGCTTCATATTCTTTATTAGAACGACCTTCATATTCTTTATTAGAACGAGCTTCATATTCTTTATTAGAACGAGCTTCATATTCTTTATTAGAACGACCTTCATATTCTTTATTAGAACGACCTTCATATTCTTTATTAGAACGACCTTCATATTCTTTATTAGAACGACCTTCATATTCTTTATTAGAACGACCTTCATATTCTTTATTAGAACGACCTTCATATTCTTTATTAGAATGAGCTTCATATTCTTTATTAGAACGACCTTCATATTCTTTATTAGAACGACCTTCATATTCTTTATTAGAACGACCTTCATATTCTTTATTAGAACGAGCTTCATATTCTTTATTGCTGAGCAAGTTTTACCCTTTTTTTCTCTCTCTCTTTTAAATTTAACAATCTACGCTCTCTATTTTCAGACCATTCTCTTCTTTTGCTCTTTCATTTCATACTTTCCAATAAATTCCCGGTGGAGAATGGGTTTTTCTCCCTCGCTCACCGTCAACGTGTTCTTTCTACCTCTCTCCCTAGTGATCTTTTGCAACCTTTTAACATTGGCCTCAAACCTTGTGTGTGAGAGAGAGAGAGAGAGAGAGAGAGAGAGAGAGAGAGAGAGAGAGAGAGAGAGAGAGAGAGAGAGAGAGAGAGAGGAGAGAGGAGAGAGAAAGAGAGGAGTGGTCTTATTTCCTTCATAGCTTTGGCTTAATTCTTGCCGTGTACACAGTGTGACATCATTGTTTAGTCCAGCTTATACTTAATCCTTCCTTTACTGGGGAAACAACGAGTGTGCGGGTTTTTTAATGACTTAAGCGACAACATTGTTATTCCCGTTGCCAGACTTTATCCTAACCTTTATAAAATTCAGTAAATATTGCCTTGAATAGTTTATAAACCTTGAGTTGCATAGTTTATTAACCTTGAGTTGTATAGTTTATTAACCTTGAGTTGTATACGATATTAACCTTGAGTTGTATACGATATTAACCTTGAGTTGTATACGATATTAACCTTGAGTTGTATACGATATTAACCTTGAGTTGTATACTTTATTAACCTTGAGTTGTATAGTTTATTAACCTTGAGTTGTATAGTTTATTAACCTTGAGTTGTATACGATATTAACCTTGAGTTGTATACGATATTAACCTTGAGTTGTATACGATATTAACCTTGAGTTGTATACTTTATTAACCTTGAGTTGTATAGTTTATTAACCTTGAGTTGTATACGATATTAACCTTGAGTTGTATACGATATTAACCTTGAGTTGTATACGATATTAACCTTGAGTTGTATACGATATTAACCTTGAGTTGTATACTTTATTAACCTTGAGTTGTATAGTTTATTAACCTTGAGTTGTATACGATATTAACCTTGAGTTGTATACGATATTAACCTTGAGTTGTATACTTTATTAACCTTGAGTTGCATTATTTATAAATCTTGAAAAAGTTCCTTTTATTCCCCATTATTTCCCTGAATCTAATTCAGTATATTCCTGCCACTTGCATATTTCTTTTCACTTCTATCCAGTTCCATATATATTTTCCCAAGTTCTTTATATTTTTTTTTATGTTTTGCTTATATACTGATCCTTGAATATATCAACTTTTTTTCTTGCAAATCTTACCCTTTTGTTTTTATTATCTACCTTAATTGTAGCTATTTTTTATACTTTTCATTTTATTTGCCCAGTTATTTAGCTCTTTATACAACACTAACTCGTTTACAGATTCTTCCTTGCTTTTTTTATTAATTTATTCACCTTTTTCTCATTGCTCTGCATTATATAAGTAGGTTATTTACAAATAGAGTATATACTGTTGCTTTATTTTTTAAATAAAGTCATACACACAACCCGCACATAGAAGAGAGGAGCTTACGACGACGTTTCGGTCCGACTTGGACCATTTACAAAGTCCTCTCTTCTATGTGCGGGTTGTGTGTGTATTGTTCCAGTCACGGTATTGTGCCTTTTTTGTTATAAGTAAAGTCATATATGGAGGTAGTCAGTCCCTCAGCCTGTAGTCGATGTGGTCACTCCATCAATCTTGACAACGGTGCAACATACTCGCCTGACTGCAGTATATACGCTACTTCTCCCAGCATATGCTGTATCTTTTTTTCCAAGATTGATGAACTGAACACACCGGCTCCAGACTGAGGGACTGATTACCACCAACTCTTCCTCATTTTCCACAGCTTTTTTCTCTATTGGACTGATGAAGCCACTGGCTGGCGAAACGTTTCTTCAATAAAGATTCCCAAATGTTGCACAATTGTCTCATTTTTCAACTTGGATTTCTAAACCATTTGCATCACATCCGTTTATGAATTCAGTAAAGGCATGTGATAGCGTGGATAGGTACGTAGTGTGGCAGATGCTGCAAATGTATCAAATGTGTTAAACCAAAATTACTGAGGAGTTACATTTAACGTCTCACAAATTTACTTCATCAAACAGGTTTCAATAACATTGATTTCTGTTAACCTATTAGCAAACACAAGAACATTTACTGATGGCCAAGAGATGCGATGTGAAACTGTGATTTAATCTAGGAATAAGGTATTAGACGCTAGAGCAGTTTTTATACAATACATATTATTTGTGCAACTCTGATTACTAACATCCTACGTGTTTGACTCTGATCATACGAGTCACAGTCTCACGAATCTATAGACATTCCATGAAAGGAAACTTGATGCTTTTTTATTAGTATTAACAGTGCACACAATCTAATTTTTTTTTGTATTGTTTTAAGACTTCGAACATATTAGTGAGGTTTCTCAGCAAGACACAAGCATATATGTTTATATATTATTTATACGAGAACTCAACAAAAACCATATTGGTTAGTAAGACACATAGGCAACAGTTTGGCATCGTTAAGCCGAAACCTTTCTCCTACACAGTAGGCTTCTTCAGTCGAGTACAACCTCAAATCTACATCGTCTTCACATCTCTACTGCTCCTGCCTACTTTCTGTACTCGACTGAAGAAGCCTACTGTGTAGGCGAAACGTTTCGGATTAAAGATGCCTAACTGTTGCCTATGTGTCTTACTTACCAACCTGTCGGTATTGTATACTATTTTGACATTCACAAAAAAACATACTGTAGGGTACTGTAACTAAGGACCAATCATATAAATTTTATCCGTCTCCTCGCCAATATATTGAGGGGCTGCCTACACGTCATTGTTCACAAACACAATGACCAGGACACGCAATGTTTTACTCTCTTGAAGTTATCTGAACAAAAATGGACAGATGAGCAGACATTTTGTGGCTTCTTGTAAACATCATGCTTGGACCTTCTCCCGTGTTATGCAAGATTCTAAATAAGTCAATGACCCATCTGCTCAGTTTCTACTGTGAGCATAATAGATGGGACACACTGACTCAACCTTCATAGAGAAACGTCAAGATATTCAGTAATGGCCATATTCAACTCATCACTGACATAGTGAAACTACTTGGCATTGGGTGGCAGTATATTAGTAAAGATTTTAGTTTCGAAATGCTCCACATACAAGTTGTTCAAGACTGGCGATAAATACTTACTGATGACCATTCCTGACATTGAAAGTAATACCGTTTATAAAAAAAAAATACAGATCGTAAGTGCTGTATTTAAGACAAGGTCGTGGTTTTGGTTTCCTCCCCTTAAAATACTCCATCAAGTCATCCCCTGGAATCTTTGCGAGCATAGCATTATCAATACAAACTAATTTTAAATCCAAAGGCACATGTGTCTGCTGTTGGCTGGAAATCAGAATAGAGTTATTTATCCTAGATCTGGAAAATGTACCTGCAATAAGGCTTAGGATGCTGGCTAACCATTTGCTCAATTTATGTATAACAAACTCAGTTGTACTGATTGTAAGACTAACTAGATTATTTATAATCAAGTCAAAAACATGTGGCAGGGAAGTAGTAGTAGTAAATTGTTTATAAAGAGATTCATAAGCTCTTAACAGATGTCAAAATTTCTTAGTTGACTGGTCACACAGTCAAGAATTACTCCTTATTGCTGAAGTTGTAGCATCAACCAGATTTTTCATTTTGTTCATTTAGGTGTTATTGTTCAGAATAACAATTATTTCTGATTTACTATTGTTTGGTAGCGAGTATTTAGATGAGGTCAAGTACTAATGACAGCATGTATGGGTGGAGCCTATTGTGACAGGTTTATCATATTTTTTCAAAGGAAGCACGGACAATGTACACAATAGGTCCAGTAAACAAGTACATATCATTGTTGTCCTTAATGGTATTTTGGAAGAAGCAGTGAAAGGGAAGAATGTATTAAATGATTCTCTGCTGCCGTTCATTGTTTAACACTGATACAACAACAACATCAGCGGCAGCAACAACACCAGCGAGGAAAAAGGCGAGAGTCAAGCACAACATATCACTGAGACACTTATACAACATATGGGAATCTTTATTGAAGAAACGTTTCGCCACACAGTGGCTTCATCAGTCCAATACAAAGCAGAAAGGTGTAAGGAGAGGAGGAGTTTGAGGTAATCAGTCCCTCAGTCCATCACTCTTGTAGAAAGTACAGCATATGGCCGGAGAAGTGACTTATATACTGTAGTCAGGTGAGTGGAAGCTGGAGGAGGTGGGATCACAGTGGTACCATCCACTAATGTAAGTAGGTCTTCGTCCAAAGGTTAAACAAGTGTTGAAGAATTCCTTGTATCATGTTCCCATGATGTTGCAGTGTCTGACAGATGTGATAAATGGTTTGAAAACCGACAAGTTGAAGATTGAGACACTTATGCAACATATCACTTTGCCATCTACAAAAACCCACTTTGCAACATATCGCAAATTTTGTTTATTTCTTTGCGGTTTTCAGCAAATTTCTCGATTTTCGTCATTTAGTTAAATTTGGATAGTTAGATACTAGTCTGTCAATAAAAATTAAGCCCTTACAACATTTCACAGCACAAATAAATAAAATATATGATAGAAGCAATGAAAGTTTTTTAGCGCAACCAGAGAAGAGGGACCCACTGAGAACACAAGGATATATATATATATATATATATATATATATATATATATATATATATAATATATATATTATATATATATATATATATATATATATAATAATAACAGTTAGGTTCCCAAACAATAACCGGCTTGACTGTATTAGAAACGGTGAAATAATGAATATTGTTAAGAGTATCAGCTGTACTCAGCCACTTTCATATGGGTACAGGAAATACTGAACACTTTTAAATAGTTTTCCCGCTGCTTAAAGGTCAGAAGGTCTCAGGAAACTTCCGGGTCGCAGACAGCGACATTCTCTTTAAAAACTGTCTCCTGCAAGTAAACACAGTCGAGCGTTAATATTAATGTTCAGTTAGTGCTGAATTGTTAATTATTTTAATCACAGTTACAGGGCAGGACGTAGTTTTACTGAAAGCTGAATCTTAGTATGGACTGCATATGGATTGTATTTAAGAAGAACCGTAGGAATCTGAGGCCGGAAGTGTACTAGACAAATATAAACAGTACACACACAACCCGCACATATAAAAAGAGGAGCTTACGACGACGTTTCGGTCCGACTTGGACCATTTACAAAGTCACACTAAGACACAGAACAGGTGGAAGGGGTATATATAGACAGGCAGACAGGCAGACCCTCTACTCCTGTGAACTCTCCAGTTCTCTGCCTTCCCTACATCTCTGGTCTCTCTAATCTCAGCATCTCTCTCCGTTCCTTAGACATCAAACTTACCTTTCGCCAGACTAACACTCTTCGACTAATCTAGTTCATACCTCCCTCCTCTACAGATTCTCCTGGTGTCTACTCTATTTCTTGCTCCTCCTGTCCTCTTCAGTACTTCGGAGAAACTGGCCGATCTCTTTCTGACAGACTCAAGGAGCACAAAAATAGTGTTAGACTTGCCGACATAATAATGCTCTTTCTGTCAGTCAGAGATCACAGTCATCCTATTGATTGGTCTTCTGCTAAAACTGTCTACCCTACGTCCAACTTTCATAGTCGCCGTCTGGTTGAATCCTCCCTATACACAACTTTCCCTGTATGAATCTTAGCCCTGGCTTTGTCTCTGTTGATGCTTTCTTCCCATTACATTGTTAAATGCTCCAAACTTCAGAACACCCGTGACTTAACCTGATTCCTTCCCTTCTCTTCCCCTTCTCCTTTTTTTTTCTCCTATGGGTTTTCTTTTCTTTTCTTTTGCCTTGTTTTTGTCCTTTATTTTATTCGCTTTTTCCTCCCTCTGTATTCTTGTCCAACCCATGCGGACCGCCAGCTTCATTGCAGTGCTCCTTTCCTAGTATATGACTGATTCCACTACTACTTCTACTACCACTTCTACTACTACCTCCATTATTACCCCACTCTCTTGTGCCCTTCCCTGTCTGCCTGTCTATATATATCCCTTCCACCTGTTCTGTGTGTTAGTGTGACTTTGTAAATGGTCCAAGTCGGACCGAAACGTCGTCGTAAGCTCCTCTCTTTTTATATGTGCGGGTTGTGTGTGTATTGTTCCAGTCACGGTATTGTGCCTTTTTTGTTAAATATAAACAGTCTATAAAATGACACAGATGCCTAACACCTTAACTGAACATCAACGCTTACGTTTGTTTGCTGGGTTTTGATCAACATAATGTTCCTTACCAGTGTCCCTGTCTAATGAGCGCTCTATTAGACTAGGCACTGAATACCTGGCTTGGGTCGGAGACATTAATTCAATTTCTGCTGCAAGCAAGATCAAGTTATGAGGATATCACCAGACATCTTATTTGATAAGTCGATCAGTCACGTGATGGACACTTTGCACTTGACTTCACAATTTGGTAATCGTGATTCGTTAATAAAAATTATCTGGAAATAATCTAGGATGAATAATAATTCAAGTGTCATCAACAATTTCCTGCTGTCATTTCCCAGGTAGATGTAAGTAGTCAACCCACACATTCTAGTGCCACATACAGTACAAGTTCATGTCAACCCACACATTCTAGTGCCACATACAGTACAAGTTCATGTTCCCATCGCCGCACACATCTGCCGACAGGTAACATGTATTTTACACAAATGGCTTCTCCCTGTATACCACAGTTGTCAGTACGCAGGGACCACCTTCACCTGCCAGAATTAACTTATTATACTGTATTTAGAGGTTATTATACGCTTCTACGCATGTTCTTTCTGGAATTTGACAATTGATGAAATGAGCAGGTAAGACATTCTTTAAGACAGCAAGAGACTTAAGAAACTATTAAAAAGCTATTAGAACACTGTATCAGAGCCGCTGCTTTCAACAATAATATTTATTTTATATATATGCTAATGAGGTAATTTTAAACTTGTATTTATATAAAATATAGTATAAATTATTAGAAATATGAAAATTTAAGTAATAAATTATTTGATTTCCGTCGTATTAATTTATTCACGATATCGACACCATGCCTATCTTCTAGGGCAGTGGTAGGTGCTGAGCCAGAGTTGCTTTCACTCTGCTCACAAGACTGCTATTCCATTAGCTCCTGGGGCGAGATGGCACCAAAAGAGGGCCTACCCTCTCCACGAGCCCAATAAGACGGGAATGTAGCTAGCCTGGGGACCGTTGGTCCCACAGATGAGTTCTAGTCCTCCTCCATGGCAGAACGTTAGTCTGAGATACACCAATTTTTACTATAAAAAAGGAGTTTACGACGACGTTTCGGTCCGACTTGGACCATTTACAAAGTCAACTAACACACAGAGACAGAGGAAGGGTATTTATAGGCAGGCAGACAGGGGAGGGCACAAGAGAGTGGGGTGATGGAGTAGTGGAAGTAGTAGTAGTAGTAAAGGTAGTAGAAGAGACAGTCATATGGGAAGGAGCACTGCAATGAGGCAAGCGGCCCGCAAGGGTGGAGAGGGAAGAAAAGCGCATACAATGAAGGAAAATACAAGGCAAAAGAAAAGAAAGGAAAACCCATAGGAGAAAAAAGGAGAAGGGGGAAGAGAAGAAAGGGAAGGAATCAGGTTAAGTCACGGGTGTTCTGAAGTTTAGAGCATTTAACAATGTATATGTGCGGGTTGTGTGTGTATTGTTCCAGTCACGGTATTGTGCCTTTTTTGTTATTTAGTCTGAGATACTCCCGAGAAAGGGAGCCAAGGCCGGGCCACCTCTTGGACAAGGCCCGGGCCGGGAGAGTCCCGGCGAATCAACAACATTATTCACGATAGCCCCTCATTATTATTATTATTATTATTATTATTATTATTATTATCTAAACCCAGCGCTAAACCCACTAGGGTCATACAGCGCTGCTAGCCCTTCATCTGCCATTAATAATTAACACAAACGCATTCACTCTTCCACTGACTAATAAGTAACAACTGTACAGTCTCTGTACTGATGTTTCTGTCGTCATAAACACACAAGAAATATTTTGCTCCTACTTCATATTTTTGAAAGTATTACACTTAAAAGATACTATTTTTTATTGTAATTAAATATTACTACATTTTGCTACATCAGGTGGTGATAAAGGCATATAAAATGAACGTGAAAAAAAAATCCACAGACTAATTAAAAAATGATCAACATGTACATTTGAAATTCACATTTTCACTGAGATTCGCAACATTTTGTTAGAACGTTGATATTGTTGACGACCAGCAGTGGAATATGGAGTCCAAATGAGTAAACACAGAGTGTCGTTACCTCTTTCCTCTCAACATGTATCACGCAGACGAGCTAATTCAAGGAGTTCCCAGGAAAAAAAAGTCGACTCTATAAAACAGAGTACGGCAATATTTGTTGATTTTATTCTAATTTATAAAACCACGATAATATTATTTTTAAATAAAGGTTGTTGAGTTTCCAGAGTAGTAATTTGTTTAGTTAAGTGAGCCGGCAGCAGGGCCAACCCTGCCACTATTAATTAGCACAGAAATTAAAGGTGCAGTTCCACCTGGTAATGAATGAGGCGGTTAAGTACCTGTGTTTCCGGCCTCAGCTGTCAACCTCACACGTCGGGTATACACAAGGCTTCATGTGTTTACTCAAACATATATTTAAAACAAATTGTCAGCCTGAGTGGCAATCAGTGTTTTTACACCAAGACGAGAAGCACACCATCACCACTACAGCCACTACAACACTACAGCGCACCATCACCACTACAGCCACTACAACACTACAGCGCACCATCACCACTACAGCCACTACAAGCACTACCACACCATCACCACTACAGCCACTACAACACTACAGAACACCATCACCACTAAACAGCCACTACTAACACTACAGCACACCATCACCACTACAGCCACTACAACACTACAGCACACCATCACCACTATAACACTACAGCACACCATCACCACTACAGCCACTACAACACTACAGCACACCATCACCACTACAGCCACTACAACACTACAGCACACCATCACCACTACAGCCACTACAACACTACAGCAGCACCATCACCACTACAACACTACAGCGCACCATCACCACTACAACACTACAGCGCACCATCACCAATACAGCCACTATCACCTCTACTACACTACAGCGCACCATCACCGCTACAGCCACTACAACACTACAGCGCACCATCACCGCTACAGCCACTACAACACTACAGCGCACCATCACCACTACAGCCACTACAACACTACAGCACACCATCACCACTACAGCCACTACAACACTACAGAACACCATCACCACTACAGCCACTACAACACTACAGCGCACCATCACTACAGCCACTACCACCCCTACAACACTACAGCGCACATTCACCACTACAGCCACTACCACCCCTACAACACCACTACAGCTACTACCACCCCTACAACACCACTACAGCCACTACCACCCCTACAACACCACTACAGCCACTACCACCCCTACAACACCACTACCACTCCTACAACACCACTACAACACCACTACCACCCCTACAACACCACTACAGACACTACCACCCCCACAACACTACTACAATCACTACCACCCCTACAACACCACTACCACCCCTACAACACCACTACAGCCACTACCACCCCTACAACACCACTACCACCCCTACAGCCACTACCACCACTACAACACCACTACAGCCACAACCACCCCTATAACACCACTACAGCCACTACCACCCCTATAACACCACTACAGCCACTACCACCCCTATAACACCACTACAGCCACTACCAGCCCAACACCACTACAGCCACTACCACCCCTAAACACCACTACAGCCACTACACCACACCACTACAGCACTACCACCCTACACCACCACTACGCCACTACCACCCCTATAACACCACTACAGCCACTACCACCCCTACAACACCACTACAGCCACTACCACCCCTACAACACCACTACAGCCACTACCACCACTACAGCCACTACCACCCCTACAACACCACTACAGCCACTACCACCCCTACAACACCACTACAGCCACTACCACCCCTACAACACCACTACAGCCACTACCACCTCTACAACACCACTACCCTACAACCACTACCACCCCTACAACACCACTACAGCCACTACCACCCCTACAACACCACTACAGCCACTACCACCCCTACAACACCACTACCACCCCTATAACACCACTACAGCCACTACCACCCCTACAACACCACTACACCCCACTACCACCCTCCACAACACCACTACACCTACAGCCACTACCACCTCTACAACACCACTACAGCCACTACCACCCCTACAACACCACTACAGCCACTACCACCCCTACAACACCACTACAGCCACTACCACCTCTACAACACCACTACAGCCACTACCACCCCTACAACACCACTACAGCCACTAACACCACTACAACACCACTACAGCCACTACCACCCCTACAACACCACTACCACCCCTACAACACCACTACCACCCCTACAACACCACTACCACCCCTTCAACACCACTACAGCCATTAACACTCCTTTAACACCACTACCACCCCTACAACACCACTACAGCCACTACACCCTAACAATTCCACTATAGCCTACACCACCCTACAACACACTCACAGCCACATACAACCTCCTACAACACCACAGCACCACCACATCAGCTCATCGCACGATCAGCCTCTTAGAGCAGATTTCCACTATAGTTGACCTGACACCACCACAACCAGCAGCAGCACACCAGCACATGACAACGCTCCTGATATCACAGCGCACCACCACATAGCGCACCGCCACATAGCGCACCGCCACCAGTGCAGCATATTACTAAAACAGAATACCACCTCCATTTTTACCGATTTAATTTTTCTCTGTTCTCTTACCACTTGTAAATGTATCAGCGTCTGCCACGCTACCAAACCCTCCCGACCTCCTCCTTTACTCCCTCCCTCTCTTCCACCTCCACTTTCCCACCCTCATTTTCTCCTCTGTCTCTTCTTCCTCTATCCTTTTCTCCCTTACTCCCTCTTACCTCTCACTTTCATCCCTCGTCTTTTCCTTATCTATTCGTGTTGGAACCACAAGAAAGCTGTAAACTGTCCTTTATCATTGACGATTACAACTGTTACTGTTAACTGTGATTCCACTCCAGAAATGATTGCAGTTGGTGTACGATTTCTGTCATTTTATGCTAATATGAAGCGCAAACCTCGTGTGCTATATTCACTCCAAAACGTAGTGAAGGCTCAAATCTTCGTCTATAATCAGGGTATAAACACTATTAACCTCGCAGCAGCGAGACTTTCCATCTCTTTGACGAGCGGCATCCCCAAGATCCCAGGACTGGCAAGTCCCTTCGTTAGGTTCACTACCGGTAGAGTATATGATATGAACGATGAAAAATGGTATGGTGATACCGACAAGATATGGAAAAAGACACGTACAGTTCAGAACATTTATTAGAGGAAACGTTTTGCCACTAGTGGCTTCTTCAGTCCTAATAAAAAGATGAGTAAGAAAGAGTATATATATATGGTGCTGGACACTCGAATTTTTACTTTCATCGGGGTTACAGGCGCTCTTGTGTTCCCTAATCCTAATGTCCAGAGATCTCGCTGTTTGCCCCACATATATTTTGTCACAACCCCCTGCGCTAGTGCCACAGTCGCTTTTGTTTTTTTTCACTAAATTTTTAACAGTAAATGAAGAGCTGGTAAATATTTTAACAAGTTTTGTCAAGTACTTTAGACACATTAGTTGCAACGTCGCTGGCTGGTGCTAGTCTTGTTAAGGATGTATGCGCACGTTCACTGCAATCACATATAAAATGTAGGGAAAAGTGTAGCTAACTAAATGAATGTATGATGTAAGTGTATTCCTCCTCGAGGAACTGCAGACTCGAAACTCTGTAAGCTCTCAGAAAGAAGCCTATAGCTACTACTCATTTAGATGTGGTGTCATGGTGAGAGAACTAAAAGATCGGTAGTTACAGGATTCTTTACGAGAGCTTACAAAACTTCTAGTCCACTTACATCATACATTCATTTAGTTGGCTACAGTTTCCCCTACACTTCATGTGTGATTGCAGGAAACGTGCGACACATAAGAACATAAGAACATAAGAAAGGAGGAACACTGCAGCAGGCCTGTTGGCCCATACTAAGCAGGTCCTTCACATTCCATCCCACTAACAGAATATTTGTTCAACCTAATTTTCAATGCTACCCAACAAGACTTGTACCAACCCAGATGAAGGAAAGTCTTGCAGTTACATCTTCTTACCAGTCAGCGACGTTGTTGGCTGCTCCATGACAACAATGATTTTATCGAGATTTTATTTCCATGGGTTTGGATAAAGCGGTCAATTTCTTTTGTGTTGTTTTGTGGTGTGGTCTTTTCCATGAGTTGCAGATATTTCTGGTAATGTTGCCTGACCATTCTCTGACACAGGGTATCTCTAACCCCACTAGACAGAGATCAGACTGTACTCACTGCTGACACTGAATATCTGATAGGTGCTCTCACATCACATCTTTGGAGCAGATCATGCCGTTTGACTGCGGCCTTGAGTCCCTTCAGTCTCGAGAATGATTGATTGCAAGGTCTATTTCTTGACCTCTAATTGCTTGGCGTGCAGCTTCCTGCATTTTCTCCACCGCCTGGTGATTCGGCTTTTTGCTATAGCATTCGTAACATACGCATTTGAGAATCACCATACCAGTTCTCGCAAGCTATTCCTAGATCCAAGCCCTAAGAATTTGGCCCGACCTGCATACACTGAGTTGAAACCACGTCTTGAAACCTGCCTTGTGAAACGATCTCTATAGAGTAGGATAAACAGTCAAATGTCAGTGTATGAAGTATCCCAACGCCCTTTCATACTCAGATATGGGCTGCACATCCTGAAAATGGACAGAATATTTTAATATTCGGAGAGTCAATTTCTCTCCCCGTCTTCTTTGGACAGATCACAGTACACTGTGTACACGCTTTCCACGAGTGCTCTTATTGCCCCGGCAAATTGTACTTTATTTTATCCTGTAGTTCAGAAGGCACCCATGTTCTCGTACAGTACGAGGATGCCTGAGCTATGTTGGTACCTCATTGTAAGTTAAAAATGTCGCCAGATTTACAGGCAATAAACACTTTACCGCCATGAATAATAGAGGCGTCCTTTCACTTTTACAAGAAAAGTGAATAATAAACTTAACCAAGTAATTAAACATGAGGGAAGGCAGTCAAAATGTTAACACAAAAAAAAAAACGAAAACTGACCTTATATGACCATGCATAAGAAAAAAATATGTTGACCAGTGATACCCTAATTACACACAGAAAAAAATGTAAATAAACAGAAGAACTGACTGACACTGAAGCTGTACCACATACGAGTAACAAGAAATATGCAAATGGGCTCTTTAAATAATGGCGGTCCTCCGTTTAGATGCGAACTAAAGCTCTCACGAATGGCCATCCAGACTAAGAAAGCTAGAGCTTTAGGACTGAGGGGAAGCGCTGGCGATGTTGGTGTAAGTCTACATTTTCGAGTCGGCAGAGTTTGCGACAAAGTCTGACACACCTAAGAGTGTTAACGAGTAAATCTTTGATTATGGATATCTACAAGTGGTTCAGAGAGACGTCTGTAAACACAATGAGAGTTGGGAATGGGAAGTGAAGAGCACGGCGGAGTATTCGAGTATTCTCAGCCAGACTACAACTGCCAACGTCCAACAGAAACTCGGTTATCACGCAAATTACAGGACTTGTGCTCCCACAGCAGGTGGCAGCGGAACACTACAGGACCACAGGATCTCTCGAAGTGTTCAATCGACGATAGATTCGGAGTGAAGGAAGACATTCGAGTTGTGGTACACTTCAGGACGGCTTCAGTCATTAATTATATCGCCTTGCTAAGTAATTCACTGTATCCAAATGTTTATGGATTTTTCTTGTGATCTATATATATATATATATATATATATATATAAAAAATCAAGGGGTAGCGCTAAACCAGTAGGACTATGCAGCGCATGTGGGGGGGATGGAAGGTAATCAGGGTCAATTCAGGGAACTGGAGTACAGATCCAATTCCCTTGATCAAGAGCCCCTCACAAGTGTCAAGGAACCTCCCTTGATGTTTTTTTAAATAAGTAATCAAAGTCTGAAAGAGTCCACATCCCCACTGACCACTAAAATTCAATATACTTGTCAAGTAATTATTTACTGAAATAAATTCTTGACACCTTAAATGATTATTCAATTATTATTATATTATAAAAAAGCGATAAACCCATTAGGGCTATAATTATTCAATGACTAATTTAAATTCTAGTACATGTTGGGTATGTGAGCACAAGTCCTAAGATTATCGGAATTAAAGGACTATATACGAAGGATATCCAGGGAGACAGAACCACGTGTATGAAAGTTAGTCCCTTGTAAATTCTGTAGTGTAAATTGTAGAGTAACTAAATTATTCTTCACATTAATATCTGACAATATTTAACAGATTTTTTTTATTGTTTAACCGATAACCTTTGCATGGCTATTTAATTGATGCTGGATATTTTTTTGTATGTGTTTGCTATGTGAATTATTTTGTATGTAGTGTAGTATTAGCATGTGTCCCCTGTCCCTCATTGTCCTCCTTCCCTCTTCTCTCATTCCCACTAGTCATTCTTCCCTTTCCCACGCCCTCTCAACTCTTTCCCATTTTTCTCCCCTACCTTTTCCGTTCCCTCCTACATTTCCTACTCCCAGCACCTCCATTTCCGATACCTCACTCCTCCGTCTCCCACTCCCAGCTTCTCCTTTTCACTCTTTGTCCCTTCCTGCATATGGTCACTGTCTTGAACACTATGTGCTTAATTGTCCACTTATTAAGGAATACAGAGATAGACAATATAATAACCTATGTGACATGTCAAGATATCTTATTAATGAAAATAAGATACCAGATATACTAAGCAAATTTCCTAAATTTGCTTGTAACAGATAAGTGAACTGTAGATATAAATCCAAATGTACAATTGTTAACCCTTTTGGGGCCTAGTTCCTAGGCCTTTTGTGTATCCATATGCTCTTGCGCTACCATCCACAGGATGGATATGGAGTGCACAATAAACTAGAAACTTCGGTGGCAAAATCTAATCTTTCCTTCCTCTCTACTTCTCTCTTTCCCTCCCTACGCCCATTATTTTGAAACTTCTTGTTCCTATCCGCCTTTCCCTTTCCCACTTGTTACCCTTCAGTTCCTATTCCCTTCCCTTCCTTTCTACTCCCTGTCTTTTCCTCCCAACATTTTATCATCCCTTCTATATTCCATGCCCTTCCCTTCACACTCCTTACTCTCTCTTCCGCTCTTTGCCTCTTCCCAAAAACTCACCTACACTCTTTTCTCTTCACACGCCCTTCACCATCTTCCACATTCCCTTCCTTGTCCTTAACATTCCCTTTCATGTCCTCCACATTATCTTCTTGTCCTTATTTCTTCATTTACACTCCTACCACCTCAGTTCACATTCCCTTCTCCTCCAACTACACTCCATACCCTTACATTCACCATCCCACCATACACACAGTCTCTCCCCTACGTTCAGTCCCCTATCGTTCACATTATCTACCCTTCCCTCCACATTTCCCTGCCCCTACCTTTCCATCACATTCCCTTCTTTGTACTCAATATTCTTTTCCTGGTCACAGACCGGGACGCGGGGGCGTTGACCCCCGGAACTCTCTCCAGGTCTCCACGTAAATACATTCCCTTCCTTGACCTCCACATAACATTTATTGTCCTTTGTTCTCCTGCCCTGCCTTCCCATCATTCATCACCCTTCCCTTCACATTCCTGCCCTGCCTTCCCTTCACACTGCTGCTCTAGCAACAAGTCATATTAATGGTTTTCTCTCAAATTATTCGTTTCAGAAATCTAATTACACACAAGTTTTCTTATTAAAAAGGTTTTCCCAACAAGAAAACTCATTGAACGTCACAAACTTTTCGTCTTAATAAATAGATTTTGGAGCTTAATTTTATGCAAATCACTCTTGAGCAAGTTTTAATAAGCCATTAAGTGTGGATCTCTGAGTGCAATATTGTGTGTGTGTACTCACCTAATTGTGGTTGCAGGGGTCGAGACTCAGCTCCTTGCCCCGCCTCTTCGCTGTCCGCTACTGGGTCTCTACACTCCCTGCTCCATGAGCTTTATCATACCTTGTCTTAAAACTATGTATGGTTCCTGCCTCCACTATATCTTTCTCTAGACTATTCCACTTCCTGACTACTCTGTGGCTGAAGAAATGCTTCCTAACATCCCTTTGACTCATCTGAGTCTTCAGCTTCCAGTTGTATCCCCTTGTTTCTGTGTTCCCTCTCTGGAACATCCTGTCACTGTCTACCTTGTCGATTCCCCGCAGTATTTTGTATGTCGTTATCATGTCTCTCTGACCCTTCTTTCCTCCAGTGTTGTTTCCTATTTCCCTCAACCTTTCTTCATAGGACAGACCCCTGAGTTGTGGAACTAACCTTGTCGCAAACCTTTGCACTTTCTCTAGTTTCTTTACGTGCTTGACCAGGTGTAGGTTCCAGACTGGTGCTGCATACTCTAGTATGGGCCTGACGTACACGGTGTACAGTGTCTTGAACGATTCCTTGTTAAGGTAACGGAACGCTAATATTAGGTTTGCCAGTCGCCCATATGCTGCCGCAGTTATGTGTGTCCGTGTGTGTCCGTGTGTCCGTGTGAGTGTGTGTGTGTCCGTGGGTCCGTGTGAGTGTGTGTGTGTGTGTGTGTGTGTGTGTGTGTGTGTGTGTGTGTGTGTGTGTGTGTGTGTGTCCGTGTGTGTGTGTCCGTGTGTGTGTCCGTGTTAGTTAGTTAGTTACCATTTTGTCCTAGGCACATGTCAATTAGACACTAGGCCTGTTGTATATATGTGTGTGTGTATGTGTATGTAAGGAAACACTTCGAAATGTTTCTGCCCCACGGGAATTGAACCCTGGCCCTCCGTGCGTAAAGCAAGAGCTTTACAACTAGGCCACGGGGCGTGTGTGTGTGTGTGTGTGTGTGTGTGTGTGTGTGTGTGTGTGTGTGTGTGTGTGTGTGTGTCCGTGTGTGTGAGTGTGTGTCCGTGTGTGTGTGTGTGTCCGTTTGTGTGTGTCCGTCTGTGTGTGTGTGTGTACGCACCTAGTTGTGGTTGCAGGGGTCGAGTCATAGCTCCTGGCCCTGCCTCTTCACTGGTCGCTACTGAGTCACTCTCCCTGCTCCAGGAGCTTTATCATACCTCTTCTTAAAGCTATGTATGGATCCTGCCTCCACTACATCACTTCCCAGATTATTCCACTTCCAGACAACTCTGTGACTGAAGAAATACTTCCTAACATCCCTGTGATTCATCTGAGTCTTCAACTTCCAACTGTGACCCGTTGTTGCTGTGTCCCATCTCTGGAACATTCTGTCTCTGTCCACCTTGTCAATTTTTCTCAGTATTTTATATGTCGATATCATATCTCCCTATCTCTCCTGTCCTCCATATTTCCTTTAATCTCTCCTCGTAGGTCATGCCCTTGAGCTCCGTGACTAGTCTTGTTGCAAACCTTTCAACTTTCTCTAGTTTCCTTACGTGTTTGGCTAGGTGCGGGTTCCAAACTGGTGCTGCATACTCCAATATGGGCCTAATGTACAAGGTGTACAGGATCCTGAATGATTCCTTATTAAGATGTCGGAATGCTGTTCTTAGGTTTGCTAGGCGCCCGTATGCTGCAGCAGTTATTTGGTTGATATGCGCCTCAGGAGATGTATCCGGTGTTATACTCACCCCAAGATCCTTTTCCTTGAGTGAGGTTTGTAGTCTCTGGCCCTCTAGACTATATTGCGTCTGCGGTCCTCTTTGCCCTTCCCCATGACTTTGCACTTAGTTGGGTTGAACTCCAGGAGCCAGTTGCTGGACCAGGCCTGCAGCCTGTCCAGATCCCTTTGTAGTACTGCCTGGTATTCATTCGATTGAATTCTTCTCATCAACTTCACGTCATCTGCAAACAGGGACACTTCTGAGTCTATTCCTCCCGTCATTCAGAAATACCAGAAACAGAACCGGTCCTAGGACTGACCTCTGTGGAACCCCGCTCGTCACAGGCGCCCACTCTGACACACCTTGCCACGTACCATAACTCGCTGTTGTCTTCCTTCTTACAATCCAAGAAAATGCAATCTACCCCAACCTCTCTCTCTCTCTCTCTTGTCTTACAGCTGTCACCCTGTCATAGAACTCCAGTAGGTTTGTACACAGGATTTCCTATCCCTGAAACCGTGCTGGCTGTCATTGATAAGCTCATTTCTTTCTAGGTGTTCCACCACTCTTCTCCTGATAATCTTCTCCATGACTTTGCATACTATACATGTCAGTGACACTGATCTGTAGTTTAATGCTTCGTGTTTGGCTCCTTTTTTAAAAATTAGGACTACGTCTGCTGTCTTCCAAAGCTCAGGTAGTCGTCCTGTTTCGATATATGTGTTGATAATTGTTGTTAGTTGTACACATATCGCCTGTGCTCCCTCTCTCAGGACCCATGTAGAGATGTTATCCGGCATCATCGCCTTTGAGGTATCTAGCTCGCTCAGCAGCCTCTTCACTTCTTCCTCGGTTGCATGTATTGTGTCCAACACTTGATGGTGTACCCCACCTCTCTGTCTTTCTGGAGTCCCTTCTGTCTCCTCTGTGAACACTTTGAACCTCGTGTTGAGCTTCTCACATACAGTCAATGGTAGACACTCAAATGGTAGACATAGTCGACGTAGGTAACCCCTACAGGTACAACACAACAAGATGAATCAAGATCGGAGGGGTGTGACGTCACGAGCAGTCAAGTAAACAGGTGGGGTGTGACGTCACGAGCAGTCAAGTCAACACAGATGGGGGTGTGACGTCACGGGCGACCATCAAAAACATACGAGTCACTTGATAAAGGTCCACTACCCCAACTATTGGGCCACGTTTGTACAACCCCCAGGTCCCAGGTATTGGGGGTTACCCCTCCACTCTTTCCAGTTTATCAAATCAACGTCACAACATATGTTTTCATACTTAATGATAGCAAATTGTTTTTCTCAATTTCGGTAATACGACAAAAAGATTTTTCATTCATAACTTTTCACTCATAACCCACAACATTTCACATTACCATCTCTTTATTCAACAACTTTTCACTTCTACATTTTCTTTCAAAATATTCACACAATACATTTATTTTCATTGAGATTTACGCAAAATCCCAATTAATTTCACTAAAATTCTAATAAGATCCTCTCCATATCCCATCTCCTTGAATACACATAGAGAGATTATTATTATTATTATTATAATCACGGGGAAGCGCTATACTCAACTCATAACCCACATTTTTTCCCGTTTCCGCTAATTCATCAAAAAGATACAAGTCACAACTCACAATACACTATTGCACCACGTTGTACAAGTCCCCCAACTCACAACACCCCAACAAGCCCATCATTCGTCTCACTTATCACACTATCCACCCTCAATTTAACTTTGTCTCAGTAATACAACTCACAACATATAAGACAATTATCTCAACCCACTTTACCCACAAGTCACACAATTTTTCAGTTATAATACCCACAACTCTCACCATTAGTTCACTCAACCTACAACAACAACCCAACAACCTCCCCCATCACTTCACAAATCACAATTTTCACTTGTATCATCCATCCACTAACATTAGTTTTTCACTCATAATGTTCACAACACAGAGATTTCAATGCTCTCTCAGATACCATGCTACTGGATTATACCACCATCCTCTATACTAACTCTAGTCATCTAATGCTCAATTGAGATCATTTATATGCCTGGTGAGATCACAGGACATATGCCAGCGTGAACACCTGCATCTCCAGACTGATCCATGACATGAAAGTTTGAAGTCAGTTTGTGACCTCACCTAACCACAATTATCTCAACCCACAACAAGACATATTTTCACTCATAACCCACCCATCTCCCAGCACCTCGCCTCCATTAATACCCACAACTCACTACAGATCACAGAACACTCATTTTTATAAACATTCACACAAAAATCATGACCACCATATCCATATCATGTTTACCATTATCTAAGAACACTTAGGACAAGACACTAAGATCACTTAGCACAAGATCACTATTACTAAGATCACAGATCACTCTCATTTTTATAAACATTTCAAGATCTTAAAATCATCACTCTTTGTTTAATTTTTCTGCCGATATACTTGTATTTTCAATTTCATTACCTTACCTGCAGGAACTCACAACACCATCTATTAAAGTAGGTTTTGGGATAACATTTGAATACTCCCAATTAACATTTGAATACTCTCAATTAACATTTGAATACTTTCAATTAATATTTGAATACTCCCAATTAATATTTGAATACTCCCAATTAACATTTGAATACTCCCAATTAACATTTGAATACTCCCAATTAACATTTGAATACTGTCAATTAACATTTGAATACTCCCAATTAACATTTGAATACTGTCAATTAACATTTGAATGCTCCCAATTAACATTTGAATACTCCCAGATTAATTTGAGTACCTCAAAATAATATTTGAATACTCCCAATTAACATTTGACATCTCTAACTCATCCACCAAATTACATTCTCAATCACACTTACACATTTCATTAACTGCAAATTACATCTCATCCACCAATCTACACACTTATAATAAAAGTTTGCTCACTCATTCTCCAGACTTTACAACATAAACACAAAAAATTAAGACATACACTTATGACTTGAACACAAAAATTTAAGACATAAGACATGATCACCACAATCTAAAACATATCATGAACACACAAAAAAAAATCTGAGACAACCTCAACTAAGATATAACATGATCACCAAAAAACTAAGACATGATTAGTTTGATCACCCAAAAACTAAAACACTTGAAAATGATGACCACCAACTAAGACATAACATGAACACCAAAACTAAGACAGAGATACATCCGACTAAGACATGACATGATCATCGAAAATCTAAGACTTGTAGGGCAAAAACTAAAACACAAAAATTTAAGACATGAGACATACACACCAAAACTAAGACATGAGACATGATAACCATAAAATCTAAGACATAATCAAAATCTAAGACATATCCAAAATCTAAGAGATGAACACAAAATAAGACAAACACAAAAATACCATGACATGAACACTATAACATGACCTCCAACTAATACATGACATGATCACAACAAATTTAAGGCATGAAATATAACCCCCAAAACTAAGACACACACACCTCCAACTAACACATAACATAACAATAAATCTAAGATATATCCAAAATCTAAGAGATGAACACAAAATAAGACATGCACAAAAATACCATGGCATGAACACTATAACATGACCACCAACTAATACATGACATGATCACAACAAATATAAGACATGAGATATAACCAATAATAATAATAATAATAATAATTTATTTAGACATGATACAATGTTGAACTACATAGTTAGGTATAAATGAGGTGTACATGTCAAAAGCCCCTAATATGCTGAACATTGTGGGCACCAAAACTATGACACTCATACCTCCATCTAAGACATATGAACACAAAAAAATTAAGACATGAGACATGATCACCACCAACTAAAGCACAACATGTACAAAAAAAAATCTAAGACAACCTCAACTAAGACATAACATGATCATCAAAAAAACTAAGACATGATTACTTTGATCATCGAAAAACTAAAACACTTGAATATGATGACCAATAACTAATACACATCATGAACACCAAAACTAAGACACAGACACCTCCAACTAAGACATGGCATGATCATTGAAAATCTAAGACATGTAGGGCAAAAACTAAAACACAAACACTTGGACATGACGATCACTATACTAAGATCACTAAAGACATATTAACTAATCACCATATTACACAAAAATAGACATGTACACTTAAGTCATATGAAGCCATAATTTTTACACAAAAAAAAAAAAAAATTCTCCAAATCACAAGAGAGACACTTGATCACAAAAAACTAGAATTACATATACTTAAGGCATATGCACCCTAGACATGAACACAAATATGCTAGTCACAATCACATAAGACATGAACACAACTGTCCCCACTTCCCCCTCGCCCCTAGTGGGTCCTTACCTGAGAGTCTGAACTGAACTGAACACAAAAAAACATATACATGATCACCGAGGATATGACAACTAATCACCATTACACAAAAATTTGACATGAGCACTTAAGACAAATGAAAATATAAACTTTCACACACTCATAATGACTAAAAAACTTGACAAGTACACTATCAACCAAAAACACAAAACTAACACTTGATCACTAAAAAAAACTTGACACTTAAAACATATGAAGACAAACTTTTACAAAAAATGCATGAGCATTATACCAAGACCACTAAATCATGAACACTTACGTCATGACAACCATAACCTAAGACACTACTCAATCACCATCATGAACACTAAATCTTTTCACGAACACTTAAGACATATGGTAACTAAAAAAAAATAACACGATTTACCCACCAAAATTTAAGTTATAATTACCAAAACATAAAACTGATTTACACATTTCATTTCTCGAACTGAATATTCAAACCACATTTTTCATACCTCATTCATGCTACATACCACATTTCTCACCCACATCACCCAAAATACCCTTCCTATACACACTTATGCTCACTCCATATTATCACTTAGTGATATTTTAACCCGACGACCCATCATGCTGTTAGGAGAGTGACCATCACCACTCTTAACACCACCTACACTCATAATGGCATGATGATTTAGTGGTCTTGGTATAAAGCTCATGAGTTTTGTGTAAAAGTTTGTCTTCATATGTCTTAAGTATTTGTTTAACTTTTTTTTGTGTACAAGTTTATGCTTTCATATGTCTTAAGTGATTGTATGTCAAGTTTTTTATTGTGATCAAGTGTTTGTTTTGTGTTTTTGGTTGATAATGTACTTGTCAAGTTTTTTAGTCATTATGAGTGTGAAAGTTTATATTTTCATTTGTCTTAAGTGATCATGTCAAAGTTTTGTGTAATCATGATTAGTTGTCATATCTTCGGTGATCATGTATTTTTTTTTGCGTGTTCATGTCTTATGTGATTGTGACTAGCATTTTTGTATTCATGTCTAGGGTGCATATGTCTTAAGTATATGTATTTCTAGTTTTTTGTGATCAAGTGTTAGTTTTGTGATTTGGAGAGTATTTTTTTGTGTGTAAAAATTATGGCTTCATATAACTTAGGTGTATATGTCTATTTTTGTGTGATATGGTGATTAGTTAACATATCTTTAGTGAGCTTAGTATAGCGATCGTCATTTCCAAGTGTTTGTGTTTTAGTTTTTGCCCTACATTTCTTAGATTTTCAATGATTATGTCATGTCTTAGTTGGAGGTGTCTGTGTCTTAGTTTTGGTGTTCATGATATGTGTTACTTATTGGTCATCATATTCAAGTGTTTTAGTTTTTGAGTGATCAAACTAATCATGTCTTAGTTTTTGGATGATCATGTTATGTCTTAGTTGAGGTTGTCTTAGATTTTCTTTTGTGTACATATGTTTTAGTTTGTGGTGATCATATCTCATGTCTTAAATTTTTGTGCTCATGTCATAAGTGTATGTCTTAGTTTTATGTGTTTATGTTGTAAAGTCTGGAGAATGAGTGAGCAAACTTTTATTATAAGCGTATAGATTGGTGGATGAGATGTAATTTTCAGTTAATGACATGTGTAAGTGTGATTGAGAATGTAATTTGGTGGATGAGTTAGAGATGTCAAATGTTATTTGGGAGTATTCAAATGTTATTTTGAAGGTGCTTACGTGACTGCTGTATTTACGTGACTGCTCGTGACGTCACACCCCTTGATTCATCTTGTTGTACCTGTAGGGGTTACCTTCGTCGACTATGTCTACCATTTGAGTGTCTACTATTGACTGAAAGTGTCTACCATTTGTATTACCACCTCTGAAAAATGTTATCTTATGTAATTATACCATTTGAGTGAATGTGTCTACCATTTTGATATATTACCACTTGTATACTTATTCTTGAGAGAAATGTTAGAGGTAACTCAAAAAATTGAAAAAATCGAGGTAAATCTTGATCCGAGGAAGTTTAGGGTAACTAAACAAAATCTCGGTAAAGTTCGAAAATTTCAAGGGGTAACTCAAATTTTTTTTAAAAACTTGATCCAAGGTGCTGGAGGGTAACTCAAAATTCTTAAAAATTGGATCCAAGAAGATGGAGCAGGGATGGAAGAGGGGGTCTTGATATGAGGAGATGGAGGGTAACTCAAGAATCCCACAAAATTTCGGGGAAAAAAGGGGTTGGAGTTCAGGAGGTTAAAAGTTGATCCGAGGAAGTGGTACACAAAAAATATTTTGAAAAATCCCCCCAAAATTCGAAAAATATATGGAAATTTGGTAGCATTGTCGAAAATTGGGTAAATCTGGCAACCCCATTGTCCCTTAAAGGGTTGGAGTCGACCGGGGAAGGGGGCGTAAATGGGAGGTGCACCGCTTTGGGTGTGCCATGAAAAAAAAAGTATAAGAAAAATGGGGGGTAAAAAAAAGGGGGGGAAGGCACTGCAGAAGGCGCAGCAGAGACTTGGGTGGGCGGTGGGCTTGGGCGGGGGCGGTTGCAGGGGTGGTGTTAACACTGAGGTGTGAGATTTCCCACCTAGGTGTGAAGCTGCAGCATCCTTTGATACGGCGCTCTGGCACATTGCCAGAGCGCCGTAATAATAATAATAATAATAATATTTAATTTCTACAAGTACATGATACAACTTATACAGCCCATAAACTGCTTAATTTAATATTGTTTCTAAGAACCTGATATGAAATGTTAGGTAAAATTAATCACCTGGCAAGATTAGCTAAGAAAATGCACGGCTAAGTGTCATTTTTTGAACCTTCTAAAAGAAGAAATTTCGCAAATTTGATTTTCAGTGGTTTAAGAAAGTTCTTCAGGGAAAAACATTTGACATTATTTCTGTGGATTCTGAGCCTTCAAGAGGATCCCGTATTATGATATATTTTCTAGAAATTATTTTATGTCGTTGATCCATTTTTGGAAATATTGGAGCGGAGCAAAGCGGTTTAACTCCGGAGGCCGGAGGTGAAGCGGAGGTGAAGCGGAGGTGAAGCTGAGGAGAAGCGGAGGTGAAGCGGAGGTGAAACGGAGGTGAAACGGAGGTGAAGCGGAGGTGAAGCGGAGGTGAAGCGGAGGTGAAGCGGAGGTGGGGAGGTAAACATCGTTTAGCTTATTACGGTCCAGTGATGTACTGCACAAACAACAGTGTTAATACAGCCACGAAAGTTATTTAGATTACAGAGGTCAGAGTAATTAGCTTCCTGACGAGGGTCTTAGTCATATGATGAATCGCAGCTGGAGCTTTTGATTATCTGACCGAGGCCTTCCGCTGGCTTACAGGTCCACCCCTTTAAAAATTATGGTTACAATTAAAATCAGTGTGATTGTTGTATAGTCAGCGATAAGGTATGTTGGTGAGAGTAACAACCAATACTCCCTTTCTTGTGCTGTCCTTTGTGTAGTCAAAAATGTCGAGTCTCCTGGCACTGCTGCTTCACTGGCAGCTACTGGATCTCTCCCCTCCCGGTTACATGACCCCTAATTCTTCTATAAACTGTGTGCAGACCTCTACTACTTCACTGTCTAGGTCGTTTTACTTCTTGATAGTTCTAGGGCTAAAGTAGTATTTCCTAACATCTCTATGACCCTGTCTTTGTAAGTTCATGTCTCTCGATCAGACTTCACCTGTCCGCCCAGACAATCTTTATCAATATTTTGTACATCTTACTGACGTCTCCCATTGTCCTGTCATCTGATGTCATCAGATTTACCTCTTTTAGCCTCGCCTCAAGGTCATACCTATTAGTTCTAAGACAAGTGAAACAGGAGGTAGTGGTATTATCTCTGTCTCTGTCAGTCTGTCTCTTTGTCTATCTGTCTCTCTCTCTTTTCTGACAAAATAATGAATTTTAACTATGCAATTTCTTAACTCCGTGTTCTTCGGTTAGCGCGGACGTCCTTCCTTTAGTTCACAATAAGCATATAAAAAATGGAAAGTGAATTCAGCATTTTATAAACACTTATTTCGACTTCCACTTCGCACTATATGGATATAAATCAATTTATCATGGACGTTGTTTAATAATAAGTTAACCTAAACACAAATATCTAAACTGAAGCAGAACTTAGCACAAACTTCAAAAATGCTTTACGGATGTGAACGCTAACTCGATGAAAAAATCGGAGAACCACGGTAAAGATTCACTTACTATACGTGCATACACCGGACATCCAACATTCTCTTACGCCGTCAAGGTTGCTCTTCCAAGAATCTTTAATCAATGTCAACACGGAACAAGACCTTCGGAGGATGACCTTCACCACTTAACACGATCGTATCTTACGATAAATTGAAATTCATCTCTTTAAGTTATAGGAATCTGTGTAGATGAAAATTCTTGACAAAAATGTATTTGATCTGTAAATTTTTGTCAAGAATATCTCATATTTGACAATGAAAAGTTGACGTATTGATTACAAGAACGAGACTTCATAGAACAGCGAGTAGCAGAACAGCGAAAAGTATGTCCAGTAGGTATTTACAGCAGTAGGAGACTAGCAGGGGCTGCATAGTGTTTTGCAGCAGCAGCAGTAGATTAGGAGTTAGAAAAACATTTACAGCAAATGGCGACCAGCAGGGGCTGCACAATGTTTACATCAACATGAGTCTGACACATGATGATTACAGCATCTGGAAAGATGCTGTGGGTAGAATATAATGATTAAAACAGGAGATAACAGCACTGAATGTTTACAACAGCAGGAGGCCAGAAAGTAATAAACAAATAATGTTTACAGTAATAAGAGACTGTTAGGAAGCAGCAGGTAGCAGCATATAACGTTAGCAGCAGGAGACCAGCAAGTGTCAGCACATAATGTTTACAGCAGCAGGAAGTTAGTAGGTGGCATCACATAACGAGCACAAGTTACAACAGCAGGGGGAAGAACATAATGTTCAGTGGCAGAAACAAGAAACTGGCAGGTAGAAGAACACAATGTTTACAGAGGCATGAGACGAGCAAAGGAAAATATGCAATGTTTACTGGAGAATAAGGCAGCAAATAAAGCTTAAAGCACTAAAGGAAGCTGGAAGCAGCACGCAGTGTTTCTGGCAGCTGGAGGCTACCTTATGGCAGAACACAATACTTACATCATTAGTTGTTAGTACACAATATATGATGTAGCTGGAGATTAGCATATAATGTTTACATCAGTACGAAAATAGTAAGAGTCAGCACACAATGTTTACAGCAGTAAAAAATAAGCAGGTGCCAGCAGCACAGCACTGGCTACACAGGAACTGTACTCACCTATTAGTGGTTGGAGGGGTCGAGACTCAGCTCCTGGCCCCGCCTCTTCATTGATCGCTACTAGGTCCTCTCTCTCCCTGTTTGTGTGATGAGAGGTGCCTCCTCTCCTCGTTTTACTGGCTGCAGATGTGTTTGTGTTTGTTTTCACACCTTGTTGACACTTGTCAAGTATTTATATAAATGTTTAAATAAAAAAATACTAAGTCCATAATTACATTTACTCTATGAGATTCTGTGTGTGACGCAGAAATAGATTAAAGCAAGACCTGAAAATTATGTTTCAGGTTCACAAATCCATTTTTCGCTAGAAAATTGTTAGTTTGTATGTCACAGTTCAGCACTGACGTCACTGTAATATACACATAATTATTGGTTTTGGGCGAATTAAAGATTATACATTAAGGTAAATTCTCGATGGGAAAGTGGAACAAAATTCTTCCTCCGTAAGCCATGCGTGTCGTAAGAGGCGACTAAAATGCCAGGAGCAAGGGGCTAGTAACCCCTTCTCCTGTATACATTACTAAATTTAAAAAGAAAATCTTTCGTTTTTCTTTTTAGGTCACCCTGCCTTGTGAATGAATAATTCCTGGATGTAATATTTTAGAAAAAACATTAAAATGACACTGAGATGAGCATCCTCGGAGAAAAAAACGTATATATTTATTTTTCCTTCGTCTAGTTTTCAGTGAAAAACCCCAGTTGTAAAACAAGAGCTCTAGGGCTGTACATGCAATACCAAATATTTTTTCTTAAACAATAGCATATTGGAAACATCTTGTTTAAGAGGGAACATGGAATATTGATGAATTTTTATTTGTCTGACATCAAAGGGTTTTTTATTTTCTGTGCAGTTTTGGTCCCACAATAAAATAAAAAAGACAAATAAGACAAAGTGAAAGAAAGAAGACAAACCAAAATATAACCTGTTAATAAATATTCAAATCACGTTATTAAATATTACATAATTATATTTAAATAATTTTGTTGAAGGCAATGTGCAATATTTAACATTTCTTACATTTATTATGTAGGTCCATCGAAATCCTTTTCAGACGAACACAGGTGCAGAGATTTTCCTAATTTAGCATCTCAGTCAACTCTGTCATTTTCTGTTACATTTGTTTAAGATAAATTTTGGGGGTAAATCACAAATTTACAAAGTTTCTATATTTTATTTAGGATGTATTTCGCTTGCTGGGATCTTTAATGAGTCTCAGTGTACGTACCAGGACACAACAGTGAGTGTACGTACCAGGACACAACAGTGAGTGTACGTACCAGGACACAACAGTGAGTGTACGTACCAGGACACAACAGTGAGTGTACGTACCAGGACACAAGTGAGTGTACGTACCAGGACACAACTGAGTGTACGTACCAGGACACAACAGTGAGTGTACGTACCAGGACACACCAGTGAGTGTACGTACCAGGACACAACAGTGAGTGTAGTACCAGGACAAACAGTGAGTGTATCGAACTTGTACGTACCAGGACACACCAGTGAGTGTACGTACCAGGACACAACAGTGAGTGTACGTACCAGGACACAAGTGAGTGTACGTACCAGGACACAACAGTGAGTGTACGTACCAGGACACAACAGTGAGTGTATGTACCAAGACAACAGAGAGTGTACGTACCAGGACACACCAGTGAGTGTACGTACCAGGACACAACAGTGAGTGTACGTACCAGGACACAGTGAGTGTACGTACCAGGACACAACAGTGAGTGTACGTACCAGGACACAACAGTGAGTGTACGTACCAGGACACACGTGAGTGTACGTACCAGGACACAACAGTGAGTGTACGTACCAGGACACAACAGTGAGTGTACGTACCAGGACACAACAGTGAGTGTACGTACCAGGACACAACAGTGAGTGTACGTACCAGGACACAACAGTGAGTGTACGTACCAGGACACAACAGTGAGTGTACGTACCAGGACACAACAGTGAGTGTACGTACCAGGACACAACAGTGAGTGTACGTACCAGGACACAACAGTGAGTGTATGTACCAAGACAACAGTGAGTGTACGTACCAGGACACACCAGTGAGTGTACGTACCAGGACACAACAGTGAGTGTACGTACCAGGACACAAGTGAGTGTACGTACCAGGACACAACTGAGTGTACGTACCAGGACACAACAGTGAGTGTACGTACCAGGACACAACAGTGAGTTTACGTACCAGGACACAACAGTGAGTGTACGTACCAGGACACAACAGTGAGTGTACGTACAACATGAGAGTTGAAACAGGTGACTGATGGTCACATCGTACAGTTTAATGTAAAACTGAAGCAAAAATAAGAAAAATAAAGCAGTGTTATGGAGTCTCAGGATGTTTTTTGCTAACACCTCATAGATCTTGAAGCTGCTGCTGGTGCTTTGGGTGACAGTGCCCAATACTAACATATCAGAGCCTCTTACAAATACCTTTTATGAAGCATACCACTAAAGATACCTTGATACCGGTGTGGGGCTCTTTAAGGCAGAGGAATTATCCTCCTTTTTCTTGGATCGAAGTTGTAATCATCCTATTTCTCAGACATTGCATGACCAGTATCTGTTTCAGCTATAGTGGCAAGCTCTGCAGGAAATATATATGATTCTTTCTGTCCTGTTTATGGAACACTTGAAAGCAGATTGCTTCAATAACATCGTCCCAAACGGTGTAACATGTTGTGTAGTCGATTTGTCGTCGCTCCCAGACTGATATACTTTAGAAATTTGTGAGATACACTATGAAATAATCAAGTAGAATCGTCAGTCCAATGAACCATAGAAGAAAACGTAATAACACGATTGCAAACAAACCACGGAACGGGCGGGAATTGAACCCGTGGCAAGTGAGTTTTAAAACTGGCCGAGTGGCTTACGCACTCACATGCCATGGGTTCAATCCCCGCCTGTTCCGTGGTTTCTTACAAGAAAACTGAGATAAGATCGCCATCCTTGATGTCTTAATCCACAGAACCAACCACGCACTCAAGTCCCTCGTAAACACGCTAACATGAATGATTCACTTCAGTTCACAATAGAAGCCACGGACTACACATCATGTAAGTATAGGCTTTTGCCTACGATCACACAGAATATGTAGTCAGGAATACATAAGTGTATTTACATTCGCAGGGAATTCTCGATATTACAATTCCTTCATATTTTCTCAAAAAAGCGAATATTCAACACACTCTTAACACAAATCAATAAAAAACGTGTTTCTTTCTCCTTAACAAAAGCATGGTTAAGAATGTTACAATGGTCTTTTCATAACTAAATATCAGAGAAACAAGAGCTAATACCACCACCATCAAAAATCTAAGTCAAAAACAAAGTCTCGATAACAGCGATACCTGTGATAGCATCATTCCATGATCAGGCTGTCAGAAAGATTATGCAGGCGATCCATCAAGAAATTTAAATACTTGTACTGGAAATCATCAACATGAACATCGATTATGTGGCTCATTGGAACTCTCATTTATCTGAAGAAACGGTTTAGAAAACTAGCAAGTTGATAAAAGAGACACTAGATAACATTCAGTTATCTAAACCATTTTTTTTAAATTCTCTCAGACACAATAACATCTTGGTATCTTGATGCAGAGAATTCTTCAAAACTTGTCTAACCTACAGGGTTTTTTCCACTGGTGACTCCGTCTACCACTGCTGCACCGGCTGGCGACAACTCTTCCGGAATAAAGATACCCAAATGATACACAAGTGTCTCATTGATCAACTCTCATGTCTCATGAAGTGAGGGACGAAAAAACAGTTGCAAAACAATCATTGTTTGAAAGAGCTGTCTGGAGCAGCTTAGAGTAACTGTAACTGACAGTCAATGTAATTAAATACAATAAAGTTTCAGTGACTTTAAAAAAAAAAATTAAAATCGTCATTGACTTTTGTCAAATTTACACCTGAATAACTTACCTGAATAACCTTGGCAACTTATATTTAGTGCAACAAATATTACACACATTCTCCTCATGTCTGACTGAGTGAAAATGTAAGTAATGATATTCTTGGGAATTGCTCATTTACTTGCATTCATATATGAAGTAAAATGTTTCTTACTTAGAACATTTAGCAATGATTTCAACATTGGTAAAATTTGGATTTGATTAAAATAATTTTTTACAAAATATCAATTGTAACTGTGATTTGTGATTTGTCTGTTCAAGTCATTGTAATTATAGCTGTAATTGAAAATCTGGAAAAGTAATTGAAATTGTAATTGACTCTGAATCAAATAGTTACTCCAAACTGGTGCGATGACTTATCAGTTGCGGACATAATAACCGATAAAATAGTAGTTTAATCTCAAACTTATTATCAAGAATCATTCTAATTAGATCTCACAATACTGTTATCACTTGTTTTTTATGACTGTCTTATAGTGGGTTAAACTTCCTTTTAATGTAAACTCAAGAGATCTCACCATATATCCCCTGTTGTTACACCTCACTTTCTTGTTGTATATGGAAATATAAACACATAAGCAGTATAATGTGATCCTTCATTGACATCACATTATACTGCTTATGTGTTATATTTCCATTGTGTCGGTATTTTATACCATTTATTTCCATCTTGTTGTATATACGTACAGTATACTTAGTGTTCAGAACTGCTAAGTAAAGTGAAGTTTAATTAAGTTCCCCGTGAGCGACATGTAACCTAAATAAAATATATAACTAGTGCTACCCTGTCTAATTGCCTAAATTAATTGATGGAATACGTATACCCTTCATAGTCTCCTCTTAATTTTTGTTAATATTTCAATGATTTCACTGATGATTAATTCCTAAGGAGCTTCATTATTGCTTTTTAACTTAATATTATACAATTTAATTTGAAAAAAACTCCCGTGTACATAGCCAGTTAATGATCTCGGCATAAAATTTATTTCTTATATATATTACGCGACATTATTTTTCGTGGGTCCTTGCCACTCCCGCTTATGTAGTAGCTGCAATGCATTCGGAAAATCCCAGATGTTACTTTTTTTTTTACAATATCTTGATAATTTATTGGGGTAAGAAAAGTAAAGTAATACTTTTATTAACAATCTTTCCTACTGACAGATGTTACTGGTTTCTCAGAAATCAGTCACAAACCTGTCACAAACCTACTGGAGTTTTATGACAAAGTAACAGAAGTAAGACACGAGAGAGAGGGGTGGATAGACTGCATTTTCTTGGACTGCAAGAAGGCGTTCGACACAGTTCCTCACAAGAGGTTAATGCAAAAGCTAGAGGATCAGGCACACGTAACAGGAAAGGCACTGCAATGGATCAGAGAATATCTGACAGGGAGGCAACAACGAGTCATGGTACGTGAGGAGGTGTCAGAGTGGGCACCTGTGACGAGTGGGGTTCCACAAGGGTCAGTCCTAGAACCTGTACTGTTTTTGGTATATGTAAATGACATAACGGAAGGGATAGACTCAGAAGTGTCACTGTTTGCAGATGATGTGAAGTTAATGAGAAGAATTAAATCAGTCGAGGATCAGGCAGGACTACAAAGAGACCTGGACAGGCTACAAGCCTGGTCCAGTAACTGGCTCCTTGAATTTAACCCTGCCAAATGTAAAGTCATGAAGATCGGGGAAGAGCAAAGAAGACCGCAGACAGAGTATAGTTTAGGTGGCCAAAGACTGCAAACCTCACTCAAGGAAAAAGATCTTGGGGTGAGTATAATACCGAGCACATCTCCTGAGGCACATATTAATCAGATATCTGCTGCAGCATACGGGCGGCTGGCAAACCTAAGAATAGCGTTCCAATACCTCACTAAGGAATCGTTCAAGACTCTGTACACCATATACGTCAGGCCCATACTGGAGTATGCAGCACCAGTTTGGAACCCACACCTGGTCAAGCACGTCAAGAAATTAGAGAAAGTGCAAAGGTTTGCAACAAGACTAGTCCCAGAGCTAAGGGGATTGTCCTACGAAGAAAGGTTAAGGGAAATCGGCCTGACGACACTAGAGGACAGGAGGGTTAGGGGAGACATGATAACGACATATAAAATACTGCGAGGAATAGATAAGGTGGACAGAGACAAGATGTTCCAGAGAGGGGACACAGAAACAAGGGGTCACAATTGGAAGTTGAAGACTCCTATGAGTCAAAGGGATGTTAGGAAGTATTTCTTCAGTCATAGAGTTGTCAGGAAGTGGAATAGCCTAGAAAGCGACGTAGTGGAGGCAGGAACCATACATAGTTTTAAGACTAGGTTTGATAAAGCTCATGGAGCTGGGAGAGAGAGGACCTAGTAGCAATCAGTGAAGAGGCGGGGCCAGGAGCTATGACTCGACCCCTGCAACCACAAATAGGTGAGTACAAATAGGTGAGTACACACACACGAGTTTGTAAGAAGGGTTAATTTTTTTAAAAGGGAAATTAAGCAGCATGCGCCTTATTTTTCCTCCTACACTTTTAAAGGTCTTTCCTCTCCCATTTTAACTCTATTTACCTGCTCAGTGAGCGCATTTCTTACCTTGGTGCAAGCTGTTTTTATTTCCATTTTAAAGAAATTAAGCCTTCCTACAAACTCGTGTGTATTCACCTAGTTGTGGTTGCAGTGGTCGAGTCACAACTCCTAGCCCCGCCTCTTCACTGCCCGCTACTAGGTCACTCTTCCCGCTCCATAAGCTTTATCATACCTTTTCTTAAAGCTTTGTATGGATCCTGCCTCCACTACATCACTTCCCAGACTATTCCACTTCCTGACAACTCTGTGACTGAAAAAATACTTCCTAACATCCCTGTGATTCATCTGAGTCTTCAACTTCCAACTGTGTCCCATCTCTGGAACATCCTCTCTTTGTCCACCTTGTCGATTCCTCTCAGTATTTTATATGTCGTTATCATATCCTCCCTATCTCTCCTGTCCACCAGTGTCGTCTGGTCGACTTCCTTCAACCTCTCCTCGTAGGACATACCCCTTAGCTCCGGGACTAGTTTTGTTGCAAACTTTTGCACTTTCTCTAGCTTCCTTACATGCTTGGCTAAGTTTGGGTTCCAAACTGGTGCTGCATATTCCAATATAGGCCTAACGTACACAGTGTACAGGGTTCTGAACGATTCCTAATTAAGATGTCGGAATGCTATTCTTAGGTTTGCTAGGCGCCCAAATGCTGCAGCAATTATTTAGTTAATGTGCGCCTCAGGAGATGTGCCCGGTGTTATAATCACACCAAGATCCTTTTCCTTTAGTGAGGTTTGTAGTCCCTGGCCCCCTAGACTGTACCCCGCCTGCGGTCTTCTTTGCCCTTCCATAATCTTCATGACTTTGCATTTGTTGGAGTTGAACTCCAGAAGCCAGTTGCTGAACCACGCCTGCAACCTGTCCAGATCCCTTTGTAGTTCTGCCTGGTCCTCGTCCGAACTAATTCTTCTCATCAACTTCACATCATCTGCAAACAGGGACACTTCTGAGTCTATTCCTCCCGTCATGGTGTTCACATATACCAGAAACAGCACCGATCCTAGGACTCACCCCTGTGGAACCCCGCTAGCCACAGGCGCCCACTCTGACACCTCGCGTCGTACCATGACTCTCTGATGTCTTCCTGACAGGCATTCCCTGATCCATTGCAGCTCCTTTCCTGTTATACCAGTCTGGTCCTCCAGTTTTTGCACTAATCTTTTGTGTGGAACTGTGTCAAATGCCTTCTTACAGTCCAAGAAAACGCAATCTACCCACCCCTCTCACTCTTGTCTTACTGCTGTCACCCTGTCATAGAACTCCAGTAGGTTTGTGACATAGGATTTTCCATTCCTGAAACCGTGCTGGTTGTTATTGATAAGCTCATTCCTTTCTAGGTGCTCCACCACTCTTCTCCTGATAATCTTCTCCATGACTTTGTATACTATACATGTCAGTGACACTGGTCTGTAGTTTAATGCTTCATGTCTGTCTCCTTTTTTAAAAATTGGGACTACATCTGCTGTCTTCCATACCTCAGGTAGACGCCTTATTTCGAAAGATGTGTTGAAGATTGTTGTTAGTGGCACGCATAGCGCCTCTGTTCCCTCTCAGGACCCATGGAGAGATGATATCCGGCCCCCAACGCCTTTGAGGTATCTAGCTCGCTTAGCAGCCTCTTCACTTCTTCCTCTGTTTTATGTATTGTGTCCAACACTTGATGGTGGACCCCACCTCTCCGTCTTTCTGGAGTCCCTTCTGTCACCTCTGTGAACACTTCTTTGAATCTCATGTTGAGCTCATTACATACTTCTCGGTTTCTTGTGATCTCTCCTCCTTCCTTCCTCAGCCTGATTACCTGGTCTTTGACTGTTTTTTTCCTCCTGATGTGACTATACAACAGTTTCGGGTTAGATTTGGCTTTTGCTGCTATGTCATTTTCGTATTGTCGTTGGGCCTCCCTTCTTACCTGTGTATATTCGTTTCTGGCACTGCGACTGCTCTCATTCTCCTGGGTTCTTTACCTTCTATACTTCTTCAATTCTCTAGCACACTTGGTTTTGGCTTCTCTAAACCTTTGAGTGAACCAAGGGCTCATCCTGGCCTTCTCGTTATTCCTGTTACCCTTGGGTACAAACCTCTCCTCAGCTTCCTTGCATATTGTTGTCACATATTCCATCATCTCATTTACTGACTTCCCTGCCAGTGCCCTGTCCCACTGCTATGTGTGTATGTGTTGGTTTGTGTGTGTGTGTGTGTGTGTGTGTGTGTGTGTGTACTCACCTACTCACCTAATTGTGGTTGCAGGGGTCGAGACTCAGCTCCTGGCCCCGCCTCTTCGCTGTCTGCTACTGGGTCTCTGCTCTCCCTGCTCCATGAGCTTTATCATACCTTGTCTTAAAACTATGTATGGTTCCTGCCTCCACTATATCTTTCTCTAGTCCATTCCACTTCCTGACTACTCTGTGGCTGAAGAAATGTTTCCTGACATCCCTTTGACTCATCTGAGTCTTCAGCTTCCAGTTGTGTCCCCTTGTTTCTGTGTTCCCTCTCTGAAACAACCTGTCACTATCTACCTTGTCAATTCCCCGCAGTATTTTGTATGTCGTTATCATGTCTCCTCTGACCCTTCTTTCCTCCAGTGTTGTTAGTCCTATTTCCCTCAACCTTCTTCATAAGACAGACCTGAGTTGTGGAACTAACCTTGTCGCAAACCTTTGCACTTCTCTAGTTTCTTGACGTGCTTGACCAGGTGTGGGTTCCAGACTGGTGCTGCATACTCTAGTATGGGCCTGACGTATACGGTATACAGTGTCTTGAACGATTCCTTGTTAAGGTAACGGAACGCTAATCTTAGGTTTGCCAGTCGCCCATATGCTGCCGCGGTTATCTGTGTGTATATATATATGTGTGTATGTGTGTGTGTGTGTGTGTGTGTGTGTGTGTGTGTGTGTGTGAGACACTGATTAAATTTGGTTTCTGCAGTCAACAGTAAAAGTGCTTTCTGTCAGGAACAAGTGCATCACAAATGTGGTTGAGAGTGGCAGCAGTGAAGGTGGTGGAGTGTGTGGTTGAGAGTGACAGCAGTGAAAGTGGTGGAGTGTGTGGTTGAGAGTGACAGCAGTGAAGGTGGTGGAGTGTGTGGTTGAGAGTGGCAGCAGTGAAGGTGGTGGAGTGTGTGGTTGAGTGACAGCAGTGAAGGTGGTGGAGTGTGTGGTTGAGAGTGACAGCAGTGAAGGTGGTGGAGTGTGTGGTTGAGAGTGGCAGCAGTGAAGGTGGTGGAGTGTGTGGTTGAGTGCAGCATGAAGGGTGAAGTGTGGTTGGAAGTGTGTGGTTGAGAGTGACAGCAGTGAAGGTGGTGGAGTGTGTGGTTGAGAGTGGCAGCAGTGAAGGTGGTGGAGTGTGTGGTTGAGTGACAGCAGTGAAGGTGGTGGTGTGTGTGGTTGAAAGTGACAGCAGTGAAGGGGTGGGTGGTTGTGGCTTTAAGAGTTGTAGGCAGCAGTGAAGGTGGTGAAGTGTGTGGTTGAGTGACAGCAGTGAAGGTGGTGGAGTGTGTGGTTGAGAGTGGCATCAGTGAAGGTGGTGGAGTGTGTGGTTGAGAGTGGCAGCAGTGAAGGTGGTGGAGTGTGTGGTTGAGTGACAGCAGTGAAGGTGGTGGAGTGTGTGGTTGAGAGTGACAGCAGTGAAGGTGGTGGAGTGTGTGGTTGAGAGTGCCAGCAGTGAAGGTGGTGGAGTGTGTGGTTGAGAGTGGCAGCAGTGAAGGTGGTGGAGTGTGTGGTTGAGAGTGGCAGCAGTGAAGGTGGTGGAGTGTGTGGTTGAGAGTGCCAGCAGTGAAGGTGGTGGGTGTGTAGGTTGAAAGTGCCCGTAAGATTTGAAAAAAAGTTGGAGGTTGGATGAGAGTGCCAGCAGACAAGGTGGTGGGGGGTGGTTAGGGACAGCAGTGAAGTGTGGAGTGTGTGCTGAAGTGGACAGCAGTGAAGGTGGTGGAGTGTGGGTTGAAGTGCCAGCAGTGAAGGGGGTGGATGGTGGTTGGAGTGACAACAGTGAAGGTGGTGAAGTGCTGTGGAAGTGGTGAAGTGTGAACAGGTGAAGGTGGAATGAAGTGTGGTGGAAGATGCACAGTGAAGTGCTGGGGAACACGTGGTTAGAGGAAACACTAGGAAGGTGAAACAGGTAAGTGCTGAATGAAGTGTGGGAAACTGAAGGCTGGAACAGTGAAGTGCTGAACACGTGGGAAGTGTGGGAAAACTGAAGTGCCCGGAAACACGTGGTGAAGGTGTGGAAACAGTGGTGAAGTGCCGAACACGTGAAGTGTGGGGAAAACGTGCTGAAGTCTGGGAAACAGGTAGGTTAGAAACACGGGTGAAGTGTGGAAAAAGGGAAATTGAGGAAACACTGGAAGTGCGGAAACGAGTGAAGTGTGAAACATGAAGTAGAAAACTGGTGAAGTGTGGGAAACACGTGAAGTGCTGGGGAAACACGTGGTGAAGTGCTGGGGAAACACGTGGTGAAGTGCTGGGGAAACACGTGGTGAAGTGCTGGGGAAACACGTGGTGAAGTGCTGGGAAACACGTGGTAAGTGCTGGGAAACACGTGGTGAAGTGCTGGGAAACACGTGGTGAAGTGCTGGGGAAACACGTGGTTAAGTGCTGGGGAAACACGTGGTGAAGTGCTGGGGAAACACGTGGTGAAGTGCCTGGGGAAACACATGAAGTGCTGGGGAAACAAGTGAAGTGCTGGGGAAACACGTGGTTAAGTGATGGGGAAACACGTGGTGAAGTGATGGGGAAACACGTGGTGAAGTGCCTGGGAAACACATGAAGTGCTGGGGAAACACGTGAAGTGCTGGGGAAACAAGTGAAGTGCTGGGGAAACACGTGGTGAAGTGATGGGGAAACACGTGATGAAGTGCTGGGGAAACACGTGGTGAAGTGCTGGGGAAACACGTGAAGTGCTGGGGAAACACGTGGTGAAGTGCTGGGGAAACACGTGGTGAAGTGCTGGGGAAACACGTGGTGAAGTGCTGGGGAAACACGTGGTGAAGTGCTGGGAAACACGTGGGTGAAGTGCTGGGAATACGTTGGTTGAAGTGATGCGGGATGGAAACACGTGGTGAAGTGCTGGGAAACAGAGTGAAGTGCTGGGGAAACACGTGGTGAAGTGCTGGGAAACACGTGGTGAAGTGATGGGAAACACGTGAAGAAATGAAGTGGAAACACGTGGTGAAGTGCTGGGGAAACACGTGGTGAAGTGCTGGGGAAACACGTGGTGAAGTGCTGGGGAAACACGTGGTGAAGTGCTGGGGAAACACGTGGTGAAGTGCTGGGGAAACAAGTGAAGTGCTGGGGAAACACGTGAAGTGCTGGGGAAACACGTGAAGTGCTGGGGGAAACAAGTGAAGTGCTGGGGAAACACGTGGTGAAGTGCTGGGGAAACACGTGGTGAAGTGCTGGAAAACACGTGGTGAAGTGCTGGGGAAACAGTTAGCGGAGACTTGAAAAAATTGAATTTAGGAGATATTAGGGAACAAGGGTAAAGGGCTGGTTTAACCAGTCCTTCACCCATGTTCCCTTGTTTTCGTATTTCGTATGGAGTGAAGTAATGGGGAAAACAAGGTGTGCAGTGCTGGGGAAATATGGGGATGAGTTTTGGGGAAAAATGGAGTTGAAGGTTAAAAAAAAAGTGGAAGAGGGATGGAAAAGAGATTGCATGGATGGGAATGATGAAGAGGAGGTCTTGGTGGAGGTAAAGCGGAGGTCTTGGTGGAGGTAAAGAGGAGGTCTTGGTGGAGGTAAAGAGGAGGTCTTGATGGAGGTAAAGAGGAGGTCTTGTGAGGTAAAGAGGAGGTCTTGTGGAGGTAAAGAGGAGGTCTTGGTGGAGGTAAAGAGGAGGTCTTGGTGGAGGTAAAGAGGAGGTCTTGGTGGAGGTAAAGAGGAGGTCTTGGTGGAGGTAAAGAGGAGGTCTTGGTGGAGGTAAAGAGGAGGTCTTGGTGGAGGTAAAGAGGAGGTCTTGGTGGAGGTAAAGAGGAGGTCTTGTGTTGGAGGCAGTTGAGGTCTTGGTGTAGAGAGAAGAGGTTCTCTGGGAGTTCAAAAGTCTTGGAAATTTCAAAATCTGTGGAAATTTTCTAAATTCTCTAAAAAATAAATTCTCTGGAAATTTCAAAATTCTCTGATGGAGCCTGTACAACAGGTGTTAGTCGTGGTTGGCAGGAAAAGCCTGGTTGAAATATGGCTCAGCAGACAGGTTTAATAAATAATAAATTTCTCTAATATTAAGTACATATTCTTTAAGGAATAGAATAAGCTGCCCCTAATGCTATGTCATGTCAGTGGCTCTCCTTGCACTAGGTCTTGGTGGAGGTAAAGAGGAGGTCTTGGTGGAGGTAAAGAGGAGGTCTTGGTGGAGGTAAAGAGGAGGTCTTGGTGGAGGTAAAGAGGAGGTCTTGGTGGAGGTAAAGAGGAGGTCTTGGTGGAGGTAAAGAGGAGGTCTTGGTGGAGGTAAAGAGGAGGTCTTGGTGGAGGTAAAGAGGAGGTCTTGGTGGAGCATGTCAGAAGGAGAGACATGGGAGGACAGAGAAGAGAGAGAGGAGAGAGAGAGAGAGAGGTGGGATTAAAGAGTGAGGGAGAAAGGGAGGGGGCTAAACACTAAGGAAGGATGAAATGGAAGGAATAGAGACCAAAGAGGCAGAGGCACTTATATCTTACACTAAGGACCTCCCTTAATTTACTATATACTTTCACTTCTGTCATACCCCATCTACCTCTTACTCTCACTGTAGCTTCAACTAAATAATGATCTGATATTTCTGTGGCGTCTCTATAAACATGTTCATCCTGAAGTCTACCCAACAGGCTTTTAACTACTAATACATAGGCTATCAAACTACTGTCTTCACCCCATATATCGCATGTCGTGTAATTGTTCTCTTCTTAAAAAAACAATAACATTTTCCATCAGTAATCCTCTTTCAAGTCTCCCATTATCACATACCCCTGGCATCCTAAACTTACCTACTACGCCTCTACAACTGTTTCTCCCACTTTATCATTTAGGTCCCCCACAACAATTACTGTCTCAGTTCAAAACTCACTAAATACACACTTAACACCTCACAAAATCTCTGTCTCTCCACTACACTCTAACCTCAGGTGCATTAACACTTAGCATAACCCACTTCTCGCATCCCACTCTTATTTTAATCCACATTATCCACATAAAGGACCCCAATGAAAATAAGTCACTCTGACTTTTTGGGGTTATCCTAGGTTCTCTACACACATGTTACTATGTATGATAATCTATGTAAATGTATTTGTGTATACCTGAATAAACTTACTAATTCTTGCATTTATACATTTATATTCCCCTAGCCCTAATTCTCTTAGATATAGCAGACATAATCCCATTTATTTTTCCCTATTGAAAATCCCCTACCCCCTTCAGTTTTGTTTCGCTTAGAGCCACGACATCCAGCTTCTTTTTATTCATAACATTCACAATCAACTTTATATTATAATCAGTACTAACAATAACAAAAAAAGACACAATCCGTGACTGGAACAATACACAAACAACCCGCACATAGAAGAGAGGAGCTTACCACGACGTTTCGGTCCGACTTGGAATATTTACAAAGTCACACTAACAAAAAGGAGAGAAGGAGGGAGTATATATAAGCCAATAGACAGAGACGGGAGCAAGAGAGGAAGTCAGAGATCACAGTCATCCTATTGACTGGTCTTCTGCTAAAACTGTCTACTCTACGTCTAACTTTCACAGTCGCTGTTACGGCCCCTTACCTAACAATGGTAGTTAGGTAATTACCTCACCGGCCGGCAGTCAAGGGGTTACGTCATCAGACCTGATGTTTGACTGCCGGGCCGGCTTGACTGACAGTGTCATCGAGACTCTCCCCTATTCAACACTGGAGAGTTCACCAGCTCACTGATATACTACTGGAGTTCGTCAGTCAGACCTGCATGAGAGTTGCAGTGTGGTGCTGGTGACAAGCTCCCTGACATACTACTGGAGTTCGCCAGTCAGACCTGCGTGAGAGTTGCAGACTCATGCAGTGTGGTGCTGGTGATAGCCTACAACAAGGAGAGCGGCAAGGTCACCAGAATCTACTATGTACCTGCGACGATGTACCTGGACTGTTGTACCTGCGACTCTGTACCTGAAATTATGTACCTGAGGTGTCTTGTGTGACACTTATGTTATGGTGTCTTGTGTGACACTTATGTTATGGTGTCTTGTGTGACACTTATGTTATGGTGTCTTGTGTGACACTTATGTTATGGTGTCTTGTGTGACACTTATGTTATGTGTGCTTGTGTGACACTTATGTTATGGTGTCTTGTGTGACACTTATGTTATGGTGTCTTGTGTGACACTTATGTTATGGTGTCTTGTGTGACACTTATGTTATGGTGTCTTGTGTGACACTTATGTTATGGTGTCTTGTGTGACACTTATGTTATGGTGTCTTGTGTGACACTTATGTTATGTGTCTTGTGTGACACTTATGTTATGGTGTCTTGTGTGACACTTATGTTATAGGTGTCTTGTGTGACACTTATGTTATGTGTCTTGTGTGACACTTATGTTATGGTGTCTTGTGTGACACTTATGTTATGTGTCTGTGTACACTATGTATGGTGTCTTGTGTGACCTTATGTTATGTGTCTTGTGTGACACTATGTTATGGCGTCTTGTGTGACACTGGTTGTCTTGTGTGACACTGGTAATGTTACACGAAGTGTCAAGGTATTTAGTGGTGTAGTCAGAGTTTGTGACGATGGCACGACACAGGTTGAGTCGTGTATTTGGGGTGTGTCATAACGCGGTGCAAAGGCTTTAATTGAGAATGTGTTCATGATACAGGGGGCGTGCCATGTGGCACAGAGAAGGTGTCGTGTGACACAGCGATTGAGTCTTTATGGTACGGGTGTCGTGGAACCCCGTAGGTGCCATAAGACAGAGACAAGGGTGTCTGAGGACACGGGGGAGAAGGAGTATCATGACAAGGTGTGGTAGTGTCCTGCGTGACACTAGAAGATGGCAGCGACTTGACACTACACCGAATACTTGATTTTACTTGTGGTATTTTATCTGGTACTCTGATTTTGTGTAAATAGGTTTTTACACAATTATTAGATTATGTTTTTATTCAGATTATATGCTTTTATATTAATAATATATAATATAATAAAAATCTGAAAAATGAGATTTTACTTAGTATCCCAAACAGTCGTTATTACAAATGCTTCTTTTATTTGTAATAGTCGCCGTCTGGTTGAATCCTCTCCCTTATACACAACTTTCCTTGTATGAATCTTAGTCCTGGCTTTGTCTCTGTAGATGCCTTCCTTTCCCATTCATTGTTAAATGCTCTAAACTTCAGAACACCCGTGACTTAACCTGATTCTTTTTCTCCTTCTCCCTCTTCCTCTTTCTTCTTTCTCCTTTGGGTTTTCTTTCTTCTGCCTTGTATTTGTCCTTTTCATTATTTTTCCCCCTCTGTGTTCTTGCTCCTACCCTCTGTGGGCCCCTAGCTCCCTTGCAGTGCTCCTCTTTCTTAGTATTTGACTGACTCACTACTACCACCTCCACCACTTCCTCTCTTGCTCCCGTCTCTGTTGCTGGCCTATATATACTCCCTCCTCCTCTCCTTTTTGTTAGTGTGACTTTGTAAATGGTCCAAGTCGGACCGAAACGTCGTCGTAAGCTCCTCTCTTCCATGTGCGGGTTATTTGTGTATCATCGGTACTACTTGAACGCACATTCAAATATCCCAACTTTAAAATATTATTTTTTTCAATTTAGTAATTTATACCCACGAGGGTTTAGTGATCAAACTGAATAATAAAACTAATTTATACAGGTGAATGAGTTACTACCCCCTTGCTCACGGCATTTTAGTCGCCTTTTGCGACAAGCAAGGCTTATTGAGGAAGGATTCTTCTCCTCTTCCCCATAGAGATGATAGGAAACAATATAAGAACGGTAAAGAAAGCAGGATATGCTGAATCTCCCAGCATCAACAGTACCTCTGTCATCACCGCATATGTGTGATCCTCAGTTAACATCACTCAGTTACTACACAAGCCGTCATATTTATTAGCAACTTTTTAATTATGCTCCATATGTGTAAAACGTGTTCTAGAATTGCCCTTGAAGTAACAGTATTTTATAAACTTATGAAGCCCTTTGAAGTCCGTGACCCAAAGAGTACCAATATGCACTCTAAATTAGTCTGACCCCTGAGGTAATGTAACATCAAAGGTGTTGTCACAGGCGACTCTTTGGAAGGCAAAATGCCTTTAAGTGACAATTCAGCAGAGCACGTATACGGCAGGTCATCAAAAGGCACTTTGATAACTAGTTTGCTACACAACACGTTGGTCCTGGGAGCTCTTTGGACTATCTCTCTAAGAGTCTTCACCCTCGCCAATGATCTGCTCTGAGAAGCTTCAGTCCATGACTCCCTAAGAAATCTGCTTCTGAACCTCTTCCTCGTTTACCCCCGGCAGCAGCATACATATCCTCGTCCACTTACTACTTGTGTTGTCCTGAACGTCGTCAGGACTCATGGCTGATGTTGGAGAGAGTAAAGTGGTTCACCTCAGCAGTGTCTAGTAGACGTCGCACCTTGCTGACGAACATATCATGGATGGTGCTGGTGAGTGAGAGTATAGTTCAAACTCAAACAGCCTTGTAAATCTGGTATCCCGTATCAAGCAGTACGAAGTGAACCTTACCGGCCAGTGGGCCAGCGTACGCGCATCGTACCGTATATCTCAGCGGTATGTCGACCATGGCGGTTAGTTACCATTTTGTCCTAGGCACATGTCGATTAGACACTAGGCCTGTTGTATGTATGTGTGTGTGTGTGTGTGTAAGGAAACACTTCGAAATGTTTCCGCCCCGCCGGGAATAGAACCCGGGCCTCTGTGCGTGAAGCGAGAGCTTTACCACCAGGCCACCGGTGATTGTGTGTGTGTGTGTGTGGGGACAACTGACATAGCATAGCTAACTGTCGCGTCCTTCACCAACAGTGTGTATGGTAGCTGTCTCCGGGTAAGCTTCTACATTACGCAGGTGTCAGCGTCGAATTTGTACACTACGTACCAAGCACCTTGTCGACGGAGAGGTTAGGGACAGGTCCTGCCCAGGTGTAAGGTGTGAGCAAGGGCTTCCACTACAACCATATCACACACCAACACTATCTTTATCACTATGTTAGCGCTCCGCTAACATTGTCGAACCTAATTTAAAGGCTTCTCAACTTCAAAAACTTTTTAAATGAGATATTCTAGACTGAAAACCGTAACAACACCGACAATTGCTAGGATGTTAGGATTTATTTATTTAGCCTTAGAGTGGTCAGAAATAAAAAGGTGTGGACAGAGAAGTGGTAAATGGGGAGGGGGGACTGACAGGTATGATAGTGATCACACAGCCAGGAGAAGGTGAACCCAGGGGCAGTCAGTGGAGAGACGAGGCAACGAAATGAGACTAGACTCTTGCTACCAAAATTGCGTGAGTATAATTAGGTGAAAACACAGACAAACAGACACACACACACACACACACACACACACAGGAGCTGAGTCTCGACCCCTGCAACCACAAATAGGTGAGTACACACACACACACAAGTGCAAAGGTTTGCAACAAGACTAGTCCCGGAGCTAAGGGGTATGTCCTACGAGGAGAGGTTAAGGGAAATCGACCTGACGACACTGGAGGACAGGAGAGATAGGGAGGACATGATAACGACATATAAAATACTGAGAGGAATTGACAAGGTGGACAGAGACAGGATGTTCCAAAGATGGGACAAAGCAACAAGGGGACACAGTTGGAAGTTGAAGACTCAGATGATTCACAGGGATGTTAGGAAGTATTTCTTCAGTCACAGAGTTGTCAGGAAGAGGAATAGCCTGGAAAGGGAGGTGGTGGATGCGTGTTCCATACATAGCTTTAAGAAGAGATATGATAAAGCTCACGGAGCAGGGAGTGACCTAGTAGCGACCGGTGAAGAGGCAGTGCCAGGAGCTATGAATCGACCCCTGCAACCACATTTAGGCGAGTGTACACACACACACATACAGGGGCGCAGGCGGAGGAGATAGGCCTTATGCGGAGGCACGACCAGGCCACCAGGAGGTACAGGAACTAATAAAGAAGGCGATGGCTGTGTATAAACAGGACCCCAGAGACGCAGAGGCAAAAGCAATGGGAGGAGGAGAGGGAGAGGTCAATCTTCATCCACGGGCTTTAGGAGAGCGAAGGCAAGACGTATGATGAAAGACAGGAAAGAAAAACGAGAGATTGAAAATATCATCAAACAAACATTTTCAGAGAATAGGGAGGTACTCGAAGGAGAGAAATCGGCCAGTCAAACTGATTTTCAGGACAGAAACGGTGCCGGACAGGATCCTGCGGGAGAAACCACAGCAAAAGGAATCAGCAGCATACTAGAGGGTGCTACTAAACCGAGACAGAACGAGGACAGAACGTCAACAGCTGAGAGAGAGGACACAGAGACGATAGGGGGCAAGAGAGACCTCGGGAACCAAACACACACCCCACACTCACAACCCCCACCCCACAATATGCAGAACTCATAGAGGCATCACAAGATATCATAGCCCTCACAGAAACCCAGCTCTCAGGAATGATAACAAATGCCATCTTTCCAACGGGATATCAGATCCTGAGGAAAGGCTGAGGGAACAGGGGAGGGTGGAGGAGTGGCACTGCTCATCAAAAACCAATGGAATGTTGAAAAGTTGGAGACAGGGAAAAGAGGAGAAGCAAGGGACTACATAATAGGAACACTTCAGACTGGTGGTCCCAAGGTGGTCCCAGAATAGCAGGTGGCCAAGACAAGAATATGATGAGAGTAACACAGAGATGGTTGACACACTGGCTGAAATGGCCAGAAGAGCCCATGTGGGTAGGACAAAGCTACTAGTTGTGGGTGACTTCAATCACAAAGAAATTGACTGGGAAAACCTGGAGCCACATGGGGGCCCAGAAGCGTGGAGGGCTAACATGTTGGAGGTGGTGCTGAAAACGTCATATACCAACACATTATGGACACTACCAGAGAGAGGGGAGAGGATGAACCTAGTATTCATCTTGAGCAGTGCAAATATCTAGGACATCACATATGAAAGTCCCCTCTCCACTTGTAACTCTAGTAGAGTTACAAGTGGAGGCAGGAAGGGCAGGAAGAATGAAGCCAAACTACAAGAGAGGGGACTAAACAGGCATGAGAATTTCCTGCACAAGGTCCAGTGGGACAGAGAATTGGCAGGGAAAACAGTAAATGAGATGATGGAATATGTGACAACAATATGGAAGGAAAAATATCAAAATGGTATACAATACCGACAGGTTGGTAGGTAAGACACACAGGCAACAGTTGAGGGCAACTTTTATTCAGACGAAACTTTCATTTCGCCTACACAGTAGGCTTCTTCAGTCGAGTACAGAAAGTAGGCAGGAGCAGTAGAGATGTGAAGACGATTAATCAGTCCATCACCCTTGATTTGAGGTTGTCAGTCCCTCAGCCTTGATAAGAGTTCTGTTCCATAGTCTGAAACAATGTGAAGATCAAGCGACTGTGTGGAGATTTATATACTGTGGGAAGGAGAGGCGCAGAGTAGTAGAAGAAATGTAATCACAGAGAGGTCACGTCCCTCTCAGCTCCAACCATTCTCACTTGAAAAAGTTGTCCAAGGTGTTTTCTCTTTTGCATCAAGATGCCATTGTGTTGCATTGTCTGACAGGGTGAATATCAAAATGGTATACAATCAAGGGTGATGGACTGATTACATCGTCTTCACATCTCTACTGCTCCTGCCTACTTTCTGTACTCGACTGAAGAAGTCTACTGTGTAGGCGAAACGTTTCGGAATAAAGTTGCCTAACTGTTGCCTATGTGTCTTACCTACCAATATGCAAGGAAGCGGAGGAGAGGTTTGTACCCCAAAGGGAACAGACATAATGAGAAGGTCAAGACGAGCCCTTAGTTCACCCAAAAGAGCAGAGAGGCTAAAACAAAGTGCGATAGAGAATGGAAGTAGTATAGAAGGCAAATGACCCAGGAGAACAAAGAGAGTAGTCGAAGAGCAAGAAATGAATATGCACAGGTAAGAAGGGAGCCCCAACGAGAATACGGAAATAACATATGAGCAAAAGCCAAGTCTGACCCGAAGCTGTTGTACAACCACATCAGGAAGAAAACAGTCAAATACCAGGTAATCAGGCTGAGGAAGGAAGGAGAGGAGTTGGTGGGATACACCAACAAGTGCTGGACATGATACATACAACCGAGGAGGTGATAAAAAGGCTGCTGAGAGAACAAGATATCTCAAAGGCGATGGGGTCAGATAACGTCTATCCATGGGTGCTGAGAGAAGGGGCAGAGGAGCTCTGTGTACCACTAACAATCTTCAACACATCTATCAAAACATGGTGACTACCTGAGGTATGGAAGACAGCAAATGTAGTCCCAGTTTTTAAAAAAAGACAGACATGCAGAATTAAACTATAGACCAGTGTCACTGACATGCATGCAAAGTTATGGGAAAGATTATCAGAAGAAGAGTGGTGGACAACCTAGAAAGGAATGAGCTTATAAACGACAACCAGCACGGATTCAGAGACAGGAAATCCTGTGTCATAAACCTACTAGAGTTCTATGACAAGGTGACAGCAGTAAGACAAGAGAGAGAGGGGTGGGTAGATTTCATTTTCTTGGACTGTAAGAAGGCGTTTGACACAGTTCCACGCAAGAGATTATTGCAAAGGCTGGATGACCAGGCAGGTATAACGGGGAAGGCACTGCAATGGATCAGAGGATACCTGACAGGAAGGCATCAGCGAGTCATAGTACGTGATGAGGTGTAAAGAGTGGGCGCTTGTGACGAGCGGGTGCTGTTTGTGGCATATGTGAACATATGCCATATACTTGTCTCACAAGTGTCCCTGTTTGCAGACGACGTGAAGTAATGAGGAGAATTCGGTCGGAGGACCAGGCAGGACTACAGAGGGATCTGGGCAGGCTGCAGACCTGATCCAGCAACTGGCTTCTGAAGTTCAACCCCAGGGAAGGATCTTGGAGTGTGTATAATACCGAGCACATCTCCTGATGCGCACATTAACCAAATAACTGCTGCAACATATGAGCGACTAGCGAATCTAAGATTAGCATTCCGGCATCTCAGTAAGGAACCATTCCGGACCCTGTACACCGTGTACGTCAGGCCCATATTGGAGTATGCAGCTACAGTTTGGAACCCACACCTGGTAAAGCACGTAAGGAAATTAGATAAAGTGCAAGGTTTGTAATGAGGCCAGTCCCGGAGCTAAGATGCATGTCCTATGAGGAGAGGTTAAGGAGGAGGAGGAGGTGTTGATTCACCGGGAATTCTCCCGGCCCGGGTCTTTACCAGATGGCGACCCGGCTCCGGCTCCCTGGCTGGGAGTGTCAGAGACCCATGTCTCCCATGGGAGGGGATACCCCTCATCGGCGGGACCAACTGGCCCCAGGCCTAGCCACATTCCCCACCAGCACGAGGCATGGAGGTAGATAGATGCTAGGCCTTTCTGGTCTGCCACCTTCCCCGCCCCAAGGAGGCTGACAGGAAGGGCAGGCTTGCGAGCTGCAGATGGTAGCAAGCTCCAGCCTTGGCACCTACCCTGCCCTAGAAGGGCTGGGCATGGTGATCGACCGAGGTTAAGGGAACTCGACGTGAAGACACTGGAGGACAGGAGGGACAAGAGGACATGATAACGACATGTAAAATACTGAGAGGAATCGACAAGGTGGACAGAGACAGGATGTTCCAGACACAGCAACAAGGGGTCACAATTGGAAGTTGAAAACTCAGATGAATCACATGGATGTTAGGAAGCATTTCTTCAGTAATAAAGTTGTCAGGAAGTGAAATGGTCTTTAATTAAAGTGAGGTAGTGGAGGCAGGTACCATAGAAAGCTTTAAGAAGAGGTATGATAAACCTCATGGAACAGGGAGTGAGTGGACCTAGTAGCGACTAGTAAAAAGGCGGGGCCAGGCGCTATGAATCGACCACTGAAACCATAATTAAATTATCTGAGTGCACACACACATTATCTAGACAACAGAAGAATAGGTAAAAAAAATATTGAGTGAACTAGATATCTCGAAGGCAACAGCACCAAACAAAATCTTTACATGTGTTCTGTGAGAGGGAGAAGAGGAACTGTGTGAACCACTAACAGTGATGTTCCACAACCTGACTGAAGCTAGGCAGCTTGCAGAATTCAGGAAAACAGCAAATACAATCCCAGTATTAACAAAAATGTGGTCGGACAGGTAGCATTTAATTACAGGCCATTGTCAGTAACATGCATAGTTTGTAAGGTTATGGAAAAGATTATCAGAAGAGTAGTGGAGTACCTGGAAAGGAGTGGATTCATTAGCAACCAGTACTGTTTACGAGATGGTTAATCCTCTCACTAATCTCTTAGCGTTCACTGATAGGGTAACGAAAGTTAGAGAGGAAAGAGTGAGGGAGGGATGGAATGGATATTCTTGGATTGCAAGAAGACATTCGGTAAAGAACAAAAAGACACAATACCGTGACTGGAACACACAAATAACCCGCACATAGGAGAGAGGAGCTTACCACGATGTTTCGGTCCGACTTGATCCATTTACAAAGTCACACTGGTACAATACCCCACAAGCGAATGGCACACAAGCTAGAGGATCAGTCAGGATTTACAAGGAAAGCACTACAATGAATCAAGAGATACTTAACAAGGAGGAAACAACGAGTTACTTTCAGGAAGGAGGTGTCATAATGGCGCGCTTGTCGAGTAAGGTTCCACAAGGGTCGGTATTTGGACCAGTATTGTTTCTTGTGTATGTGAACGACTGGACGAGGAAATCGAGTCAGAGGGTTCCCTGTTCGCAGATGACGCGCAACTAATGAAGAGAATATAAACAGTAGAAGACCAGGAAATACTACAAATGAATCTGGTCAAACTGCAAGATTGGTCGGACAAGTGACAACTGGAATTTAACTACAACAAATGCTAAGTTATGAAAACTGGAGAAGCGAAAAGTTGTTCATAAACAATATACAGGCTCAGGGGACAAAGGCTGCAAACCTTCCTGCAAAATAAGGACTTCGCTGTGAACATAGTTCCGAGCATATCGCCTGAGGCACACATCAACCATTCGAAAAACTGCTGCAGCAAACACCAAACTGGCAAATTTAAGGGTTGCTTTCAGGAACATCAACAAGGAGGTATTCACGACCTAATACACGGCATATGTCAGGCCCAACTAGGAGTATGCAGAGCCAGTATGGAACCCACATCTGGTTAAATATGTAAAGCTGAAAAAGGTGCAAAGGTTTCCAACGAAACAATTCCCAAAGCTGAGGGGCATGACCTACGAAGAGAGGCTAGAAGAGGTAAAGCTGACGACAATAGACGACAGAAGGACCAGAGGTGACATGATTACGACACACACTCAGAAGAATTGAGAGGTTGGACAGGGAGTTTCTGTTTGAGCGGCGGGTCACATCTACACGAGGTCACAGCTAAACGTTAAAAGCACGGATGAGTCACAGGGAGGTTAGAAAATACTTCTTTAGCCTTAAGAGTGGTCAGGAAGTGGAACAATCTAGACAGCGAAGTGGTCGAAGCAGAATCCATACATAGTTTTAAGAATAGGTATAATAGAGATCACACAGCAAGGATAGAGTGAAATCAGTATTAGCCAGCAGGGATGAAGAACTAAACACACACACACACACACACACCATTTACATCTGTTTGAAGATCTTAAGTAGGGGTATAGGAGATATACAATACACCACAGAGATCCATTACAACCTGTCCACAACAGACCCTTCTCTAAGGATTCCATTACTGGTTCCCTGTCATGCCATGGCACCACCAACATCCAGTACGACTTCAAGACGCGGTTTCAATCCCTCTTCTGGGCTATGTGGCAGCCATGCTTCCAGGGTATGGAAATATAATTTAAATAATGTAACTTGTTGGGTGAGTTGCAGAGGAATAAATTTCACAGTGTTATGAATGTAATATTTAGATACCTAACGAATACTGTAATGACCAAACTGGTACCTACCACACAAAATGTATCTTACTTGCTTTAATTTCTGCTTTGGTCAATACATAGTATTGAAACTATATTTTCTAGTGTTTTAACTTTATATTTGGGTAAGTATTGAATGGTAAATAAAAGCCACTGTTTATCTGACTGTCCATGATGCACGCCTGTCTCTCTCTCCTGGGTACCATGGAGGACAGTGGACCAGGTCTCTCTCTCCTGGGTACCATGGAGGACAGTGGACCAGGTCTCTCTCTCCTGGGTACCATGGAGGACTAGTGGACCAGGTCTCTCTCTCCTGGGTACCATGGAGGACAGTGGACCAGGTCTCTCTCTCCTGGGTACCATGGAGGACAGTGGACCAGGTCTCTCTCTCCTGGGTACCATGGAGGACAGTGGACCAGGTCTCTCTCTCCTGGGTACCATGGAGGACTAGTGGACCAGGTCTCTCTCTCCTGGGTACCATGGAGGACAGTGGACCAGGTCTCTCTCTCCTGGGTACCATGGAGGACAGTGGACCAGGTCTCTCTCCTGGGTACCATGGAGGACAGTGGACCAGGTCTCTCTCCTGGGTACCATGGAGGACAGTGGACCAGGTCTCTCTCTCCTGGGTACCATGGAGGACAGTGGACCAGGGCTCTCTCTTTCCTGGGTACCATGGAGGACTAGTGGACCAGGGTCTCTCTCCTGGGTACCATGTAAAACAGTGGACCAGGTCTCTCTCTCCTGGATGCCATGGAGGACTAGTGGACCAGGTCTCTCTCTCCTGGGTACATGGATGACAGTGGACCAGGTCTCTCTCTCCTGGGTACCATAGAGGACTAGTGGACCAGGTCTCTCTCTCTGGGTACCATGGAGAACAGTGGACCAGGTTTCTCCTGGGTACCATGGAGGACAATGGACCAGGTCTCTCTCTCCTGGATACCATGGAGGACTAGTGGACCAGGTTTCTCTCTCCTGGGTACCATGGAGGACAATGGACCAGGTTTCTCTCTCTTAGGTACCATGGAGGACTAGTGGACCAGGTTTCTCTCTCTTGGGTACCAAGGAGGACAATGGAGCAGGTCTCTCTCTCCTGGGTACCATGAAGGACAATGGACCAGGCTTCTCTCTATCCTGGGTACCATGGAGGACAATGGACCAGGCTTCTCTCTCTCCTGGGTACCATGGAGGACAATGGACCAGGCTTCTCTCTCCTGGGTACTAAGAAACAATAGTGGACCAGGCCTCTCTACTGGGTACTATGAAAGACTAGTGGACCAAACAGATCAAGAGGACATGACAGATCAAGAGGACACAGCACAGGTCAAGAGGACACAAGACACAAGACAGATCAAGAGAACACAAGACAGATCAAGAGGACACAAGACACCAGACAGGATCAAGAGGACACAAGACACCAGACAGATCAAGATGACACAAGGCACCAGACAGATCAAGAGGACACAAGGCATCAGACAGATCAAGAGGACACAAGACACCAGACAGATCAAGAGGACACAAGGCATCATACAGATCAAGAGGATACAAGACACCAAACAGATCAAGAGGACGCCAGACAGATCAAGAGGACACCAGACAGATCAAGAGGACACCAGACAGATCAAGAGGACACCAGACAGATCAAGTGGACACAAGACAGATCAAGAGGACACAAGACAGATCAAGAGGACACAAGACAGATCAAGAGGACACAACACAGGTCAAGAAGACACAAACAGATCAAGAGAACACAAGACAGATCCAGAGGACACAAGACACCAGGCAGATCAATAGGACACAGAACACCAGGCAAATCAAGAGGGATCAAAACACCTGGAAGGTTAACGGTGTCAGAACACCGAAGAGAATCTTAGGAATCAAAGTACTAGGAAGGTCAAGGCTGATCAAGACATCATGCAGAACAAGGACGACCAGAAAAAGAAAGGACAAGGAATATTAGGACACCCTGGAAGCTAGCTTCAACCACACTACTATCTTGAATAAGGGAAACCAGGACACCACAGAGCACAAGAGAACACACGGGAAATGTGGAACCAGGGCACCAGGGAAGAACAGGGGTATTGGGGAGACATGTAATTAGGGTTTCAGTGGAACAATGGAAAGCAATGTGAGAACAATACGCCATGTTGTGTGGACATTTAAATGAATGGCACAGCAGTGACAGGGGATGAAGACCGGACAGTGACGAAGGGAAGAGACGGGACAATTATTGAGGACAGGGACAGAGGTTAGAGATAGGACAGGGATAGTAAGTGAAGGGAATGAAAAAGAGGGTAATAATGGGGAATATGACACGAAAGGTGTAGGAAGAACAGTGACAGATGGTGGACATGGGAGAGGAATAAAGGGTGAAGACAGGACAGTGACAGAGGGAATAAAGGGGTCAGTAGGCGAGTGAAGACGGGACAGTGACAGAGTTGTAAACTGGAGAATGACAGAGGAAATGTAACAGTGAAAGGAGACGGGATAGTGATACAGTAAGACAACTGGAAGTGACAAAGGCAGTGATAGACTGAGGTGACAGGTCAGTGACAATTGATGAGACGGGACAGTTACAAAGGATAGAAGACGAGAAAGTGACAGAGGATAGAGACGGGAAAGTGACAGAGGAAGAGTGATACAAAATGCAGGGACTATACCGCAGAAGACGCAAGTTGCAGGGACGACCTGGAGTATACCTGGAGGGTTTCGGGGTTCAACAACCCCCCCGGCTTGGTCTGAGACCAGGCCTCCTGGTGGATCAGGGTCTGATCAACCAGGCAGTTACTGCTAGCCGCACGCAAACTGACGCACGAACCAAAGTTCGGCTGGTCAGGTACTGACTTTAGGTGCCTGTCCAGTGCCTTCTTGAAGACAGCCAGGAGTCTATTGGTAATCCCCCTTACAGATCAAGAGAACACAGCACAGATCTGCTGGGAGGCAGTTGAACATTCTTATGACACTTATTGTGTTGTCTCTCAGTGTACTTGTGGCGCCCCTGCTTTTCATTGGGGAAATGTTGCATCTCCTGCCGAGCCTTTTGCTTTCATTTAGGTGCTTTATCGTACTAATGTGTGCCTTGAAAGTTCTTCGTACACTCTCCAGGTCAGCAATTTCGCCTGCCTTGAAGGGGGCAGTTAGTGGACAGCAGTATTCCAGCCTAGAGAGAACAAGCAATTTATAGAGAATCATCATGGGTTTGGTGTTCCTAGTTTTGAAGGTTTTCATTATCCATCCTATCATTTTTTTGTCAGGTACAGTAGATACATTGTTGTGGTTTTTGACGGTGAGATCCTCTAACATTATCACTCCCAGGTCCTTCATATTACTTTTTCGTTCTATTGTATGGTTAGAGTTTGTTGTATACCCTGATACAGTTTTAATTTCCTCAAGTCTTCCATATCTGAGTAGTCGAAATTTCTCTTCATTTAACTTCATATTGTTTTGAGTGGCCCATTTGAAGATTTGGTTGATGTCCGCTTGGAGTCTTGCGGTATCTTCGATGGAGGTCACTGTCATGGTAATTCGGGTGTCATCTGCAAAGGAAGACATGGAGCTATGACTTACATCTCTGTCTATGTCAGATATGAGGACGAGGAATAGGATGGGAGCGAGTACTGTGCCTTGTGAAACAGAGCTTTTCACAGTAGCTGCCTCAGACTTTACTCTGTTTACTGTTACTCTGTGTTCTATTTGTTAGGAAGTTATAGATCCATTTACCAACTTTTCCTGTTATTCCTTTATCACATATTTTGTGCGCTATTACACCATGGTCACACTTGTCGAAAGCTTTTGAAAAGTTTGTGTATACTACATCTGCATTTTGTTTATCCTCTATAACATCCAGGACCATGTCATAGTGGTTCAGTAGCTGGGACAGAGAGAAACGACCTGCTCTAAACCCGTGTTGCCCTGGGTTGTGTAATTGATGGGTATCTAAGTGGTTGGCGATCTTGCTTCTTAGAACCCTTTCAAAGATGTTTAATGGGATTTTAATATTATCGGTCTGTAGTTCTTTGCAATTGCTTTACTGCCACCTTTGTAGAGTGGGGCTATGTCTGTTGTTTTTAGTGAGTGAGGGATGACCCTTGTGTCCATGCTCTCTTTCCATAGAATGCTGAAGGCACGCGACAGGGGCTTCTTGCAGTTCTTGATGAACACGGAGTTCCATGAGTCTGGGCCTGGGGCAGAGTACATGGACATGTCATTTATTGCCTTTTCAGAGTCTTGTGGTGTTAGGATAATATCCGAGATTTTTGAGATGACCAAATTTTGGGTCTCGTTCATAAAGAATTCATTTGGATTGTCGACCCTTAGTCTGGACAGCGGCTCGCTGAACACTGAGTCGTACTGGGACTTTAATATCTCACTCATTTCTTTGCTGTCATCTGTGTGTGTCCCATCTCGCCAAAGCAGAGGCCCAATACTGGATGTTGTTTTACCCTTAGTTTTGGCATAAGAGAAGAAGTATTTTGTTTTTGTTTTCAATTTAAACTATGGTTTTTAGTTCTTCCTGAGATTCTTGTCTCTTGTAAGATTCCTTAAGCTTAAGTTCGATATTTGCTATTTCTCTGACCATTGCCTCCCTTCGTATTTCAGAAATATTGGCCCCTCTCAGCAGCTCTGTGATTCTTTGCCTTCGTCTGTATAGGGAGCATCTCTCTCTTTCTAGTTTACATCTTCTCTTTCTTTTTCTTAATGGAATGTTCCTTGAGCAGACCTCAAGAGCCACAGTTATTTTTTTCTAGGAAAGGTTCAGATCCGTGTTGTTTAGGATATCTTCCCAGCTTGTTTCATTTAGAACATGGTTGACTTGTTCCCATTGTATGTTTTTGTTATTGAAGTTTAATTTTGTGAAGACACCTTCATGACTGATCACATTTTGCTGGTCAGGAGCCCTGTGCATACATGTCTGTACCTCTATTATATTGTGATCTGAGTGTATTGTCTTTGATACGGTTATATTACGTATCAGATCGTCGTTGTTAGTGAAGATGATGTCCAGCGTATTTTTTAGTCTTGTAGGCTCTAATATTTGCTGGTTTAAAGTGAATTTGGTGCAGAGATTTAATAGCTGGTGTGTGTGTGTGAATTTTCATCTGAGCTGCCTCCTGGGGTGATCTCTGCTAAAATATTATTTCCTATATTCCTCCATTTTAGGTGTCTCAAGTTGAAATTTCCCAGTAGCAAGATGTTTGGGGCAGGAGTTGGGAGATTTTCCAGACAGTGGTCAATTTTCAAAAGCTGTTCCTGGAATTGCTGGGAAGTTGCATCAGGAGGCTTGTATACAACAACAATGACAAGGTTTTGGTTTTCAATCTTTACCCAAAATGTCAACTACATCATTTGAGGTGCTTAATAGTTGTGAGCAAATGAGCGACTCTTTGATGTACATGCCAAACCCCCCCCTCCCTTGTTGCTTGTTTAGTCTGTCGCATCTGAATAGTTTATAACCTGGGATCCATATTTTGTTGTCAAAATGATCCTTTATGTGGGTCTCTGAAAGCTGCAAACATTGCATTTTACTCCGTGAGCAGTCCCTTGATGTAGGGAATTTTTTTGTTTGTTGACGGCTTTAAACCCTGTATGTTTGCAAAGATAAATGTCGTTATATTGATGGAATTTAGGGTGGCTTTATCTGTTGTTCTGTACCAGAAGTGTTTTCAGTTGGTGTAAAATTTCTGTCATTTCTTGCCAGTCTTTTTTCCTTAATTGCACTAAAAAACCTCTGGAGAGTTTATGGCTCCCCTCTTTTGTTTCCCATAGTCCGGCTGGTATGTATCTTTTTGTCCCCTTTAGATGTGCCTGGCAGTATACGTTGCAGCATTTTCTTTCATGGAGTGACGAGTGACACATTTCGAGGTGAAATATATTGCAGGAAGGAGAGTTCCACTCTCCTGTTGTCATGTGGGTGCGGCATTTTTCGGGATGGGCAAAGGTGCATGTCCCACCTGTTTTACCAGATATACCATGCCTGCAGATACCCAAGGCATAGTATTTGCATAGATTGGAATTTTGTTTGCTATGATTTTTTGTGGCTGCGTTCCCTTGTGGTGCATTTTTTTGTTTCCCCACTGATGACGCAAGTTGTAGGGACGACCACGCTAATGACGCAAAATGCAAGGACTACCTTGTTAGATACGCAAGTTGCAAGGACGTCCCAGCTGATGTCGCAAGCTCCAGGACGTCACCGCTGATGTCGCAAGCTCCAGGACGTTACCGCTGATGTCGCAAGCTCCAGGACGTCACCGCTGATGTCGCAAGTTTTAGGGACGACCTCGCTGACACAAAATGCACTGAAGTAAGCTGTAGAGACGACCTTGTGTATGACATAAGCTGGCATGAACGACCTTATTGATGACATAAGATGCTGAAACTACTTCACTGGTGACATGAGGCGCTGGTATTACCTCGCTTATAAGGTTATCATAAGAAATAGTCTGAAAGATCACAAGAAAACCAGCAAAGATCTACAGAGATTTGACTTCAGCTGGTGTAAATGTTGATTCTTCAACTGTTCGACGAAGGCTCCTTGAAGTTGACAGAACTGCCAGAAAGCAAGTAAAGAAACAATTATTGACTGTTGATATAAAGAAAAAACGGCTGTGGTGGGCACCCTCGATCATTAGGGATGGACGACAGATGAGGCGCATTTTGAAGTACATACATGGGTACAAATCAGTGCTAGTGAGACGGAGTGTAGGTGAACCTCATCGGAATGGACACATTCAACAAGGGCCAAAACACCAACCTGCGAAGATGTCTCGGGTTAGTGTTACTGTTAAAGGCCCTGGATGGCTTGTTATTGTTGAGGGAAAGATGAGCAGTGACAAATACAAGGTCATCCTGGCAACTCATATTTTTCCTATTAGTCGATTCCATGCCAAAGTGTGTAGCAATGCTTATAAAAGCAAAGGGTAGTCATAGCTCTTATCAAATCAATTATCTGTAATATCGTTGCCGTGTATTTTTCAAATAAACATTAATTTTCCAAATAAATGTCTTATTTCATCACTGTCCCAATTAATATGCACACTACTGTATTGTCGGTAATTCTACCAACATTATTACAATTCTTCAGTTAAATGCAGAGGAGAATGTAGTGTAGACAACACAAGTAGTAGCGAGGTAATCAGTCCATGAACCTCGGAGAAATAGTTTTAGGTGGTCGGTCCCATCATCCACAATTTCAATACTTAACTACTAGTTATGAGTGAGAAGGGTGGCTTTCCAGAGGGACCTGCCTAGCCTGGGCCAGTAGGCTTCCCGCAGTGCTCCTCAGTTCTTGCCTCTTTCTCCAAGTTGACGATTAAGACACATGTGCAACAGTTATGTATCTTTATTGTTGAAATGTTTCGCCTAAACAGTTTTTTTTTTTATTCAAATACAGAGGCAGCAGGTGTTGTAGTGAGCTTAAGATGTCATCAGTCAATCAACCTTGGAGAAAACGTATTTGAGGTGGTCAGTCCCTCAGTCTGGAGAAGAGTTCAGCACCATGGTCTGGAACAAGGTGGTCAGTCCCTCAGCCTGGAGAAGAGTTCAGCACCATGGTCTGGAACAAGGTGGTCAGTCCCTCAGCCTGGAGAAGAGTTCAGCACCATGGTCTGGAACGATATGAACCTGAAGCATGAGAATGGAGCCTGATGGACTGATTACATCTTCATTTCACTACTACACCTGCTGCCTCAGTATTTGACTGAAGAAGCCAACTGTTTAGGCGAAACGTTTCAACAATAAAGCTACCTAACTGTTGCACATGCATCTTAATCACGACGCCTTGGATCACTCATGTACATTTGTCTCGAAACGTTACGTAATCTGGTTACAAGCGCCATGTATCTTCCTAACACCGGGCACACCAGTGAGCCTCAGTTATGGTTTCCAGTTATTTCATCCTCCTCCTTTATGTTGTGACCACACGAACGATACTATATCAAAGCATCACTCAGAAACAAGGGAAGGTATATACGACGGTGGTAGACCCTCCTATATCCAAAAACTTCTGAACACTAACACTGCATTCTTAAATCTACCTCTTCAACCTCCTTATTGCCTATACTTTCACTAACCCATCTTTCTACCAGTACTTGCTTATATATTATTTGGCACTGCAGCGCTAAAACCCAGTGCAGCACTGGCCTACAAACAGACCAAATTGGATGGCCCCATTGCTGTAAATGAGCATAACATGCTCAAGGCCGCGACGTCCAACAGGGAGATTGCCCATCTCCAACCTGTGAGCGCAAATCCCTTTGGGGAATTCCTGCTAACAGTTCCCATTCTGGCAATGGGAACATGACTCGACCCAAAGACCATTCATATTGAAGTGGCTCTCCGCCTCACTGCCCCAATTCACACAGATTATACGTGTATTTTCAGCGATGTGCAAGCCCACCAACATAGTCTACATGGTTTAAACTCCTCCCAAACCAAGGACTGGCACAGTCCTTGGTGAGGTCAACGACATCTTCAAGAGGAGCCTCTCATCAGTTGGGTCCCCGGCTGAGAGAAAGCTCTAATTCCTAGGATCCAGTAATTTTCACAACCCCACAAATCACCCCCGACGGGATAACAAACTATCCTTGGAAGAATGGCAAGCTTTTAGCATAGGACTATACCTGTGTGTCGACTCTGTATGACACCTACATCCGTCATAGCACTGGACAACAGGGAGGTGCTGCGGATCACAAGGAAGAGTACAAGATCAGCAAGTATAGTGACTTAAGCCATCAGTACCAATTCGTCCCCGTGGGTTAGGAGACCCTGGGATCATGTGGAAAGAATGTCCTACGTTTCCTCAAAGAACTGGGTTCCAGGCTCAATGAAACCACTAGGGATCCAAGAGCGGCCACCACCTTCATGTTCTAGCGCCTCAGCGTGGCCATCCAGACGGAAAATGCTTGCTTCATATTTGGCTCACATCCAGCTTCGGAGGAGATTCATAATCTTTTTTTGCTATGTTGTACTGTTGTATTCATGTTTGTGCTTTTTATGCAAAAATTCCACAGTGAAAACAGATAACAAAACCTAAGCGCTTTCATGCGCTTACACACATCTTCAAAGGAATGGGAAGAGGCAAGAGAATCTTATTTTAAGTGTTAGACACCGAGGTGACACCTCACTCAAAGGTGACAACACCTCACACAAACCTATCCTGCACATACGTTTGTTCAACAGCAACTCGTATGACAAAGAACACACATACTGCATTTTCGTGAAAACTGTCAAGTTTATAGATACCAGAGCTCAAATTTGAAATATGTTGTGCATCATGCTTAATAAAATATTAAAAAATATTTCATTGAGCTATAGAATTACAGGGAAGTAATTCTTTGGCATTAGTCCAATCCACACACTGGCCTGTATCCCTTACATGAATGAACAATAGCTTTGCCAGTTTGTCCTAAATAAAAGGTATCACAACTTTTACGTATCATGGAGTTCACACAACCCAAAGATACCCTGTGGAGGCTGCGACAGGATTTATTTAGGAGAAACAGCAAGAAACCTCGAAACACGCCTCAAAGAACACATTAATGCATGTAGGAACGATAACCTGAACAACGCCTGCGTACAACACCGAAATTCCACCAATCATCTCATGAAATTCAAAGACGCTCGATTAGTAATCAAAGAAACTGATTTCCGCAGACGCAAGTGCCTTGAATCAGCACTTATCGCTGTTTCTAACACAAATAAACAAAACAAAGGCAGCTTCACCATCTCTGAAGTCTTAGCAAGAATCCTCCTGAAAACAGTAAACCCTACCATCACATAGCCTCTCCTGCTAATTCAACACAAGCACATCGCAGATGTGGAACACTGCTACAGGCCTTCTCTATTCCAACCTCCTACAGAAATATTTGTCTAACCTGTTTTAATACTACCCAAGTAATTGTTTTTATCACCTTTTACTCATGTGCAAGTTGATTGTTCTATCATATTGTATTACTACTACTACTACTTATATCACTACTACTTCTACCACCACTAGTATTACATCTCACTTTGAGAGTATATATATACCCTCTGTGTCCATGTATTGCTTGTAACGGATTGAAAAAGCTCCTGGAGAGCGAAACGTTGCCACAATAAAATGTCACGTTAGTTGCATTTGTGTCCTTTTACTTAACATATTTTATATAAGTTTACAATAATTTAATAATAAACAGACACACTGAAATATTTTTTTTTTCGTTAGGATTAAAATGATTTTTGCGAAATTATTGCATACATAAATTTTCACTTGCCTTATTCAGCAAGAAGAGCATTTCTATTTAAGCCAAAATCGCAAGTTTTACCTATTCGGCACGACTGGGAGGTATAGGGGTGCGCAAGGCAACTCAGGTAGCTTTACTTGCATTTCTGTCCTCGTGCATGGCTTCCAGTGGACTAGTCAAGAATATTGTCCCCAAACGCTTGAGACGTTCGGTAGGAGCTCAAGACCCCAGGTTCATTGAAGCAGCCAAGCTATGGGACACCCTTGCAGTGGACCAGTTCCTCCCAAAGAGCAGAAATAGTCCCACTGGAACAAACCGATCACGGAAAAAATTGCCAACACAATGCTTAACAACGTTTTGGGAAAGGACAAAGTTCGTCTTCTAGCGGTGAAGGCACAACATTCAGAAGATTTCCTTTTAGTTGTTCCCAACTCCTTCCTGGGCACCCGACTCGACCCAGAGGCCATTCGGATTGGTGTTGCTCTTCGCCTAGCCGCCCCCATACTCACTGAACATTGGTGTATTTACTGCAGGGCGACGGCTGATCAATTCGGACTTCATGGTTTCGTGTGTCATACATTAGAAAGGAAGTATGCCAGAGGTGGTACCTACCTTATATATATATATATATATATATATATATATATATATATATATATATATATATATATAAAATATATATATATATATATATATATATATATATATAAAATATATATATATAATATATATATATATAATATATATATATATATATATATATATATATATATATATATATATATATATATATATATAATATATAAAATATATATATATAATATATATATATATATATATATATATATATATATATATATATATATATATATATATGTCGTGCCGATTAGGTAAAACTTGGATTTTGGCTTAAATAGCAACGCTCTTCTTGCCATATAAGACAAGCGAAAGTTTGTGTATGCAATAATTTCGCAAAATCATTCTGAACCTAACGAAAAAATATATTTCATTGTGTTTGTTTATTATTAAATTATTGTAAACTTATCTAAAATATATTTAGTTGGGTTAGGCTAAATTAAATTGCGCTTGTTATAATAAGGTTAGGTAAATTTTCTAAATTTTTTTGGTAGAAAATTATAAATTTTTACATTAACATAAATGAAAAATATATATCTTATAAGAGAAAATTTTAGAAAGGACTTAATTTTAAATGAGTTCTTGCTAATTGACCAGTTTTACCTATTTGGGTAGGGCTTCTTTTTGTCCCAGAACAGCATGTATTCTTCGTAGCATGGATTCAAGGTGTTCAAAATATTCTTTAGTGATTCTGATCCATATTATCATAACATACCGCAGTTGCTGTAAATTTGTCGGCTGCACATTCATGCTTCGTATCTCCCATTCTACCATATCTCAAAGGTGTTCTAATGGAATGAGATCTGGTGACTTTGGAGGCAACTGAAGTACACTGAACTCATTGTCATGTTCGTGGAACCAACTTTAGATGACATGTGCTTTGACATGACACATTGTTCTGCAGGAAGTAGCTGCGGAAGCTGGGTAGACTGTGCCCATAAAGAAGTGCAGATGGTCACCAACAATACTCAGGTAGGCTGTGGAATTTAAACGATGCTCAATTGGTATGATGGGGTCTAGTGTATACCGGGAAAACATTCTCCACACCGTTACCACCAGCCTGAACTATTGACACTAGGCAGGATGGATCCATGGATTCATATTGCTTGCGCCAAATTTCAGACCAGGCCATGTTTTTCCAATCTTCATCTGTCTATTTTTGGTGAGCCTATAACCACTGTAGCCTCAGTTTCCTGTTCTTAACTGACAGGAGTGATACCGGTGTGGTCTGCTTTTGTATCCCATCCACTTCAAAATTCGACGTGTTTAGTGTTCAGAGGTATTCCTCTGTATACGACATTTGTAATGCGTCGTTATTTGAGATACTGACGCCTTCCTGTCAGACTCAACAGACTGATAATTTTCTTTTGTCCTCTTTCATTAACAAAGCGTTTTCGCCCACTGAACTGCCACTCACTGGATGTTTTGTGTTTTTCCACATAATTCTAGAAACTGTTGTGCGTGAAAGCCCAAGAGAACAACAGTTTCTGAGCCGAAGTCTGGCACCAACAATCATTCCATGGTCAAAGTCACTTAGATCATATTTATTCCCCATTCTGATATTTATTTCGAAAAAACAACTGATCCTCTAGCTCATGTCTGCATGCTTTGAAAAGTTGAAGTGTTTCTATGTGATTGGCTCATTAGATATTTGCATTAAGAAACAGGTGTACATGTATATCTTGGAGTCTCGGCGATTTCTACGGTAATGCTGTCGGTGAAAAAACTACCGCTAGCAGGCGATACTTTTAAAATATTATTACATGTGTGCTAAACAAAGCCAAAAGTAACACTGCTTCACGACTGTGAGAGGTTTTGCACACACACATACACACCCATACACACACATACACACACACACACACAATCCTGTGTAGCAAACCTAGAGTTCTATGATAAAGTAACAGAGGTAAGGCAAGAGAGAGAAGGGTGGGTTGATTGCATTTTCCTGGACTGCAGGAAGGCCTTCGACACAGTTCCTCACATGAGATTAGTAAAGAAGTTGGAAGAACAAGCATGTATAACAGGAAGGGCACTGGAATGGATCAGGGAATACCTCACAGGGAGGCAACAACGGGTCATGGTGCGTGATGAGGTATCACAGTGGGCGCCTGTGACGAGCGGCGTACCACAGGGGTCAGTCGTAGGACCAGTGTTATTCTTGGTAAATGTAAATGACATGACGGATGGGATAGACTCAGAAGTGTCTCTGTTCGCAGATGATGTGAAATTAATGAGGAGAATCACATCGGAAGAGGACCAAGCAGGACTTCAAACAGACCTGGACAAGCTTGACATCTGGTCTAGCAATTGGCTTCTCGAATTCAATCCCACCAAATGCAAAGTCATGAAGATCGGAGAAGGGCAAAGAAGACCGTTGACAGAGTACAGACTAGGCGGACAAAGGCTACAAACCTCGGCAAAGGAGAAAGACCTTGGGGTGAGTATAACGCCAAGCACGTCTCCGGAGGCACACATCAACCAGATAACTGCAGCAGCATATGGGCGACTGGCAAACCTAAGATTAGCGTTCCGTTACCTTAACAAGGAATCGTTCAAGACACTGTACACCGTGTACGTCAGGCCCATACTAGAATATGCAGCACCAGTCTGGAACCCACACCTGGTCAAGCACGTAAAGAAACTAGAGAAAGTGCAAAGGTTTGCGACAAGGTTAGTTCTACAACTCAGGGGTCTGTCCTACGAAGAAAGGTTGAGGGAAATAGGACTAACAACACTGGAGGAAAGAAGGGTCAGAGGAGACATGATAACGACATACAAAATACTGCGGGGAATCGACAAGGTAGACAGTGACAGGATGTTCCAGAGAAAGAACACAGAAACAAGGGGACACAACTGGAAGCTGAAGACTCAGATGAGTCAAAGGGATGTTAGGAAGCATTTCTTCAGCCACAGAGTAGTCAGGAAGTGGAATAGTCTAGAGAAAGATATAGTGGAGGCAGGAACCATACATAGTTTTAAGACGAGGTATGATAAAGCTCATGGAGCAGGGAGAGCAGAGACCCAGTAGCGGACAGCGAAGAGGCGGGGCCAGGAGCTGAGTCTCGACCCCTGCAACCACAATTAGGTGAGTACAATTAGGTGAGTACACTATCCCAACACAAACTACAACCCACTCTCTCAGCCCCCACCCAACACTCCACTATAGAATCCCACAGTACACCGCCAGGTCCCCCACCCTCACAGACCCCCAAAACACAGTAGTAGAGAGGAAACTGAAGGTATGGTACACCAATTCTGATGGAATAACAAAAAAGTGGGAGTAGTAGCAAGAAAGAGTCAAAGAGGCTTCACCGGACATAATAGCTCTCACAGAAACCAAGCTCACAGGTATGATAACAGATGCCATTTTTCCAATGGGATACCAGATCCTGAGGAAAGACAGAGGGAACAGAGGGGGAGCAGGAGTGGCATTACTGATCAAAAACCGATGGGAGTTTGACGAGCTGGAGAGAGGAGACAGAGGAGAAGCTGGGGATTACTTAGTAGGGATGCTACAGTCTGGAGGTCCCAAGGTGGTAATTGCAGTGATGTATAACCCACCACAGAACAGCAGGAGGCCAAGGCAAGAGTATGATGAGAGTAACAGAGCGATGATTGACACACTGGCAGAAGTGGCCAGAAGGGCTCGTGCGAGCAGGGCGAAGCTACTGATCATGGGTGACTTCAACCATAAGGAAATTGATTGGGAGAACTTGGAGCCACATGGGGGCCAAGAAACGTGGAGGGCTAAGATGCTGGAGGTGGTACTGGAAAATCTCATGTACCAACACGTAAGGGACACTACCAGAGAGAGAGGAGAGGATGTACCAGCGAGACTGGACCTAGTATTCACCCTGAGTAGTGCAGATATTGAGGACATCACACATGAAAGCCCCCTTGGGGCCAGTGATCATATGGTTCTAAGTTTCGAATACATAGTAGAGTTACAAGTGGATGGGGAAAGCAGGAAGGGCTGCACGAATGAAGCCAAACTACAAGAAAGGTGACTACGTGGGCATGAGGAACTTCCTGCACGGAGTTCAGTGGGACGGAGAGATGGCAGGGAAGTCAATAGACGAGATGATGGAATATATGACATGGTTCACCCAAAGGTGCAGGGAAGCCAAAACCAAGTGTGCAAGGGAATGGAAGAGGTACAGAAAGCAAAGAACCCCGGAGAATAAGGAGAGCAGTCGTAGAGCCAGAAATGAATATGCACAGATCAGAAGGGAAGCCCAAAGACAGTACGAGAATGACATAGCAGCGAAAGCCAAATCTGACCCAAAGCTGCTGTACAGCCACATCAGGAGGAGAACAACAGTCAAGGACCAGGTGATCAGGCTGAGGAAGGAAGGAGGAGAGATCACAAGAAATGACTGTGAAGTGTGTGAGGAACTCAACATGAGATTCAAAGAGGTGTTCACAGAGGAGATAGAAGGGCCTCCAGAAAGGAGGAGAGGTAGGGTACACCATCAAGTGCTGGACACACTACACACAACTGAGGAGGAAGTGAAGAGGCTACTAAGCGAGCTAGATACCTCAAAGGCGATGGGGCCGGATAACATCTCTCCATGGGTCCTGAGAGAGGGAGCAGAGGAGCTATGTGTACCCCTAACAACGATCTTCAACACATCTATCGAAACAGGGCAACTACCTGAGGTATGGAAGACAGCAAATGTAGTTCCAATTTTTAAAAAAGGAGACAGGAACGTAGCACTAAACTACAGACCAGTGTCACTGACATGTATAGTATGCAAGGTCATGGAGAAGATAGTCAGGAGAAGAGTGGTTGAGCACCTAGAAAGGAATGAGCTTATCAACGATGGCCAACACGGTTTCAGGGACGGGAAATCCTGTGTCACAAACCTACTGGAGTTCTACGACAGGGTGACAGCAATAAGACAAGAGAGAGAGGGGTGGGTAGATTGCATATTCTTGGATTGTAAGAAGGCGTTTGACACAGTTCCACACAAGAGATTATTGCAGAAGCTGGAGGACCAGGCAGGGGTAACAGGGAAGGCACTACAATGGATCAGGGAATACCTATCAGGAAGACAGCAGCGAGTCATGGTACGTGGCGAGGTGTCAGAGTGGGCGCCGGTGACGAGCGGGGTTCCACAGGGTCAGTCCTGGGACCAGTGCTGTTTCTGGTATTTGTGAACGACATGACGGAAGGAATAGACTCCGAAGTGTCCCTGTTTGCAGATGATGTGAAGTTGATGAGAAGAATTCAATCGGACGATGACCAGGCAAAACTACAAAGGGATCTGGACAGGCTGCAAGCCTGGTCCAGCAACTGGCTCCTGGAGTTCAACCCCACCAAGTGCAAAGTCATGAAGATTGGGGAAGGGCAAAGAAGACCGCAGACGGAGTACAGTCTAGGGGGCCAGAGACTGCAAACCTCAGTCAAGGAAAAAGATCTTGGGGTGAGTATAACACCAGGAACATCTCCTGAGGCGCACATCAACCAAATAACTGCTGCAGCATATGGGCGCCTAGCAAACCTAAGAACAGCATTCCGACATCTTAATAAAGAATCGTTCAGGACCCTGTATACTGTGTACGTTAGGCCCATACTGGAGTATGCAGCACCAGTTTGGAACCCACACCTAGCCAAGCACGTGAAGAAGCTCGAGAAGGTGCAAAGGTTTGCAACAAGACTAGTCCCGGAGCTAAGGGGTATGTCCTACGAGGAGAGGTTAAGGGAAATCGACCTGACGACACTGGAGGACAGGAGAGATAGGGGGGATATGATAACAACATATAAGATACTGAGAGGAATTGACAAAGTGGACAGAGACAGAATGTTTCAGAGATGGGACACAGCAACAAGGAGACACAGTTGGAAGCTGAAGACTCAGATGAATCACAGAGATGTTAGGAAGTATTTCTTCAGTCACAGAGTGGTTGGGAAGTGGAATAGTCTAGCAAGTGATGTAGTGGAGGCAGGAACCATACACAGCTTTAAGACGAGGTATGATAAAGCTCATGGAGCAGGGAGAGAGAGGACCCAGTAGCGATCAGTTAAGAGGCGGGGCCAGGAGCTGAGTCTCGACCCCTGCATCGACAATTAGGTGAGTACAGGAAAGGTCTGCTGGAAGATATAAACACAGATGGCCCACAGAGATGTTAGGAAGTATTTCTTCAATCTGTGATTTATTCAGTCTTTGCGTAATCAGGAAGTGGAACGACCTGGACAGCGGAGTGTTAGAGGAAGGATTCATACATAGTTTTAAGAAAAGGTACGATAAGGCCCTCGAAGGCAGTAGTGTGTGAACCCAGTAGCGTCGAGCGAAGCTAGAACAGGAGCCGAGACTCGACCCCTGCCACCACATACAGGTGACTACGTATGAATACATACACACACACTCACACACTGACAAGAAAATGGTTGAAGAAAAAATTATGATCGATGAGGGAAAATTAGGGCAAGAAGGTGACATGATGGGAGGTAATGAATGGTGGTGGTGGAACCAGAAAAAAATGATAAAAGAATGAGAGAAGAGAGTAGAGATGGATGAGAGAGAGAGAGAGAGAGAGAGAGAGAGAGAGAGAGAGAGAGAGAGAGAGAGAGAGAGAGAGAGAGAGAGGAGAGAGAGAGAGTAGAGAGAGAGAGAGAGAGAGGTTGAGAGAGAGAGAGGTTGAGAGAGATGGAGGTTGAGAGAGATGGAGGTTGAGAGAGATGGAGGTTGAGAGAGAGGAGGTTGAGAGAGAGAGAGAGAGAGAGAGAGAGAGAGAGAGAGAGAGAGAGAGAGAATGACATATAAATAACAAGAAGATTAGGAGGCAAGATAAATGGTGAGAGGCCTCAGGAATGGCAGATATAGAACGGAGCGATGTAGAGTGAAGGAGTCAACAAAGGTGGATGAGAGGAGACGGCAACAAGAAGAGTGGCATCATTCAGGTCTCCTTGTTGAAAATGACTTTTAATTAAGAAGCAGAAAAAATCAAGGAACTCGATAATAGATTCCAAAGAATTCTTGAAGAAAATTAAGAGGGTAAAACAACGACGAATGTCGTGGGATAACATAACAGAAGAATTGAAATGGAAATGAGAAAATATAAGGAGGTTAAGTATTTGAAGGTCAGAAGGAGAGAGAAGATTGAAGTTCATAAAAAGACCTTTCTAACTCACGAAATTGTAATGACACGATTGCAAATAAACCACTGAATGGGTGAGGTTAGAACCCCACTCGCCGTGGGTTCTAACCCCACCCGTTTCGTTGTTTGGTTAAGATCATTAAAAGTAAATTTTAAAAAATCTCTACGTTAGAGAGATTTGAGATAAAAAAACGAATTATTAAGAGATGACCAGACATTTTAGGAAGACAAGAAGAGAGAATAGAAAAGAGATTGATCAACTGGTGACATAATGACTTCATGAGGTGGAAGGAGACTCTGAATAGAGCAGATGTGACGATGGGAATAATGAAATTAATAAAATCATGAAGCTGAAGACACATGTGCAGCAGTTGGGTATCTTTATTGATGAAACCGGAAGTGGTTCAGAAAATAGGAGCAAGAAGTAACTGTAGGTGTTAGAGCTTTCACTCATGGCAGTGGGATAGAACAGACATGAAGTGTAGGAATCTCCCAGGAAAGGATGAGAAAAGTTAGATACTAGATGAACATATAAAAGGGAAACTGAAGAGAAGTCAAGAGCGAGTGACGACGAAAAGAAGAGGGACGGAGTAAACAGGGGCGGTGAACAAATGATGGACCTCTACTAACGTCCGTTACTATCCAGGAGCTGGTGTTGGTGACATAGTCAGCAGGTTGGATAATATTATGTCAGGTAATGCGAACAAGCCCATTATTTGTCTTAGTGCTGGTGAAAATGACATTGGGAAGGGCAGAAGACAGGAGCTACTGGATAAGTACAGGTCAGCCATAGAAGTAGTTAGGTCTAAGGGAGGGATCCCAATCATATGTAGCATCTTGCCTAGAAAGGGAGTGGCAATGAATGGATGTCTAGGGCAATTGGTATAAATTGCTGGCTAGACTGGTACTGCAAGGAACTTGCAATCCCATTCATTGATAACTGGGACAAGTTCATCTTTCTGGGGCTGGAGTGGTTGCATTAGCCAATTCGATTGAGGGGGTAGTCGATGACTTGTCTAGGACTTTAAACTGATAGATTATAGAGGTATGGGTGTTTGTGGGAAACAATCAGGCTGCAGTATTAGGGTTGGAAACAGCAGATATTACCAGGATACCTCAGGGATATGTTTAAAAGACAATATTCAAAATAAAGTTGCTAGTAAAGGCAAAGCAATTGATCAACAAACAAAGAGAGATAGTAGAAGGCAACGAGTGACTAGCCCCCTTAAGGTTTACTATACAAATAGTAGGAGTCTAAGAAATAAGATAGATGAGCTAAGATTACTTGCAAGAGCAGGTAATATAGATATTATGGCTGTAACAGAGACTTGGTTCAACTAGAAAGATAGAGAAATGCCTTCTGAATGCAACATACAGGGTTATAAACTATTCCACACTGATAGGGTCAACAGGAAGGGTGGTGGAGTGGCGATGTATGTCAGAGATAATTTAAATTTTTGTTAGACAAGATATAAGATTATAAATATCGGACACAGAATCTGTTTGGCTACAGTTTCTCGAGGGTCGTGAAAAATTAATTTTGGGTGTGATTTTTAGGCCCCCAAACCTTGATAGGGAGCGCAGTAAGCTGCTATGGGACGAAATTCATAAGGCGTCTAGATATGAAAATGTTGTGTTAATGGGAGATTTTAACTTTAGACAAATTGATTGGAATAATGTGACAGGAAATCTTGAGTCTAGTGACTTTCTTGAAACGGTTCAGGATTGTTTTTTAAAACAGTTTGTGACAGAACCAACTAGAATAAACAATCTGCTTGACTTGGTTCTTGCCAACAAAGAATCACTAATTAATAATATTGAGGTTAATGATGAGCTTGGGGAAAGCGATCACAAATCACTTTGTTTCAATATATTATGGAATTACCCAGGAAACTGCAATCAAGTCTCTGTCCCAGACTTCCGCTTGGCCGATTTCATGGGACAGAAAAATTACCAGGGTGGGCTAAATTGGGATGACCTGAGTATGGGTCAGGTAGGTGGTGTTGGTTGCCAATATGATGTTTTTCAGAGCATAGTTCTAGCTGCCCAGACAACTTTTGTTCCAAGTAGGAAAATTAGATCTAACAAAAATGATCCCAAATGGATGAACAATAGATTAAAACATCTCATTGGTCAAAAGAGAGGCATATATAGGCGTATCAAACGAGGGGAAGGGCAGTTAAGAAATCAATATATTCAATTAAAGAATTAAAGAGAGAATTAAAAAAAGGAATAAGAAAAGCAAAACGGGATTATGAGGCTAAGGTCGCAAGGGATTCGAAGACTAACCCAAAAGGGTTCTTTCAGGTATACAGAAGTAAGATTAGGGACAAGATAGGCCCACTTAAGAGTAACTCAGGACAGATCACAGACAGTGATAAGGATATGTGTGAAATTTCCAACACTTCCTCTCAGTTTTTACTCAGGAAGATACTAGCAGAATTCCAGAAATAATAAATTATGAAGAACAGGAAGATAATAAACTATGAACGATTGGGATAACTAGTGACACGGTCCTTGGACAAATAGAGAAATTAAAACCTAACAAATCCCCAGGCCCTGATGAATTAATTGCAAGGGTTTTAAAGCAATGTAAATAAGAACTTAGCAAACCTTTCGCTAATCTTTTCAACATATCACTGCAAACTGGCATAGTGCCTGATAAGTGGAAAAGGGCAAATGTAATACCTATTTACAAGGCAGGTGACAGGTCCTTAGCTTCGAACTATAGACCAATAAGCCTTACCTCCATAGTGGGAAAATTTATATAATCAATAATTGCCGAGACAATTCGTAGCCATCTTGAAAGGCATAAATTGATTAATGAATCTCAACACGGTTTTACTAAGGGTCGTTCCTGTCTTACGAATTTACTAACTTTTTTCACTAAGGTGTTTGAGGAGGTAGATCATGGTAATGAATATGATATTGTGTATATGGACTTCAGTAAGGCTTTCGATAAAGTTCCACATCAGAGGCTATTGAGGAAACTTAAGGCACACGGAATAGGAGGAGAAATTTTTTCCTGGGTAGAGGCATGGTTGACAAATAGGCAGCAGAGAGTTTGCATAAATGGGGAGAAATCAGAATGGGGAAGCGTCACAAGCGGTGTCCCACAGGGGTCAGTGTTGGGCCCCTTGTTGTTCACAATTTACATAAACGACATAGCTGAGGGAATAAATAGCGACATAAGCAAATTTGCTGATGACACCAAAATAGGCCGTCCAATTAATTCTAATGAGGATATTAGAGCACTCCAGGATGATTTGAATAGACTGATGCAATGGTCGGAGAAGTGGCAGATGCAGTTTAATACAGACAAATCCAAAGTTCTAAATGTTGGACAGGAAAATAACCATGCCACATATAAACTGAATAATGTAGATCTTAATACTTCTGATTGCGAAAAGGATTTAGGAGTTCTGGTTAGCAGTAATCTGAAACCAAGACAACAGTGCGTAAGTGTTCGCAATAAAGCTAACAGAATCCTTGGCTTCATATCAAGAAGTATAAATAATAGAAGTCCTCAGGTTGTTCTTCAACTCTACATATCCTTGGTTAGGCCTCATTTAGATTATGCTGCACAGATCTGGTCACCGTATTACAGAATGGATATAAATGCACTGGAAAACGTACAGAGGAGGATGACAAAGTTGATCCCATGAATCAGAAATCTTCCCTATGAGGATAAACTGAGGGCCCTGAATCTTCACTCTCTAGAAAGGCGTAGAATTAGGGATTATATGATTGAGGTGTATAAATGGAAAACAGGAATAAATAAAGGGGATGTAAATAGCGTGCTGAAAATATCCAGCCAAGACAGGACTTGCAGCAATGGTTTCAAGTTGGAAAAGTTCAGATTCAGGAAGGATATAGGAAAGCACTGGTTTGGTAATAGAGTTGTGGATGAGTGGAACAAACTCCCGAGTACCGTCATAGAAGCTAAGACGTTTTAAAAATAGGTTAGATAAATATGAGTGGGTGTGGGTGGGTGTGAGTTGGACCTGACTAGCTTGTGCTACTAGGTCAGATGCCGTGCTCCTTCCTTAAGTGGAAGTGACCTGACTACCTGGAGTTTACCTGGAGAGGGTTAACTCCAGGTAGTCAGGTCTAAGCCGGTGAGTGACGTGGACCTGCCTCGCATGGGTCAGTAGGCCTGCTGCAGTGTTCCTTCTTTCTTATGTTCTTATGTAGAAGGATCGTGAAGGTCATGAGTGTGGACAAAATAACGGAGGCAGCAAGCATCATGGCGATCGTTCTAGGATGGAACATTCGGCTCTGCACATTGGCTCCAGACAGGAGAAGAGTGAAAAGCACATAAACATAAACGTAATTCCTGATGATGGATGGGATCAAGTTTAGAAAGAGTTGTGGGAGAGGCTGCAGAATATATCTGGTCGCCATAGTCTAGCTTAGATAAAATTAGGGCTGAATGCAGTCGAAGAAGAGTTCGTCGATCCTCCTCTACGAAAGATGAGCGAGGGTTTTATTAAGGAGGTTCAGCCGGTTATGGGAAGTTGCTTTCAGGGAGGTAATGTGAGGTTTCAAGGACAGCCGGCGATCAAACAGGAGGTCGAGAAATTTAATTTCAGGAATACGGGAGCCATACAGGTACAATGGGGTATCAGAAACAACAGAACGTCTGGTGAAAGTTATTTGGTGTGTTTTAGCACCAGAATATTTAAACCCATGCGTAGTGGCCCAATGGTTGACAACATTCTGGAGAGAGGCTGCTACTAGGCGACAGTCAGCGCCTGCACAAACTATAGTAAAGTCATTGACAAAGTGATAAAAAAATATTAGATGGAAGAACAGAGACCAGATCATTTATAGCTAGTAGAAAAAGAGTGGTGCTTTATACACATCCTTGAGGGACACTTTTAGCTTGGACAAAGTCCTGGGAAAGCGAATTATTAACCCGATCACAAAAATGTCTCGCGGATAAGAAGTTTAGCCTGAAAAGTGGCAGATTGACTTGGAAACCTAAGAAATTAATTTGGCCCAAAATGTTATATCTCAAAGTAGTGTCATAGCCTTTTCAAGATCAAAATAGACTGATAACTTAGTGGTTACTAGCAAAGTCATTACGAACATAGGTATCAATAGTAGAGCGGCAGTTACAAAAGCCAAATTGACTAGTAGAGAGACTACTGTCTCTCTAAATGCCACACCAAACTTCTATTTACTAGACGTTCCATCAATTTGCAAACTGTACTGGTAAGAGCAATGGGAGGATGGTGTGAGGCTTAACTCTATGCGTATTTCTTTCATAAGAACATAAGAACATAAGAAAGGAGGAGCACTGCAGCAGGCCTGTTGGCCCATACTAGGCAGGTCCTTCACAATCCGTCCCACTAACAGAATATTTGCTCAACCAAATTTTCAATGCTACCCAAGAAATAAGCTTTGACAATTCTACCCACTCATGCGCGAGTCCCACTCAAATCCAACCCCTCTCACTCATGAATTTATCCAACCTAAATTTGAAACTACCCAAGGTCCTAGCTTCAATAACCCTACTAGGCAGACTGTTCCACTCATCAACTACCCTATTTCCAAACCAATACTTTCCTATATCCTTTCTAAATCTAAACTTATCTAACTTGAATCCATTATTGCGGGTTCTCTCTTGGAGAGATATCCTCAAGACCTTATTTATATCCCCTTTGTTAATACCCATTTTCCACTTGTATACCTCGATCATGTCTCCCTCATTCTACGTCTTACAAGTGAATGTAATTTTAGGGTCTTCAATCTTTCTTCGTAAGGAAGATTTCTAATGCTATGTATTAATTTAGTCATTCTACGCTGAATGTTTTCTAACGAATTTATGTCCATTCTGTAATATGGAGACCAAAACTGAGCTGCGTAATCTAGGTGAGGCCTTACTAATGATGTATAAAGCTGTAATATAACCTCTGGACTTCTGTTGCTAACACTTCTTGATATAAATCCCAGTAATCTATTTGCCTTATTACGTACGCTTAGGCATTGCTGTCTTGGTTTAAGGTTGCTGCTTACCATCACCCCCAAGTCCTTCTCGCAATCTGTATGGCTAAGTTCTACGTTATTTAACTTATAAGTGCTTGGGTTATGGACACTCCCGAGCTTCAGAACCTTGCATTTATCTACATTGAACTGCATCTGCCACTTTTCTGACCAGGAATTGAGTTTGTCTAAATCCTCCTGAAGTTCCGTGACATCTACGTCTGAATCGATTATCCTACCTATCTTCGTGTCATCAGCGAATTTGCTCATATCACTAGTAATTCCCTCGTCAAGGTCATTTATATATATTATAAACAACAACGGGCCTAAAACCGATCCCTGTGGAACGCCACTTGTTACAGATCCCCACTCAGATTTAACCCCATTAATGCACACCCTCTGCTACCTATTGGTGAGCCATGACTCGATCCATGAAAACACTTTTCCTCCAATGCCGTGAGCAGCCACTTTCTTTAACAGTCTCTGATGTGGTACTCTATCAAAAGCCTTACTAAAATCCAAATAAACAATATCGAATTCTTTATCATGATCAACTGCCTCAAAAGCCTTACTGAAAAAAGTTAATAAATTAGTTAGGCAGGAACGGCCCCTGGTGAATCCATGTTGAGTATCATTAATCAAATTATGCCTATCGAGATGGCTTCTTATGTTATCAGCTATAATCGACTCTAATAATTTGCCTACAATTGAAGTTAGACTTATTGGGCGGTAATTTGATGGTAACGACTTGTCCCCTGCTTTAAAAATAGGAATTACATTAGCCATCTTCCACGTATCAGACACTACACCTGTTTGAAGAGATAGGTTAAAAATGTTAGTTAAGGGTTCACAGAGTTCAATATTGCATTCCTTAAGAACCCTTGAAAAAGCTCATCAGGGCCTGGCGATTTATTTTGCTTCAAAGCGGTCTATCTGTTTGATAACCATTTCGCTAGTGACTGTGATACTACATAATTTATCTTCTTCAGGCCCACTAAAATACCTAATTCTTGGGATATTATTAGTGTCTTCCTGAGTGAAAACCGAGAGAAAATAATTATTAAAAATAGAGCACATTTCATTCACTTTGTCAGTAAGATACCCATAATTATTTTTAAGGGGACCTATCTTATCTCTAACTTTTGTTCTATACACCTGGAAAAACTTTTTGGGTTAGTTTTCGAATCCCTAGCAACTTTAATTTCGTAGTCCCGCTTAGCTTTTCTTATCCCCTTTTTAACGTCCCTCTTAATGTCAATATACTGATTCGTAAGATGACCCTCACCTCTTTTGATACGCCTATAAATTCCTTTCTTCTGCCCTAAAAAATATTTGAGCCTATTATTCATCCATTTTGGGTCATTTCTATTCGATCTAATTTCTTTATATGGGATAAATGTTCTTTGGGCAGCATGTATAGTGTTCAGAAAACTGTCATATTGATAGCTCTCTTCATTACCCCAGTCCACAGATGATAAGTGTTCTCTAAGTCCATTGTAATCTGCTAAGCGAAAATCTGGGACCGTTACTGAGTTATTCCTACTATGAAACTTCCATTCAATGCCAAAGGTAATTGATTTGTGGTCGCTTGCGCCGAGTTCCTCTGTAATTTCTAAATTATTAACAAGGGTTTCCTTGTTTGCCAGAACTAAGTCAAGCAGATTATTTCCCTTGTAGGTTCTGTCACAAACTGCTTCAAAAACAATCTTGAACTACTTCTAAGAAATCGTTAGATTCAAAATTCCCAGTCAAAAATTCCAATCAATTTGACTAAAGTTGAAGTCACCCAGAATAACTACGTTATCGTGCATTGTGGCCTTAACAATTTCCTCCCATAGTAGTCTCCCTTGGTCCTATCTAAGTTTGGGGGACGGTATATCACACCTAAAATCAATTTTTCATGCCCCTCTGAAAATTCTATCAGACAGACTCTGTATGTGTTAATTCAGACTTTATACCCATTTTTATACAACAATTTAAATGATCACGGACATAGAGTGCCACCCCACCCCCTTCCCGATACTTCTGTCTACTTGGAACAATTTAAAACCCTGAATGTGACATTCGGCAGGCAAGTCCCGATTTTTCATATTAAACCATGTTTCAGTTATTGCAAAAACATCAATATTACCTGTACTTGCAACTACTCTCAACTCGTCCATCTTATTCCTAGCACTACGACTATTGGTGAAATATACACTTAAAGACCCTCCTTTCTCTTTACCCTTCCTGCTCATTTCTGTTTTCCCTTATACCTATTACTGTCCTTGTCACCTAGTGCCACTGGCTTTCCAATATCCACCTTATTCTGCCTATTACTAGTTCCCTAAATTTATAACATTACTACACTGGGACTTCACTGTTTTCCCCCCATAACCCATACCACTAACTTTTTCTAGTTTAAAGCCCTAACAGCTCCCTCCACTGCAGTTGCCAGTGCCCCCACCCCAGACCTAGATAAGTGAACCCCATCCCTGGCATACATGTCATTTCTGCCATAGAAGGGTCCCAGTTGTCAATGAATGTTACTGCATTTTCCTTACAGTATTTGTCCAGCCAGCAATTGACACCAATTGCCCTGGACAACCATTCATTTCAACTCCTCTCCTTGGCAAAATACCACATATGACAGGGTTCCCACCCTTCTTCCTAATTCTGTCTATTGCTGACCTATAGCTGCTAATCAGCTCCTCACTCCTCGTCTGCCAACATCGTTGCCTCCAGCACTGAGACAGATAATAGGTTGCTCCCATTACCTCTCATGATGTCGTCCAGACGGCTAACAATATCCTTCATCCCAGCCCCAGGATAACACACCCTCTGCCTCCTATTCCTATCCTTAAGACAAAATTCCCTATCCATAAACTTAATCTGACTATCCCCAACTAAAACAATGTTCTTACCTCGACTGGCGGTGTGCATGACGTTCTCGACGGTCTTTGTAGAGATGGTCTTCGCTGGGATGTCTTCCATTCGTCTGATAACAAGGAGAAAGAGTTGCTGGTTTTCACAGCAGTCTCCTGGACCTTCTTCAACTTCAGCTTCGTCCCTTCAGATTCGACTAGCATCCATTCGTTGGTCTGATCATCGGCGACATTGTTCCGGGATAATCCTTGCATATACCCTTCAAACGTTGAATCTCTCTTCTAGCTTCCGTTAATTCCGCCTTCATTTGGAGATATAGCTGCTCGTAGTCGAGGGAAACCATCATCCAATCTCAGGTAGCTAATAACGGAAGCACAGCAAAGATGGTTCAGTCCACAGAGAGTACACAAGACACGTCTTCAAGTACACAAGACACGTCAAAGAGAAGCGCTAAACCACAGGGGTTATACAGCTCTTTCAACCATAGACCTGCTTGACACAACTATCTCGGCATGTTGAAAATCAACTGGGTGGTTAAAATCTCTTGCATGAATAAACAAAGCATTGACTCTTGTTCATTTCTAATATATTTATGTTGTTGCAATCTTAGTTCAAGACTTTTTCCAATTTGTCCATAATACATTATATTACATTTTTATAGGGAATCTTGTAGACAAACGCGTCAGCATTTTTGGAGGAATTTTAAAAAAAATGTTTCTTTATTCTATCAAGACTTTTAAATACAACTTTGATTTTAAAATTCATAGGTAGAGAAGGTATATAAAGGTTTTCATGGCAATGGACAACTAACATATTCTTGGTTGAATATGGTTGTTTGTCCTTTTTGAATTTACATGTATTTCTAACATTTTTAAAGGATTTATCAATTAAGTATTTTAGTATTTTAAATCATAAACTATTTTATGAATCTTCAAGATTTCTTAATCTATGAACTCTGGGCTGCAAATATGCAAAACTCTCAAAATCGTGGATGACAATACAGAAAGTTTAACTCTATCATGATAAAGAATAATAGTACACATAAGAACAGTTATTTGTTGGTTTTCTGTATATTTTGAATTTAAAATCATGAGTCCTCTAATAATTAAAACATCTAAAAAGGTTTTGTTCAAACTCAACAATAATATTTATAGAATGAGCTAGAGTATTTAATTAAAAAAATGGTTAATGTCTATATTCTTAGGCATAAGACATAAAACATTATCAACATATCTGTATCACTTAGCTTCATTGGGAGGGATTTTGTTAAGTTTTCTAGTTTCAAAATATTCCATGTTAAAATTGCTAAAGACAGGTTAGAATTTCCCATTGCCATACTCAACTAATGAGAGCAAAACTCGTCAAAAACACAAACTTTGCATCAACAATACGAAGTATAATAAGCTCAATGATTATATATATAGGTACTGGCAATGTTAAATCGTAATTGCTGAGCTCCTCAGAAAGGAAACTTAATAAATCATCAACAGGAACTTTTGTAAACAAAGATGTGACATCAAAGCTAACCATATTATAATTATTTAAATCAGTCATGATGCTTAATTTATGAACTAAATATTATTTTTAACATTAAAATTAGAAATCGTGCCGAATAGGTAAAACTTGCAATTTTGGCTTAAATAACAATGCTCTTCTTGTCGAATAAGCCAAGTAAAAATTTGTGTATGCAGTAATTTTGCAAAAATCATTCTGAACCTAACGAAAAATATATATTTTATTGTTTGTTTATTATTAAATTATTGTAAACTTATCTAAAATATATTGTAAAGCAGTTTATAGTGCAGCTTTATATTTAAGGAAATTCATCCAATAACAAGGAACTTCAACAGAGACATTAATCATGTACAGTAGAGCTGTTTGAACAGCTGAGAAGCAGCTTTATGAATCACCCAGATGTATCTAAAAAATATATATATACAACGTCGAGTTTATGCAAAGTAAAGTGGAATGAATAAAAAATAATAAGTAATTCACGATTGCCTACGAATTACCACTCATGAAGATCTACACGAGAATGATGAGTGGGAAACATTATTGTTGCTGTCTGCGGGCTCTCAGTGCTGTCTGCGGGCTCTCAGTGCTGTCTGCGGGGCTCTCAGTGCTGCATTACGCTGGGTGACTCTGGAAGGCTAATTGAATGCACTATCTTGTCTCCAGTGACAAACGTCGTTGCAGGACAATAGGGGAGAGGATCTGCTTTTCCTTAACTCAGAACCTGGCAAACCGTTCAGTCTTTCACCAATTAATGCATTTTGAGGTAAAGCAGTTCACAACACTAATTAGCACGACATTAATTAGGTAGTCCCCGGAGGGGCTATTATGTCGTTAATACTTTTTTCCTTCCTCAAAAGTTTTCGTTTATTACTTGACAAGGCCTCAATCTGTCTATTTTAAAGTTTCAGGGGTTTCTGGCACCTGCAGGTGTCCTGTGGTAAATTTTTAAGACCTAAAATAATAGGTTTCTAGCTATCTTGCGATAGCGAGCAAACCTCTTTTTATTGACTTGAAACGACAGGCATGACCTACTTACAACTAGTGGTGGTAACTCCTGCTTCTACTGACCTGACTGCAGTATATAAGCAACTTCTAAGAACATTTGCTGTACTTTACTCAAGATTGATGGGCTGAACACATCGACTGAGGGACTGATTACCTCAAAGTCCTCATCTTCCCTTGTTCTTCACTGTATTATAACGAAGAAGTCACTGGCTGCAAAAATATTTCCTCAAAGATTCCCATAAGTTGCACCAATTTGGCAATATTATTTTTAAAATTATAATACTTGTCCGAGTAATAGTGTCAGAATTCGTTTTTAAACAGCCTGAGATTTTGAGGACTGAGGCGTCTTATAAGATATTTTGTTATACCAGTAACTGGTTTCAATAAGTTTAATCATCACTGACCGACCAGGGGCCGGTCTTTGTTGATGACCTATTCATCCAGGTTGAAAA
>WNWK01002858.1:0-90000 GCA_009830355.1 Cherax destructor
TAGAGTTATTATTGAAAGAATTGATAGTAAGACGGAGAGTAGGATAGCAGATGAATAATGAGGCTTTAGGAAGGGTAGGGGAGGAAGGTGTAGACAAAGTGATTACAGTGAAACATATAGGTGAACAGTATTTAGATAAGGGTAAAGAGGTTTTTGTGTCATTTATGGATTTGGAAAAGGCGTATGACAGAATGGATAGGGAAGCAATGTGGCAGATGTTGCAGGTGTATGGAATAGGAGGTAGGTTACTGAAAGCAGTGAAGCTTTTACGAGGATAGTGAGGCTCAGGTTAGAGCATGTAGGAGAGAGAGAGATTATTTCCCAGTAAAAGTAGGCCTTAGACAAGGATGTGTGATGTCACCGTGGTTGTTCAATATATTTATAGAGAAGTGAATGAGTGGGTCTTGGCAAGAGGTGTGGGGTTAAAAGATAAAGAATCTAACACAAAGTGGGAGTTGTCACATAAGAACATAAGAAAGAAGGAACACTGCAGCAGGCCCACTGGCCCATGCGAGGCAAGTCCAAGTCTCCCACCAGCTTAAGCCAATGCCCCGACCCAGCCAGGTCAGGTTACATTCACTTAAGGAAGGAGCACGGCATCTGACCTAGTAGCACAAGCTAGTCACAGTTGCTCTTTGCTGATGACACTGTGCTTTTGGGAGATTCTGAAGAGAAGTTGCAAAGGTTGGTGGATGAGTTTGGTAGGGTATGTAATGAGGAAAATTAAAAGTTAATATAGGAAAGAGTAAGGTGATGAGGATAACAAAAGATTAAGTGATGAAAGATTGGATATCAGGTATAAAAGTTATAACTGCCTCAATGACTTCATTTGCAGTAGCAAATGAAGTGGTGAATCAAGAGATGGTTATATGAGTGGGTGTGGTGATCAAAGCTGAAATGTGTTGTATGACATATGATAGTCATCTGGGAATGTCACGGAATTGTGAAGGAAGATTGGGTGAGAGGTATGGGTGGACAATAGTGGATAAGGTTAAAATTTGTGAGGTTGTGTATGTGTGTGACAGTATGTTAGCGAGGAGTGAGAATTCTGGAGAGCTTTCTGCAAAAATGGAGAGAGAGCTTTCTGAAACGGGAGAAGAGGATGGAGGAGGAGAAGAGTTGAGAGTCACAAGCTGAAGATGCAGTAGCCAGGATAAGAGAGTATGGAGGAGGTGAATGTATTCAGATATTTAGGAGTGGACGTGTCAGCAGATGGGTCTATGAAGGATGAGGTGAATCACAGAATTGATGAGGGAAAAGGGTGAGTGGTGCACTTCGTAGTCTGTGGAGACAAAGAACTTTGTCCGTGGAAGCAAAGAGGGAATGCATGAGAGTGTAGTTATACCAACACTCTTATATGGGTGTGAAGCATGGGTGGTGAATGTTGCAACAAGGAGAAGGCTGGAGGCAGTGGAGATGTCATGTCTGAGGACAATGTGTGGTGTGAATATAATGCAGATAATTCGTAGTTTTGAAATTAGGAGGAGGTGCGGATTACCAAAACTATTATCCAGAGGGCTGAGGAGGGGTTACTGAGGTGGTTCGGACATGTAAAGAGGCTGGAACGAAATAGAATGAGTCGGCCTAGCACAAAACCTCCTTTACCCCCGTAAAGGAGGTTTTGTGCTAGGGCTTGGACTTCCAGCAAGCATGCGTGAGCGTATTTAATAGGAGTGAATGGAGACAAATGGTTTTAATACTTGACGTGCTGTTGGAGTGTGAGCAAAGTAACATTTATGAAGGATTCAGGAAACCGGCAGGCCGGACTTGAGTCCTGGAAGTGGGAAGTACAGTGTCTGCACTCTGAAGGAGGGGAGTTAATGTTGCAGTTATAAAACTGTAGTGTGAGCACGCCTCTGGCAAGACAGTGATGGAGTGAATGATGATGAAAGTTTTTCTTTTTCCGGCCACCCTGCCTTGGTGGGAATCGGCCGATGTGTTAATAAAAAAAATAAAAAAAATGTATGTATGTATGTATGTGTGTATGTGTGGGTGTGTGTGTGTGTGTGTGTGTGTCTAAGGACACGTGAAGGTAGGGTAGCCGACAGCCTTGTGAAGAGCCATGTCTGCAGTGACAGCTAGCTTAGTGTTGGACTTGTGTGTCGGAAACTGACCGTGGTTCCTATATTTAGGCAGACAGGAAAGACTGAATTACAAGCTGGTATCACTGACATATAAAATACTGAAAGGACATTTGTGCATCTGAAGAGGAACGGCTTCGTTACAGAAACTCAGCACCGATTAAGATGTGGGAAATCCTGTCTAACAAAATTACTGGCTTTCTATTGCAGTTGGAAGCAAAACAGGAAATGAAGTAATGGTTCGACTGCAGCTTGAATATATAGTGCCAGAAAGCATTTAGCAACGTTCTGCACAAGGTAGTGATCCACAAGGTAGTGATCCACAAGGTAGTGATCCACAAGGTAGTGATCCACAAGAATATGCGAAGGTGTAAGGGAAAGCATTCCAGTGAATCAAAGAATACTTGAAAGATATTATTTTTTAGTTGGCTGGAACTTAACTGTTATTCATATGTATATGCAATAAAAAAAATCCACAACCATACAACTCACATTAAAACTAAAATCACCAAATATTCGTTAAAACAATATATACAGATATAAGATATTAAATTATACTATTTATAAAAAACTATCAGTTCCATCACCAAAGTACGTGAGTGGGTATGAAGATGAGTGGGCCTAACAAATGGGTTTTTTCTCCTACGATCAGTAAAAGGGGCCACTACTGATTCTGAAATATGTAAATAATCAGCCAGACAGAACAGAATCGTGTGTGTGTGTTAGTTACCATTTTGTCCTAGGCACATGTCGATTAGACACTAGGCCTGTTGTATGTATGTGTGTGTGTGTGTGTAACGAAACACTTCGAAATGTTTCGGCCCCGCCGGGAACTGAACCCGGGCCCTCCGTGCGTGAAGCAAGAGCGCTAGCCACCATGCCATCGGGGTGTGTATGTATGTATGTATGTATGTATGAATGAATGAATGAAGTTACCTATGTGTGGTTGTTGGGGCTGAGTCTCAGCTCCTGGCCCTACCTCTCAACTTACTGCTTGCCAGACTCTTTCCAAGTCTCATGGGCCCATTCTTGAAACTATGTATGGAGTCTGCCTCCACCAGTTCTGATGTATGTAGATATAAATGCATAAATGTATGTAGATACAAATGTATAAATGTATGTAGATACAAATGTATAAATGTATGTAGATACAAATGTATAAATGTATGTAGATATAAATATATAAATGTATGTAGATATAAATGTTTTGTTTTTTTACCTCAGTGACCATTTCTGCCAAGGCAGGTTGACCCAAGCAAAAAAAAAAAACATTCACAATCATTCATTCAATCACTGTCTTTCCAGAAGCATGCTGACACCAAAATTTAGATTACACCTCTGACTGTAACATCCTCATCCATCCTTCAGAGTGCAGGCACTGCCCTTCCCACCTCCAGGACTCTATCCAGTTAATCAGTTTACCCTGAATGCTTTCACAAAAGTTACCTTGGTCACACACCAACAGAACATCCACTTGTCTCCATTCACTCCTATCTTCCACTTGTCTCCACACACTCACACAAGCCTTTTGGATGATCAAGCCTCTGAAACTCAGCCTCTTTAACCCCCCCCCCAATCTCTCCAACCATTCCTGAGACCTCTATCCCTCCTTCCTTTCAACTCTTTACTTATACACCCTCTAGGTCATCATATTCTCCTACATTCTCTCTAAATACCCAAACCATTTCAACAACTCCTCCTCAGCCCTCTGAATTAAACCTGTGACCCCCACATATTCTTCTAATTTCTATTCTTTGAATTCCCTGCATAATTTAATTTTAAAAAAATCATAAAAAATGACCGACTTACCAAGCAAACAACAATGATACTTCCTGAGAACACCAACAACATGAAGGAGAAGAGTTGGGCAATACCAGCCAGCTAAGCAGCCCCGTTCCACCAGCTGAGCCTCTATTTCACTAACCTCTTTGATCATCTGAATGCAAAGTTCGTGTGTGTGTGTGTGTGTGTGTGTGTGTGTGTGTGTGTGTGTTAGTTACCATTTTGTCTTAGGCACATGTCGATTTGACACTAGGCCTGTTGTATGTATGTGTGTAAGGAAACACTTCGAAATGTTTCCGCCCCGCCGGGAATTGAACCCTGGTCCTCCGTGATTGTGTGTGTGTGTATGTGTGTGTGTGTATGTGTGTGTGTGTGTATGTGTGTGTGTGTGTATGTGTGTGTGTGTATGTGTGTGTGTATGTGTGTGTGTGTAAAATAAGAGCAGACGAGGACAAAGGTGAACTCTACAGAGACTCGGGCTACAGAGTTGCTCAAATAAGTAGCTGCAAATGTTTTTTTTTTTTTTTCCAAATGCAGCTATACCGAGCAAGAAAGGAAATGGAAGACCGAAAGATGTGGTATATTCTAAGAGAGACGCTACAAATAACAAATAAAAAAAAGGATATTATCTGTAGTTTATATTAAGATGATTGCGAGATCATCGTTCCCGCGACTCGATCCCAGCCCAGACCTCCCTACTGATAACCTAACCAATGATGCAGTCAGCCCTAAACAAGACAATCAACTAATCAAAAACCTGCTTCACGAATTTGTCATGTTGCCTCTTGAAGGAAGTTGTGTGTCTATTGTATGAACATAAAACATCACCGGGAGAAACCATTAACTGCTTCAGTGGCAAATGCAAGGCAACGAAATGTCAACACAACCTTCTGGAAGTTCATTGAAGAATCCTTCAAAAGATTGTATATGACTGTCATGTCCGTCATATACTGTTATGTAGCACAAGTGTTATGACCCCACCTGATCAAGCATGGATATAAGCTAGACTTGAGAGATCAGACAAGATCTTCAGCGGAAAAATAGATAAGAAGTAACCACTAGTAATAGGAAAAAGACGGGACATGCATAAAAAAAAACTAAGCACAGAATAATTACAAGGACGTTCAACGTTACTTTTCTTTTAGTCATTGATAGGAAATGGAATAAACTGGGCAAAGTAGTAGGGCAATTTATTTTTTTGTATGCTACGGCCCAAAAGGCAATATATTTGCGCCGAATATGTGACATTTTATTCGACGTTCGTCACACAACCATTTGGCATGCCCTCTCGACCAGTGAACTGGCAATTCCTAGTGTAGTTTATTGTCCAGTTCAACTGGCCAATCACGTGGAAGTCCGCTACTTCAGCCAAGGTGACGTCACTTCAGCTTACCTGGCTAGTTAGCAGATTTCCACAGACATTGGTTGTGACCACTTACGCTTTGAGTGACTCTGATTTGTACTATTTCAATCTAACTTCTTTACTTAATATTATACAAAATCATATATTTGTGACAGAATGTGGGTGAGGAAATCTACCCCTGCTTGTTTGCCTTGCCCTTGCTCTGCCCTGAGTGATTTGTTTGCAGACTTAGTTACGACCGTAACCAAGTCAGCCAGAAACCAATAAGGACGATCGACGCAATGCAAGAGAAAGTTTACGACACCCCAACAGACAAATGGGTGAGTATACACACTGAGGGAAAGGTGCTCACTCTGATACAACTGCGGCATAAACTACAATATTTTACGAGCATAGATTAAACCTATATTTACACTAAAATTAAAGGCTGTGATGGGAGCGGGTCAGCGTATTTACATTGCTGTGTCACAGTCTACAATAAAGATCAAAACACAACCCTCGCTACCATGTTTTATCGGCCAACACTTGTGGGCCAGTCAAGTGCATCGTGTCCATCGTCACCAGCCCTCCCTCCCTTCCTCAACGGGGCCGCCCTCCCATCCTCCCTCCAAGGGGCCGCCCTTCACTCCCACTCTTGAGACTGTTCCTTAACTCCCTTTTCTGGGGCCTCTCCCTCTTTCCTGTGGCCGCCTCCATCCTCGGACAGGCAACAAGGGGGAGAGGGGAAAAGTTGGCCTGTATATCAAAGTTTCTCTCTTTTGTAGTGTTACTGAACACCACAAATGATGTAGTTAAAGTTCTAACAATAACGATCGAAAACCAAAACTTTCTCATTGTAGTTGTATATAAGCCACCAGATACAACTTCCCAACAGTTCAAGGAACAGTTACTGAAAACTGATTATTGTCTGGAAAACCTTCCAACCCCAAACATCTTGCTGCTTGGTTAGGTAAGGTTTATCAGAAAATAGGACAAATGTTTCCGACGCCAGTCTTAGATGACCCGCCGTTGGAGTTTTTGGTCATTAACAGAGACCTTCCGCTGGCTTACCTGTCCGCACCCTTTAAAAATTATGGTTATAATTAGGAACATAAAGAAGGAACACTGCAGCAGGCCTACTGGCCCATGTGAGGCAGGTCCATGTCACCCCCCGGCTTAGACCAATGACCCACCGAGTCGGGTCACATCCACTTAAGGAAGGGCACGGCATCAGACCCACTAGCACAAGCTAGTCAGGTCCAGCTCACACCCACTCGTGTATTTATCTAACCTATTTTTAAAACTACACATTTTAGCTTCTATGACGGTACTCGGGAGTGAGTTCCACTCATCCACAACTCTATTAGCAAACCAGTACTTTCCTATATCCTTCCTGATTCTGAATTTTTCCAACTTGAAACAACTACTGCGAGTCTTGTCTTGGTTAGATATTTTTAGCACGCTATTTACATCCCCTTTATTCATGTTTTCCATTTATACACCTTAATCATATCTTCCCTAATTCTACGCCTTTCTAGAGTGCAGATTCAGGGCCCTCAAATCTATCTTCATAGGGAAGATTTCTGATACATGGGATCAACTTTGTCATCCTTTGTACGTTTTCCAGTGTATTTATAAACATTCCGTAATACGGTGACCAGAACTGTGAAGCATAATCTAAATGAGGCCTAACCAAAGATAGAGTTGAAGAACAACCTGAGGACTTCTATTATATGAAGCCAAGGATTCTGTTACTTTATTGCGAACACTTATGCACTGTTGTCTTGGTTTCAGATTACTAACCAGAACTCCTAAATCCTTTTCGCAATCAGTAATATTATGATCTAAATTATTTAGTTTATATGTGGCATGGTTATTTTCCTGTCCAACATTTAGAATTTTGCATTTGTCTATATTAAACTGCATCTGCCACTTCTCCGACCACTGCATCAGTCTATTCAAATCATCCTGGAGTGCTCTGTCCTCATTAGAATGAATTGAACGGCCTATTTTGGTGTCATCAGCAAATTTGCTTATGTCGCTGTTTATCCCCTCATCTATGTCGTTTATGTAAATTGTGAACAAGGGACCCAACACTGACACCTGTGGAACACCGCTTGTGACGTGCCCCCATTCTAATTTCTCTCCATTTATGAAAAAACTCTGCTGCCTATTTATCAACCATGCCTCTACCCAGGAAAAAAAAATTCTCCTATTCCGTGTGCATTAAGTTTCCTCAATAGCCTCTGACGTGTAACTCTATCGAACACCTTACTAAAGTCCATATACGCCATATCATATTCAATACCATGATCTACCTCCTCAAATACCTTAGTGAAAAAGTTAGTAAATTCGATTGAGATTCATTAATCAATTTATGCCTTTCAAGATAACTACGAATTCCTCGGCAATTATTGATTCCATAAATGTTCTCACTATGGAGGTAAGGCTTATTGGTCTATAGTTCGAAGCTAAGGACCTGTCACTTGCCTTGTAAATAGTTATTACATTTGCCATTTTCCACTTGTCTGGCACTATGCCAGTTTGTAGTGATATGTTGAAAAGATTAGCCAAAGGTTTGCCAAGTTCCTCTTAACATTCCTTTAAAACCCTTTCAAACAGTTCATCAGGGCCTGGGGAGTTGTTAGGTTTTAATTTATCTATTTGTCTGAGAACCATGTCACTAGTTACCCCAATAATGCATAGATTATCGTCCTGTTCTACATAATTTATTATTTCTGGAATTTTGCTAATATCTTCCAGTAAAAACTGAGAGGAAGTAAGTGTTGAAAGTTTCACACATTTCCTTATCACTGTCAGTGATCTGACCTGAGTTACTCTTAAGTGGGCCTATCTTGTCCCTATCTTCTGTGTACCTGAAAGAACCCTTTTGGGTTAGTCTTCGAATCCTTGCAACTTTAGCCTCATAATCCCTTTTTGCTTTTCTTATTCTTTTTTTTATTTAATTGAATATATTGATTTCTTAACTGCCCATCCCCTCTTTTGATACGCCTATATATGCCTCTTTTGACCAATGAGGTGTTTTAATATATTGTTCATCTATTTGGGATCATTTTTGTTAGATCTAATTTCCCTACTCAGAACAAAAGTTATCTGGGCAGCTATGCTCTGAAAGTCATATTGACAACCAACACCACTTACCTGACCCATAGTCAGGTCATCTCAATTAGCCCACCCAGGTAATTTCTCAATCCCATGAAGTCGGCCAAGCGGAAGTCTGGGACAGAGACTTGATTGCAGTCATCTGGGTAATTCCATGATATATCGAAACTAAGTGATTTATGATCGCTTTCCCAAGCTCATCATTAACCTCAAGATTATTAATTAGTGATTCTTTGTTGGCAAGAACCAAGTCAATCAGGTTGTTTCTCTAGTTGGTTCTGTCACAAACTGTGTTTAAAAGCAATCCTGAACTGTATCAAGAAAGTCACTAGACTGAAGATTTCCTGTCACATTGTTCCAATCAATTTGTCTAAAGTTAAAATCTCCCATTAACACAACATTTTCATATCTAGACGCCTTATGAATTTCGTCCCATAGCAGTTTACTGCACTCCCTCTCAAGGTTTGGGGGCCTATAAATCACACCCAAAATTAATTGTTCACGGCCCTCGAGAAACTGTAGCCAAACAGATTCTGTGTCTGTGTTCTAATCTTATATCTTGTTTAACACAACTATTTAAATTATCTCTGACCTACATCACCACTCCACCACCCTGTTGATCCTATCAGTGTGGAATAGTTTATAACCCTGTATGTTGCATTCAGAAGGTATTTCTCTATCTTTCAAGTTGAACCAGGTCTCTGTTATAGCAATATCTATATTACCTGCACTTGAAAGTAATCTTAGCTCATCCATCTTATTTCTTAGACTCCTACTATTTGTATAGTAAACCTTAAGGAGCTAGTCACTTGTTGCCCTCTACTATCTCTTGTTGAACAATTGCTTTGCCTTTACTAGCAACTTTATTTTGAATATTGTCTTTTAAACATATCCCTGAGGAATCCTGGTAATATCTGCCGTTTTCAACCCTAGTACTGCAGCCTGATTGTCTCCCACAAACACCTATACCTCTATAATCTTATCAGTTTAAAGTCCTAGACAAGCCATTAATGACCCCCAATCAATTGGCTAATGCAACCACTCCAGCCCCAGAGAGATGAATCCCATCCCTTGCATACATATCACGTTTGCCATAGAATTTGTCCCAGTTATCAATGAATGGGATTGAAAGTTCCTTGCAGGACCTGTCTAGCCAGCAATTTATACCAATTGCCATAGACATCCATTCATTGCCCACTCCCCTTCTAGGCAAGATGCTACATATGATTGGGATCCCTCCCTTAGACCTGACTACATCTATGGCTGATCTGCATCTATCCAGCAGCTCCTGTCTCCTGCCCTTCCCAATGTCATTTCCACTAGCACTAAGACAGATAATGGGCTTGTTCCCAATACCTGACATAATATCCAACCTGCTGACTGACACCAACACCAGCTCCTGCGAGGCACACTCTTATGTCTGACCTTCCTATCTCTGTTACAAAAAGCGCGGTCCATATATCTTATCAGAGTCTCCCACAATCAGAATATTCTTACCTTGGTTAGCAGGGAAGTCAGTGGTACCTTTAACCTCACTAACCACTGAAGTACACTCGTACTGGTGAAGAGAATCGCTTTCCTACCTTCCCATCTTCTCTATTAACCTTCCTTATCTTCCTCCTTTCTGAATTGTGAACCACTTGCCACTTAAAGCGGCTGCCACTCTCCAACTCACTGCTGGTAACCTTTTCCTCCTTACCAGATCCAACCATCTCATACTCACTCCCAAACTCATCTAGGCGAAGCTTGTCTCCTATTTTCCTCCTGAAAAAGTAGACCCTCTTCTTCAACACTTTAACCTGAGATTCTAAAACACTATGAAAAGTCACACACACGAGTTACTGAATCTCTGTAATAAATACACCCTAAGCCAACAGATAGTGGAGCCAACAAGACTGGAAAAAACACGATCTTATTTTCACAACGATAACCTGGTAAACAAAGAACTAATTCGGATCACACTCTAATAGAAGTCCAGACTTGCATGCGCAAGGAGTCCTGATCAGTAAAATGCATAGTTACGATGGTGCCTTCACCAAATTAAAACTTCAGCAATAAGAACAACTGGAATCAGGTAAACCATGTTCTAAAATTAAACATGTTGGGAAATCTTAAATAACATGGATCTAAACCAGTGCCTTGAAAGGATCAACTTTCTGGCAGCTTAAGTATGCTAAAGGCATATTCCCTCAAGAAAAAAGAAAGTAAACTAGAGAGAGAGAGAGAGGGGGCTACCTCTACAGGAGAAGGCGAAGAATCACCGAGCTCCTCAAGGAAGTTAGATTATCTGAAATACGGAAGGAAACACTGACCAGGAAAGTGGAAAATATTGAGCTTAAATGATCCATACAGGATCCGGGAGAGACAGGAGCTAAAAGCAATTAGTGAAATCGAAAGAAATTCAAAATATTTCTTTTCATATACCAAAAACAAAGCAAAAACACATATAGTATCGGGCCCTTGCTCAGACAAGATGGAACTTACACAGACGACAACGAAGATATGAGAGCCACTGAAGTCTCAATTCGACTGTGTTAAGCGAGCCACTAATCAGTCTTAAAGATCGACAATCCAAATTATTTTTCGTGAATGAGCCTCAAACCCTGTCAATGTATGTCAATTTTTTTATATAACCCTAACTCCACTGGACTTTGAAAAAGCCACTGGCAACATGCCCATGCACTCAGTTTCACTAGTCTGGGCCTGGGGCTGAGTGTTCATTAAGAACTGAAAGAAACCCTTTTCGCGTGCCTTAAGTATGCTATGGAGAGGGAGCATACACACGGGTGTAATCCCAGTCACTAAAAACAACGGATATAACCCCACTCCATAGCCAAGAACTATAGGCCAATAGCTCTAACGTCCCACATCATAAAAATCTTTGAAAGTTTTTTTTCTAAGAAGCTTGCATAATCCAGGGCAGCATGGGTTTAGAGCAGGTCGATCCTGCCTCTTGCAACTACTGGATGTAGTATACACAAGATTTTGCAAAAGCCTTTGATAAGTGCGATCATGGTGTAATAGCACACTAAATACGTGCTAAAGGGATAACTGACAAAATGGGCAGATAGATCTTCAACTTTCTACCCAACTGAACACAAATAGTAGTAGTAAACAGTTAAAGTCGGAGGCTGCCACAGTGAAAAGGTGTTCCACAAGGCACAGTACTCACCCCCATCCTGTTCCTCATCCTATCAGGCATAGAGATGTAAACCATAACAGTGTCATCCTCTGAAGACGATACTAGAACCTGCATGAGACTGTCATCTATTGAAAACACAGTAAATCTCCAAGCAGATATAAACCAAGTTTTACATTGGGCAACGGAAAACAATATAATGTTCAATGAGGACAAACTCCAACTACTCCGTTAAGGAAAACTAGAGGAAACGATAGCTATAACTGAGTATACTACAAATTCTAATCACACAATAGAGCGGAAAAGTAGTGTGAAGGACTTGGGAGTGTTAATGTCAGAGGATCTCACCTTCAAGGATCACAACAGTGTCACTATCATATCTGCGAGGAAAATAATAAGATGGATAATGAGAACCTTCAAAACAAGGGATGCCAAGCCAATGATGATCTCTAGGCTTGAATACTGCTGTACACTAACAGGTCTATTCAAGGCAGATGAAATCGCAGATCTAGAGAATGTACAGATAACCTTTACTGCACATATAAGTTCTGTCAAACAGCATTATTACTAGGAACACTTGGAGTCACTTGACCTGTACTCACTGGAGCGCAGGCGAGAGAGATGCATCATGATCTACACCTGGAAAATTCTAGAGGAACTGGTCCCAAATCTGCACACATAAATCACTCCTTACGAAAGCAAAAAACTGGGCAGACGGTGCAACAAACCCCCAATGAAAAGTAGGGGCGCTATTAGTACAGTAAAAGAAAACACAGCAAGTGTCTGGGGCCCGAGACTGTTCAACAGCCTCCCACCAGGTATAAGGGGAATTACCAATAGACCCCTGGCTACCTTCAAGAGGGAGTTGGAGAGATACGTAAAGTCAGCACCCGATCACCTGGGCTGTGGTTCGTACGTTGGTTTACGTGTGGCCAACAGTAACAGCCTGGTTGATCAGGCCCTGATCCACCGGGAGGCCTGGTCAAGGATTGGACCGCGGGGGCGTTGACTCCCCGGAACAACCTCCAGGTAGACTCCTGGAAGCCTTACTAGACATCCTGGCAGCTATGGCTCTCATACTGCCACCCACCTAATGTCATACCGGAGATACCAGCTTACTCTTCATATCCAGATAGAACGCTTACAGCTTCGCTCATTTAAAAAGATCAATTGACTTCTGAACACCCAATACTCTTGATTCACTCTACTGAGCTAAGAACGTCTGTCAGTTTGGCCGAAACACAGATGATCAAACTAAATGCAAAGTATGTAGTAAGCCTTATGAACACATTCTTGAAAAATGTGCTTAACTGTCCACTTATTGAGGAATATCTATAGTACGATAACCTACGTGATATATCAAAGTACATATATAATCATATATGTCCATACATATTAAGCAAATACCCTAAATTTGCTTGCAAAAGATATGTCAATTATAGATATTAATCCACATGTACTCATGTTAAGCCCTTTCGGGACCTAGTTCCTATTCCTTTGTATGTATTCGTATACTCTTACGCTACTGTCCACGGGATGGGTATGGGGTGCACAATCAACTAGCCGCTTCGGCGGCTTAATCTAATAAAAAAAATCTAATATATAAAACAAAATCAATCACTCTATATTTAGGAAACAGTATTTGGGAAAATAATAACCAATATGAGGAGCACAATTATTTGTTCGTGCCGAATAGGTAAAACTTGTCAATTAACAAGAACTCATTTAAAATTAAGTCCATTCTAAAATTTTCTCATACATTTAAAGATACATTTTTTTTCATTTGTTAATATAAAAATTAATGATTTTGTACCAAAAGAACCTTAGGAAACTTACCTAACCTTATTATAACAAGCGCAATTTAATTTAGCCTAATCCAACCAAATATATTTTATATAAGTTTACAATAATTTAATTAACAAACAGTGAAATATATTTTTGTCGTTAGATTCAGAATTATTTTTGTGAAATTATTGCATACACAGATTTTTGCTTGCCTTCGGTAAGAAGGGGGACAAGAGAGATTGTAAAAAATATAGGGGAATAAGTTTACTGAGTATACCAGGTAAAGTGTATGATAGGAAAGGCAAGTGTATGAGATAGGAAAGTGTACGAGAGGAAAGGCAGAGAGCAGGATTGTAGATGAGCAAGACTTCAGAATGGGTAGGGGATGTGTAGATCATTCATTGCATTTATGGATTTAGAAAAGGCATATGATAGTGGATAGGGGAGCAATGTGGCAGATGTTGCAAGTGTATGGAAATTTAGTAAGTTACTAAATGCTGTAAAGAGTTTTATGAGGATAGGATAAGGTTAGGGTGTGTAGGAGAGGAGATTACTTCCCAGTAAAAGTAGATCTTAGACAGGGATGTGTAATGTCACCATGGTTGTTTAACGTATTTATAGATGGGGTTGTAAAAGAAGTAAATGCTAGGGTGTTGGGGAGAGGGATGGGATTAAATTATGTGGAATCAAACACAAAATGGGAGTTGACAGTTACTTTTTGCTGATGATACTGTGCTTTTGGGGGATTCTAAAGAAAAGTTGCAAAGGTTAGTGGACGAGTTTGGGAGGGTGTGTAAAGGTAGAAAGTTGAAAGTGAATATAGATAAGAGTAAGGTGATGAGGGTATCAAACGATTTAAAGAAAAACTGGATATCACACTGGAGGGAATATGGAAGAAGTGAATGTTTTCAGATATTTGGGAGTTGACTTGTCAACGGATGGGTTTATGAAGGATGAGGTAAACCATAGAACTGATGAAGGAAAAAAGGTGAGTGGTGCACTGAGGTATCTGTGGAGACATAAAACGTTATCCATGGAGCCAAAGAAGGGAATGTACGAGAGTATAGTGGTACCAACTCTTATATGGGTGTAAAGAATGAATTGTAAATGCTGCAGCGAGGAGGCGGCTGGAGGCAGTGGAGATGTCGTGTCTAAGGGTATTATTATTATAATCAAGGGGGAGCGCTAAACCCGTAGGATTATGCAGCGCCTGTGGGGGGGATGTGGAAGGTATTCAGGCTTAATTCAGGGAACTGGAGCACATATCCAATTCCTTAGATCAAGAGCCCCTCACCAGTGTCAAGGAACCTCCCTTGAGGGGTGTCTAAGGGTAATGTGTGGTGTAAATATTATGCAGAGAATTCGTAGTATAGAAATTAGGAAGTATGGAGTTACTAAAAGTATTAGAGGGCTGAAGAGGGGCTGTTGAGTTTGTTCATTAAGAAAGAATAGAACTAAGTAGAATGACTTAAGAACATAAGAACATAAGAAAGGAGGAACACTGCAGCAGGCCTGTTGGCCCATACTAGGCAGGTCCTTCACAATCCGTCCCACTAACAGAATATTTGCTCAACCCAATTTTCAATGCTACCCAAGAAATAAGCTTTGACAATTCTACCCACTCATGCGCGAGTCCCACTCAAATCCAACCCCTCTCACTCATGAATTTATCCAACCTAAATTTGAAACTACCCAAACTAAATTTGAAACTACCCAACTAAATTTGAAACTACCCAACTAAATTTGAAACTACCCAACTAAATTTGAAACTACCCAACTTAGAGCGTATAAATCTGTTGGGGAAGGAAGGCGGGGTAGGAGTCATCCCCGGAAAAGTTGGAGGGGGTAAAGGAGGCTTTGTGGGCAAGAGGCTTTTACTTCCAGCAAGCGTGCGCGAGTGTGTTAGGAGTGAATGGAGACTAATGGTGTTTAGGACCTGACGAGCTGTTGGAGTGTGAGCAGGGTAATATTTTGTGAAGGGATTCAGGGAAGCCGGTTACCAGGACTTGAGTCCTGGAAACAGAAAGTACAATGCCTGCACTTTAAAGGAGGTTTTTAGGATACTGGCAGTTTGGAGGGACTTCTAAACTGTCGTATCTGAGCGCCTCTGCCAAGACAATGATTATGTATGAGTGATGGTGAAAGTGTTGAATGATGAAAATTTATTTTTTGGGTCACCCTGCCTCTGTGGGAAACGGCCAACGTATTAAAAAATTAATTAATATATATATATATATACACACACCAAGAGGCGGGCCAAAACGACATGGGTTCGAGTCCTCGGCTAGTGGCAGTGTTATTGATTAAATACCAATCGTTCGTGGTTACAATAATATATATAATATATATATATATATATATATATATATATATATACACTGCTTGTGGAGGCTAATACACCAAACGGGGAGTAGAATGAAATTAGCTCAGAGGCACCCACACCACCGTATGTCCTCGGATCAAGGTAAAACACCTAACTCTGCTGGGTGCTTGATTCTTATAGGATTGAGTGGTCCTGTGGGTTAGAGCGTCATGTGACTTTCGTTCACCATGAGGCGGGCCAAAACGACATGGGTTCGAGCTAGTCGCAGTGTTGTTTATATATATATATATATATATAATTATATATAGGGGGGTTATTACACATCTATGAAAAATGGGTTATAACTGACAAAAATATTATTTAAAGTAGAGTATGAACGCTTCTGTGTAAACCACACTAAGAGGACCACAGTCTCCTGTCCCTCTATTCTTGCTCCATCGAGACCGAGTCCCGCCTGCCTTGCTCTCTCGTCTGGCTTTCTCACAGGAATTTTTTTTTACCTCCCAGCCCTCTCCCTAGAGGATGGCTGGACTGGTGCCCAACATGACAGCCCTTCTTCTTCGCCTAAAAAATAAATTAGATGAATCTGCGATTTTCAACCCTTAGGCCATTTTTATCCCTAATTCTTAACACTACAAGTTCCTAAATATACAAGGTACAATTTTTACCTTAAAATTACGCCAAACTTTTTCTAAACAATAAATAACCTTTTTTTCTACAAATAAAGTTCCTCTGTTCTTTTTTTTCTTATTCTTTTAGGGTCTCGACACCTTTTTCCCAGGGCGCTTATCATTCGCTTTCCTGGGTTCAATCCCGGTCAATTTCAGAACTCCCTGGAACATGCTTAGAACACTCGAGCCACCTTCTAACCCCCTCTACTGTATGACCCTTGTGGTTTTATCGCTTCGTTGATTATATATTCGAAAACTCTTCCCCTCTCTCTTGCTCCTTACAGCAGAGGCTCAAAGTTTGCCATCCAACAGATTATCAAGTAGTTTATTTAGCATGGTGGAGTAATGACATAGCTACATCACCTCCCATTCTTCTGCCTTGAGTAATGAAACACTAGGCTACACATCACCTCCCATTCTTTCTGCCTTGGAGTAATGAAACACTAGGCTACACATCACCTCCCATTCTTCAACAACTTCCCACCATTACTAACCACGTTATTCTCTTCTTACAATAGAACACACTAAGTAGAGAACATAAAATAACACATTGCAATATACTGTGATTGTAACGCAAGTTAAACTGAATGTATCAAGTTGAAGATATCGAGAGTGAATTCTGCACGATCTCTGATAAAACAGTATTAAAGCCACCTGGCAGTCTTCACGGAAAGGTGCCGGGTATCTTTCCATGTATCAACCGTGTGGGGTCAACCCAATACCGTTCCCATCCATTTCAGTGTCTCTCGTACTGTACTAAAAAAAAAAAATTCAATAAAGGAGATTAGCAGATTGTGATCAGCGGACCTAGCACCTGAGTCTGTACGTTACCCCTCAACGCCAGTGTCCAAGAATCACTGACCCCTATATATATATATATATATATATATATATATATAATGTGCCGAGCTGTATAACCCCTGTGGTTTAGCGCTTCTTTTCATTATAATAATAATAATAAATAATATAATGTGCCGAATAGGTAAAACTGGTCAATTAGCAAGAACTCATTTAAAATAGTCCTTTCTAAAATTTTCTCATAAATGAAAAAAATATATCTTTAAATGTATGTTAATATAAAAAATAATGATTTTGTATAAAAAAATAGGAAATTTACCTAACAATATAACAAACGTAATTTAATTTAGCCAAATCCAACTAAATATATTTTATATAAGTTTACAATAATTTAATAATAAACAAACACAATGAAATATTTTTTTTCGTTAGATTCAGCATGATTTTTTTGCGAAATTATTGCATACACAAATTTTCGCTTGCCCTATTCGGCAAGAAGTGCGTTGCTATTTAAGCCAAAATAGCAAGTTTTACTTATTTTAATCTGGCTCACCAACAAGGACAATGTTCTTACCTTTACTGTTGGTGATGTACTATTTATGATCCTGTGTAAATATTACATGCATCAGTTATGTTGTTTAATACCTTTATCATGCACCTCCCCGAAAGATTACTGATGAACATAATGGGTTCAGGGTATCCCCTTGAAGTAACCACTGTGTATAGTTTAGTTTATATGTGGTTTTGTAGTTTATATGCGACTACATTTAGATAAGGTTAAGTGGTATTAAGAGTTATTTACTAGAGGCGAAATAGGAGCATTTCTCGAGAATGACTGGTATATACCACCCTGCATCACTGCGCATTTCAGCATGATGTAGTGTGATAATAGTTCATGTGGCAAAGTTTACATACGAAGACATATTTCCAGTGTTTTCAGTCTTTGTAAATCATATTTTAACTCTGGAGTCCCAGCTCGGGCCGATGATCCCCGTCTTTATTCAGGGGTTCTTGCGCAAGTCCCTGGGCCCCGCCTCTTAGCCACTAATTTATTGGTATGCTTTCCGAGTCTCGTGGATATTGTCATATTTACAGGATCTCGTGTACAGCGTTATTCTTACTACCCCTTCATAGTGCATCTCACTTGCTTACTGCCTTAATACAAATGCAGCTTCCTATTACATCTTTTGACCATTATTAGCGGCTTCCGTCAACATGTCCTACCCCTGGTCCCGCCTCTTCGACAAGTTGAAGATTGAGACACTTGTGCAACATATGGGAATCTTTATTGAGGAAACGTATCGCCACACACTGGCTTCATCAGACCAATACAAAGCAGAAAGGTATAAGGAGACGAGGAGTTCGAGGTAATTAGTCCCTCAGCCTGGAATCGATGTGTTCAGTCCATCAATCTCGTAGAAAGTACAGAATTTGGCCGGAGAAGTGGCTTATATACTGTAGGCAGGTGAGTCGAAGCAGGAGGAGGCGGGATCACGTGGTAGGTTGGACGAAGACCTACTTACGCTAGTAAAGATTCCCATATGTTGAATGTCTCAATTTTCAATCCGTCGGGTTTCAAAACCATTTATCACATCTGTCAGACACTGCATCATCATGGGATCTTGATACAAGGAATTCTTCAATACTTGTAAGACCTTTGGATAAAGACCTACTTAAACTAGTGGATGATTCCACTGTGATCCCGCCTCCTGCTTCGACTCTCCTGACTACAGTATATAAGCCACTTCTCCGGCCATATGCTGTACTTAATACAAGTATATCAAATACAAGGTATATCAAAGGTATTGCATAAGTGTCTCAATCTTCATCTCCGCCCATCTCGTGGGTGGAGGGTGCTGACTCAAGAAGCCCCCACACATCTAACAGGAGAACACGCTGCACCACAAGATACATAAGGAACTGCAGCGACCTACCACAACACAGTTGTGACAATGTAGATGATTATATTCGTGGAGAACCTTTTTTTTTTGTGGGATGCGCTAAGCCCGTAGGGGGTTTATACAGTGCCTGGAGAAGTAATCACATTCAATCCGGGGAAGGGGAGGATAATTCCAGCTCCTTGGATCAAGAGAGGATTTAACTGTTAGTTTTGATTATAACTGGATCAAGGCACCAAGGCACCCTTGAGGGAAAGGGGGGAACCACTATACTTTTAAGAATCAAATAAAGCTTGAGGAATGGAGGTGATCAGGTTTATACAAAGGAGAAGGTCGCTCTAATTCCTCGAATTAAAAGCCCTTTGCAGGCGATATTAGAATTTGCATTAAAGTGGCATCCAATGAAGACACTGTAAATTTCCAAGCAGATATAAACCAAGTCTTGCTGTATAACCCCTGTGGTTTAGCGCTTCTATTTGATTATAATCGCTGTATAACCCCTGTGGTTTAGCGCTTCTATTTGATTATAATAATAATAATAATAATAATAATAAATTTGATTATAATAATAAATAATAAACCAAGTCTTCCAATGGGTCGCAGAAAATATGTTCAGTGAGGACAATTTCAGTTACTCCGTTATAGAAACGTAAGAGGAAATAAAAGCTAGAACGAAGTATAAAACAAGTTCTAACCACATAATAGAGCGGAAAAACTAATGTGAAGGACTTAGGAATAAAAATGTCAGAGGATTTAGTTTTCAAGGATCAAGTCATTATAACAACCGCGAGGAAAATGATAGGATGGATGATAATGAGAACCTTCAAAACAAGGAATGCTAAGCCAATGATGATCCTCTTTAAGTTACTTGTTCTCGCTACACTGTAATATTGCTGTACACTAATAGCTCCATTCAAAAAAGGCAAAACTACTGATCTGGAGAATGTACACAGAGCCTTCATTGCACAAGTTCAGTAAAGCACCTTAATTACTGGGAACTTTTGAAGTCCCTTGGCCTGTACTCCTTGAAACACAGGCGAGAAAGACTCATCACAATTTACATCTGGAAAATCCTTGAGGGACTGGTCCCAAATCGGTACACAGAAATCATTCCCTACGAAAGCAAAAGACTCGGCAGACTGTGCAACATACTCCCAATAAAAAAGCAGAGGTGCCGTGAGTACACTAGAAAAAAAATGTGTTCGAGTCCCAAGACCTCCGATCATACATAAGGGGGATTACCAATAGACCCCTAGCTGTCTTCAACAGGGAACTGGATAGATACCTAAAGTCAGTGCCTGACCAGCCGGTCTGTAGTTCGTACGTTGGACTACATGCGGCCAGCAGTAACAGCCTGGTTGATCAGGCCCTGATTCACCGGGAGGTCTCATGAACCGGGCCGCGGGAGGCGTTGACCCCTGGAACCACCACCAGGTAGACTCTAGGTAAGGAGAGTATCTCCAATTCCTTGGACAGAGCCCTTCATCAGCATTAACTCACATTTCCTCCCCCCCCCCCTTGAAGGGACAGATGTGTAAAGATAAGTGACTGAGTGCGGCCCTATACATTTTTTATTTGATATATAAAAAAAATAAGCAGTACAAAATTTCTAGAAATTAAGATATTTTTTAATTAAAAAGATTAATTTACATTACTAATTTATGGATATAAATGCTATGACGATGCTGCTGTCATTATCACTGTTGGTGCCATTATCACTGTGCTCCTGTCATTACCAACTCGCCACTAATGATCAATATATCGTCATATAACTGAAACCATCACAATCTAATCAAAACAATTCAAAGTATATAAATCTCATTCCATAATCCGTACCCATAAATCGTCCAAGTCATAAGCCGGAGGGAACATGATTGATGGATTGATATGTACGAGTTGAAAAACACTAGAACCGTTCGGATACACAATGCTTTGAACAAGCCGTTCTGGCATTAAAAAATTGTTACTTACTCAACAGTTTACTATCACTGCCAACTTTTTGCCATTGCCACCATTTTTTAAACGTGATTTTGCGGGCTCGTTTCATTTCAAAGTTGTCCAATCTAAGGTATACTACACTCTTCAAGATTGTAGAGGAATGATTCAGAGAACCGACAAGTTGATAAATTAGACACATGTGCAACACTTGGATATCTTTAATGAGGAAAGGTTTCGCCACACAGCGGCTTCATCAGTCCATACAAAGGAGAATGGTGAAGAACAGGAGTAGTTTGAGGTAATCAGTCCTTCAGCCTTTATTACATCGACTCAAGGCAGAGGGACTGATTACCTCAAACTACTCCTGTTCTTCACCATTCTCCTTTGTATGGACTGATGAACCCACTGTGGCGAAACGTTTCCTCATTAAAGATATCCAAGTGTTGCACATGAGTAATTTACCAGCGCTTCAGGATGCTACTCATAACAGTCTCCTAACACCCACAAACCTAAGTACTGTTAGGCGAGTGTAAGCAGCGGGTGCAAGAAAATATTCTCGTCACGTACAGCCTGGGAATTGAACCCGTCCCTTTGGTTGTGAACTGAGCACTACGACTGAGCTATGATTTACACTGATTTTAAAATATATACACAAACATAAACCAGCGGAAGGCCTCGATCAGATGACCAAAGCTCCAGCTGCGGGTCATCATATGACTAAGACCCGCGCCAGGAAACACTTGTCCTGTTTCCTGGCAAATCTTGCAAAACAACCCTAAAGTGACTCAGCTAGGCGTCCAGGGGAAAGGAACGGGAGGAGGGATAGACATGAATAAAATCATCCCTTCACAACCTAACAAAATCCAGGGAAAGGGTAAGAGTATTCAAGTTTTACTTAAAAAATACGAAATAAACAGCTTCGGTTTTACGTTCTAGTGCGCAGCACTAACTGTAAGCGGCCCGTACCGTGACAAGTGTAGTGGCAGGCCGAGTGGCCCGTACCATGACAGGTGTGGTGGCAGGCCAGAGCGAGGCCGCCACATGACAGGGGTAGTAGCAGGCCAGTGCGAGGCCGCCACATTACAGGGGTAGTAGCAGGCCAGAGCGAGGCCGCCACGTGACAGGTGTAGTGGCAGGCCAGAGCGGGCCGCCACTGACATGGGTAGTGGCAGGCAGAGCGAGGCCGCCACGTGACAGGGGTAGTGGCAGGCAAGAGCGAGGCCGCTACATGACGGGTAGTGGCAGGCCAGAGCGAGGCCGCCACGTGACAGGTGTAGTGGCAGCCAGAGCGGGCCGCCACGTGACAGGTGTAGTGGCAGGCCAGAGCGGGCCGCCACGTGACAGGTGTAGTGGCAGGCCAGAGCAGCCGCCACGTGACAGGTGTAGTGGCAGGCCAGAGCGGGCCGCCACGTGACAGGTGTAGTGGCAGGCCAGAGCGGGCCGCCACGTGACAGGTGTAGTGGCAGGCCAGAGCGGGCCGCCACGTGACAGGTGTAGTGGCAGGCCAGAGCGGGCCGCCAGTGACAGGTGTAGTGGCAGGCCAGAGCGGGCCGCCACGTGACAGGTGTAGTGGCAGGCCAGAGCGGTCCGCCACGTGACTGGTGTAGTGGCAGGCCAGAGCGGTCCGCCACGTGACAGGTGTAGTGGCAGGCCAGAGCGGGCCGCCACGTGACAGGTGTAGTGGCAGGCCAGAGCGGCCGCCACGTGACAGGTGTAGTGGCAGGCCAGAGCGGGCCGCCACGTGACAGGTGTAGTGGCAGGCCAGAGCGGGCCGCCACGTGACAGGTGTAGTGGCAGGCCAGAGCGGGCCGCCACGTGACAGGTGTAGTGGCAGGCCAGAGCGGGCCGCCACGTGACAGGTGTAGTGGCAGGCCAGAGCGGGCCGCCACGTGACAGGTGTAGTGGCAGGCCAGAGCGGGCCGCCACGTGACAGGTGTAGTGGCAGGCCAGAGCGGGCCGCCACGTGACAGGTGTAGTGGCAGGCCAGAGCAGGGCGCCACGTGACAGGTGTAGTGGCAGGCCAGAGCGGGCCGCCACGTGACAGGTGTAGTGGCAGGCAGAGCGGGCCGCACGTGACAGGTGTAGTGGCAGGCCAGAGCGGGCCGCCACGTGACAGGTGTAGTGGCAGGCCAGAGCGGGCCGCCACGTGACGGTGTAGTGGCAGGCCAGAGCGGGCCGCCACGTGACAGGTGTAGTGGCAGGCCAGAGCGGGCCGCCACGTGACGGGTGTAGTGGCAGGCCAGAGCGGGCCGCCACGTGACAGGTGTAGTGGCAGGCCAGAGCGGGCCGCCACGTGACAGGTGTAGTGGCAGGCCAGAGCGGGCCGCCACATGACAGATGTAGCAGCAGGCACAGCGGGCCGCCAGCAGTGCGCCACTTACCGCTGTGCAGGTGGGAGAGGTTGTTACGCTGCTGTGCTCAACGTTATCTTCCCCACACAACCGCAATGGTCCACTCATTGTAGTGGTCCGCACACTGTAGTGGTCCGCACACTGTAGTGGTCAGCACACTGTAGTGGTCAGCACACTGTAGTGGTCCGCACACTGTAGTGGTCCGCACACTGTAGTGGTCAACACTGCAGTGGTTAAGGTCACCTACTTTTGTGGTAGACACATTTACGCACACTACTGGTGTTCATGCCATCTAGTGTCCACCTCCACTAGTCATGCACCCACTAGTGATGAAAAGTGGTGGACCAGTTCTCATTGTCGGGCTGGTTATCACAGTAATTGATGAGCCAGTTATCGCAGTTAGTGGTTGATCAGTTCTCGGTACTGGGCTAGTTATTGCGGTAATTGATGGGCCAGTTATAGCAGTAAATGATGGGCAAGTTATTGCAGTAAGTGGTGGGCCAGTTATCGTAATAAGTGGTGCACTAGTTATCGCAGGAAGTGGTGCACTAGTTATAGCAGCAGAAGTGAACCAGTTATCGCAATAAGTGGACCAATTATCACAGTAGGTAGTGGACCGATTATAGCCGTAAGTGGTACACGTTATCGCAATAAGTGGTAGAGTGAGCTACCATTACACTTCCCTGTCACTTGTTCTGACAGTTTGTCAACACTACCCCCTCAATGCACACGCCGCCCCCTACCCCCTCCATCCATAATTCGGCATGGCCTGACAAGACTAATCCAACTGGCCGCAGTATCCGTCCCTCAGGCCTCTCTTATGACGCCCCGGAACCTAGAGAATGCCACACTCAACTGGTGGTTTAAGAACTTGGTTGAGGTTAATGGTGGTGGCGAGTGATGTACCTACACGGCTCAACGGCTGCCCGGTGACTGCGCTCTCCTCTCTGATGACGAACAGCCACACCGCCGCCTCCCAACACCTGTCCATCAACCACTACTCATCCTCACCACATATTGCTTATAGGCATGTATCTCCTTCCCTTACAAATTACTAGAACACCATTAAACTATAAATACGAGCATATAGTACCTATGCCACTTAATGCTTATCACTGTTCGGACTGAGCATCCAGGGAAGCGCAGGCCAGGTTAAAATGCAGCGATCCGGACGCTCCAGCACACGGCGGCCAGCCCATTACCTTGACAAAATCACCTTTCCAAGAAATCTTTGAGCAAAAACTCTCAGTAACTTAATTGACACTTTTCCTTGGGCCTTTATTGATAAACTAGACTGTGCAAGACACAAAAAAACTTTTTTCGCCACTTGAGCTAATGTTTTCCAGAGACTTTATTTTGGCGGGTTGTAGTCGGGAGGGTTGGCAGCCATGGGAGTTCCAGCGGATTCCCCATCCTGCAGGTTGTCTATGTACCACGTGACACATCCTGCAGGTTGTCTATGTACCACGTGACACATCCTGCAGGTTGCCTATGTACCACGTGACACATCCTGCAGGTTGCCTATGTACCACGTGACACATCCTGCAGGTTGTCTATGTACCACGTGACATCCTGCAGGTTGTCTATGTACAACGTGACACATCCTGCAGGTTCCCTATGTACCACGTGACACATCCTGCAGGTTGTCTATGTACCACGTGACATCCTGCAGGTTGTCTATGTACCACGTGACATCCTGCAGGTTATGTACCACGTGACATCCTGCAGGTTGTCTATGTACCACGTGACATCCTGCAGGTTGTCTATGTACCACGTGACACATCCTGCAGGTTGTATATGTACCACGTGACACATCCTGCAGGTTGTCTATGTATCACGTGACACATCCTGCAGGTTGTCTATATATCACGTGACATCCTGCAGGTTGTCTATACATCACGTGACATCCTGCAGGTTGTCTATACATCACGTGACATCCTGCAGGTTGTCTATACATCACGTGACATCCTGCAGGTTGTCTATACATCACGTGACATCCTGCAGGTTGTCTATACATCACGTGACATCCTGCAGGTTGTCTATACATCACGTGATATCCTGCAGGTTGTCTATACATCACGTGATATCCTACAGGTTGTCTATCTACCACGTGACATCCTGCAGGTTGTCTATGTACCACGTGACACATCCTTCCTGCAGGTTGTCTATGTACCACGTGACACATCCTGCAGGTTGTCTATGTACCACATGACACATCCTGCAGGTTGCCTATGTACCACGTGACACCTGCAGGTTGCCTATGTACCACGTGACACATCCTGCATGTTGCCTATGTACCACGTGACACATCCTGCAGGTTGCCTATGTACCACGTGACACATCCTGCAGGTTGCCTATGTACCACGTGACACATCCTGCAGGTTGTCTATACATCACGTGACACATACGGCAGGTTGTCTATACATCACGTGACACATACTGCAGGTTGTCTATACATCACGTGACACATACTGCAGGTTGTCTATGTATCACGTGACACATCCTGCAGGTTGTCTATATATCACGTGACACATCCTGCAGGTTATGCATCACGTGACACATCCTGCAGGTTGTATCACGTGACACATGCGGGTTGTCTATTTATCACGACACATCCTGAGGGTTGTCTGTACCACGTGACACATCCTATGGGTCTTCTGTGTATCACGTGACATCCTGTGGGTTGTCTGTGTATGACGTGAGACATCCTACTGGTTGTCTACGTGTCACGTGACACATCCTACTGGTTGTCTACGTGTCACGTGACACATCCTACTGGTTGTCTACGTGTCACGTGACACCCCGCATGTTGTTTGTATCATGTGATATCCTGCAGGGTGATTGTATATGTATCAAGTGACATCCTGCAGAGTGTATAGCACGTGACACCTGTAGGTTGTCTATGTACCACGTGACACATCCTGCAGGTTGTCTGTTCCTTTTAATTACGGCTGACGAAACTTCAGATCCAGAGAACGTACAGAGAACAATCACTGCATTACAACTGTACAAGTCTAATGCTCTGTTTATTCATGTGAGATTTTAACCACTGTGCATTTTGCAGTATGACCCTGGTGGTTTAGCGCTTAGTTTTATAATAAGAAGAACAACCACTCGTTTGATTTTCAAAAGGCCGAGAAAGTTGCATCAAACAAATCTATAGCTGAAGAAATATATATAATAGTAAAGCTTCATAAAAACAGTATTGATTACAAAATAAATGTAAGTTCAGAATTGTATAAACTAGATTCATCTATAGTGAAAAGAATTTGTGAGAATTATAAGATTTGCTGACAAAATTCCCCCTTTGCCTGACATGTCACTCTTAAATGTTACCTGACGTGTGACCTGACTAAACCTTTACAACATTCCCATGCTCAGTGAGTAGGGTCATATGTGAGGTCATCTGTCTTATTTTGTTTTTACTTCTCCTTGATAGTGAAAAACATTAAAACGCCTGAAATTTTACCATTTTTCAGTGATATATGTATATGTAGGTAAGGCACATAGAGCCTATCTGTCCTTAACACGAAACATAGAACCTAATCTGTCCTTAGGGCACATAGTGCCTCATCTATCTTAGGACGAGCTATAGTTTCTCTATCCTTAAGACTAACATCAGAGTCTCATCTAACCTTAGATGACACATAGCCTCATCTATCCTTAATAACAGGCGAGAGACTCCATGTTTTCACATTATCATTATCTGTATATGTAGGTACCTGGCTGGTGCCACCGTGTTTAGTATTAGATTAGCCAGGGCCTGGCTGGGTAGTAAGCTGGGGAGTGTTGTGTGCAGGCACCTGTAGGTGGCTTAAAAACAGGACTCCGTTATCTGTGTGGTACTGGAGCCTTGTTGTTGTTGCTTTAGTCGTCAGGGAAAACACTCTGATACGGGTGTTTGTCATGTGACGATTCGTTCATTGGTGTCGGCTCTATTTCAGGGATCCTATAAGATGGTGTGTTGCAGGTCGCGTCAAGCTTGGGTAAACGACAGTCCTATAGTGACCTCTGATTTACCGTGCTGGAGTCGGTGGTATGGATGTTACTTAGTGGACCACGGCAACACCGACCACTGACTTAAGTGCCGGACAAGGTGATTTGAGTACAGGAATATCCTGCCTGTTTGATGGTCTGACGTAACTGGAGATATTTAGCTTCATTTACCTTATAAATTTTACTATGCATTTTTAATTTTTTATTCCTGAATCTCGAAATACTTTAAATAAAGTGTGGAACTGATGCTATACGAGTATAAATTTTCTCCAGTTATATGATACGATGAAAGCATTTCTTTGATAAGACTAAGAAGCTGATACTGTATGACCCCTTTTGGATTTAGCGCTTAGTTTTGATTATAAAATTATATCAGCTTATTATAATCACATACAAGTTAGCCTTATATTAGCCCATGTTTCTTTTGCCAGATATGTGTGTGTGTGTTTGTGCGTGTGTGTAAACATCCCCTCCACCCATTAACTCTAAAGTGAGATTTTAATTAGACTTGGGTACATGACATAATTTTATACACTGGTCTTGAGGGCACACAGACGTTATGAGAACATAAAAAGTGCATTATATAAATTTAGCCAATAAAGTTAAACACCGTGACTTACACTCAGTGGCCACTTTATTAGGTACACCTATACATCTCATTAATGCAAATAATCAGCCAGTCAAGTGGCAGCACCTCAGTGTCTAAAAGCATGCAGACATGGTCAAGAGGTTCAGTTGTTGGTCACACCAAACATCAGAATGGGGAAGAAATGTGATCTAAGTGACTTTGGCAGTGGAATGATTGTTGGTGCCAGACGGGGTGGTTTGAGTATCTCAAACTGCTGATCTCTTGGGATTTTCATGCACAACAAAGGATAGTGTGAAAGACACAAAACATCCATTTAGCGGCAATTCTGTTGTAAAAACGCCTTGTTAATGAGAGAGGTCAGAGGAGAATGGCCAGACTGGTTCAAGCTGACAAGAGGGTGATAGTAACTTAAATAACCACACGTTACAACAATGGTATGCAGAAGAACATATCTGAACACACAAAACGTCGAACCTGGAAGAGGATGGGCTACAGCAGCAGACCATACCAATTTCCACTACTGTCGGCTAAGAACAGGATATGGAAGCTACAGTGGACATTGGCTCACCAAAACTGGACACTTGAAGACTGGAAAAACGTCACTTGGTCTGACGAATCGCGATTTCTTCTGCGACATGCAGATGGTAGGGTCAGAATTTAGCATAAACCTTCGGGATGTTGGGAATGGGAGATTTGCAACATAAATGTATAGCCGACAAATTTGCAGCGATTGTGTGATGCTATCATGTCAACATGGATCAGAATCTCTAAGGAATGTTTCTAGCACCTTGTTGAATCCATGCCACGAACAATTCAGGCTGTTCTGGGGGCAAAGAGGGTCTACCCAGTACTAAAATGGTGTATCTAATAAAGTGGCCAGTGAGTGTATTTCTATCGGGATCCCTATTAATTTACATTAGTAAGGCCTTAGACAAGGATGTGTGATTTCACCATGGTTGTTCAATATATTTATAGATGGGGTTGTAAAAGTGAATGCTCGGGTGTTGGCAAGAGGTTTTGGGTTAAAAGATAAAGAATCTAACACAAAGTGGGAGTTGTCACAGTTGCTCTTTGCTGATGACACTGTCCTTCTGGGAGATTCTGAAGAGAAGTTGCAGAGGTTGGTGGATGAGTTTGGTAGGGTATGTATTAGAAGAAAATTAAAAGTGAATATAGGAAAGAGTAAGGTGACGATAACAAAAAAATTAGGTAACGAAAGATTGGATATCAGATTGGAGGGAGAGAGTATGGAGGAGGTGAATGTATTCAGATATTTTGGAGTGGACATGTCAGCAGATGTGTCTATGAAAGATGAGATGAATCATAGAATTGACGAGTGAAAAAGGTGAGTGGTGCACATAGAAGTCTGTGGAGACAAAGAACTTTGTCCATGGAAGCAAAGAGGGAAATGTATGAGAGTATAGTTATAGCAACACTCTTGTATGGGTGCGAAGCTGGAGGCAGTGGAGATGTCGTGTCTGAGGGCAATGTGTGGTGTGAATATAATGCAGAGAATTCGTAGTTTGGAAATTAGGAGGAGGTGCGGGATTACCAAAACTATTATCCACAGAGCCGAGGAGGGGTTGTTGAGGTGGTTTGGACATGTAAAGAGAATGGAACAAAATAGAATGACTTCGAGTGTGTATAAATCTGTAGTGGAGGGAAGACGGGGTAGGAGTCTTCCTAGGAAAGGTTGGAGGGAGGGGGTAAAGGAGGTTTTGTGTGCAAGGGGCTTGGACTTCCAGCAAGCATGCGTGAACGTGTTAGATAGGAGCGAATGGAGACAAATAGTTTTTTAGGACATGACGTGCTGTTGGAGTGTAGGCAAAGTAACATTTATGAAGGGATTCAGGGAAACCGGCAGGCCGGACTTGATTCCTGGAGATGGGAAGTACAGTGTCTGCACTCTGAAGGAGGGATGTTAATGTTGCAGTTTTATAACTGTAGTGTAAGCGCGCCTCTGGCAAGACAATGATGGAGTGAATGATTCCTAACTTGGTGGGAATCGGCCGATGTGTTAATAAAACAATAAAATATTTATACGCCGTCAGTTACACAAAAATGATCATTTTAGATCAATAAACCCTCACCCTTTCTTTGATAAATAATGCAGCGCTGTATGACTCTTGTGGGTTTAGCGCTTAGTTATGATTATAATAATTTGATTTATAATAATTTCTCTAACATATACATACATACACACACACGAGAATATTTTTATTATCATTGGGAGAACTAAACCCGTAGGGATTATACAGCGCCTGTAGGGAGGGGATGGAAGGCATTCAAATATAATTCAGGAACTGGAGCACAGATCCAAGTCCCAGATCAAGAGCCCTTCCCATGAGGGGACATGAGACGGGTGTGTTAAATGAAATATATCATATCAGTGTTAAGGTTCCTCTGCTCACTTTACAAAAAAAAAGAAACATTATAGGTCGTCTTAACAAGGAAAAATTTCTCTGTACCCCATACCCATCCTGTGGGCGGTAGCTACCCCATACCCATCCTGTGGGCGGTAACTACCCCATACCCATCCTGTGGGCGGTAGCTACCCCATACCCATCCTGTGGGCGGTAGCTACCCCATACCCATCCTGTGGGCGGTAGCTACCCCATACCCATCCTGTGGGCGGTAGCTACCCCATACCCATCCTGTGGGCGTAGCTACCCCATACCCATCCTGTGGGCAGTAGCTACCCCATACCCATCCTGTGGGCGGTAGCTACCCCATACCCATCCTGTGGGCGGTAGCTACCCCATACCCATCCTGTGGGCGGTAGCTACCCCATACCCATCCTGTGGGCGGTAGCTACCCCATACCCATCCTGTGGGCGGTAGCTACCCCATACCCATCCTGTGGGCGGTAGCTACCCCATACCCATCCTGTGGGCGGTAGCTACCCATACCCATCCTGTGGGCGGTAGCTACCCCATACCCATCCTGTGGGCGGTAGCTACCCCATACCCATCCTGTGGGCGGTAGCTACCCCATACCCATCCTGTGGGCGGTAGCTACCCCATACCCATCCTGTGGGCGGTAGCTACCCCATACCCATCCTGTGGGCGGTAGCTACCCCATACCCATCCTGTGGGCGCTAGTTACCCCATACCCATCCTGTGGGGGGTAGCTACCCCATACCCATCCTGTGGGGGGTAGCTACCTTATACCCATTGTGTGGGCGGTAGCTACCCCATACCCATCCTGTGGGTGGTAGTTACCCCATACTCATCCTGTGGGCGGTAGCTACCCCATATCCATCCTGTGGGCGGTAGCTACCCCATACCCATTCTGTGGGCGGTAGCTACCCCATACCCATCCTGTGGGCGGTAGCTACCCCATACCCATCCTGTGGGCGGTAGCTACCCCATACCCATCCTGTGGGCGGTAGCTACCCCATACCCATCCTGTGGGGGGTAGTTACCCCATACCCATCTTGTGGGGGGTAGTTACCCCATACCCATCCTGTGGGCGGTAGTTACCCCATACCTATCCTGTGGGAGGTAGTTACCCCATACCCATCCTGTGGGCGGTAGTTACCCCATACTTATCCTGTGGGCGGTAGTTACCCCATACCCATCCTGTGGGAGGTAGTTACCCCATACCTATCCTGTGGGCGGTAGTTACCCCATACCCATCCTGTGGGCGGTAGTTACCCCATACCCATCCTGTGGGCGGTAGTTACCCCATACCCATCCTGTGGGCGGTGGCCACCCCATACCCATCCTGTGGTTAAGCAGTCCCTGGAGAAGTAGGTTAAGCAGTCCCTGGAGAAGTAGGTTAAGCAGTCCCTGGAGAAGTTGCTTGGTATCCTCCCTTCTTAGAGCTCTTCATCTGAGTATGTTGTCTGGTGGTAAACAACTGTACAGTAGGTATCTGCATTCGATAATAATAATGTTTAATTGTGATAAATTGTGTTAAGTATTATTAAAATTAGGCCAAAATTTATTTAAAAAACTAATGGCAACCCTGAGTTCGAGAAAAAAATTATATTACATTTAATAACATGGCCCTCCTGCGAGAGACTGCATAGCTGTCTGGCCCCCTCTCTCCAAAAGGTTGCCGACCCCTGCTTTAGAGTGTAGACGGTAGTCACCCATACTCATCCTGTGGGCAGTAGTCACCCCCATACCCATCTTGTAGAGTGCAGACGGTAGTTACCCATACCCATCCTGTGGGCAGTAGTCACCTGAGGAGGGAGTCTCAACATTGTTTGCTAAGCAAGTTATAGAAGCCACGAAGTGTTGACTAGAACAATGTATTCAGTAACACTAGTACTCGTACAAAACAATGGTGAATCCCGCCATATGTACATTACAATGAAACACTCAGTGACTCGCTAAATTGCAGTGACAGGATTGCAACCAACATGGGTTCGAACACCACTTCGTTCAGCAAGAAGCATAAAACCATAAACACTGAACAAATTCATTTACCAAGACAATACTTTGTATAAGAGAGTGAATGCCATAAATTGTCATGCGTGGTAGAACCCATAGGTATGCAAAGCATTTCGGGTATATTTTGTGTTACATATTTAGTGTTACACAGCAACACAGGTCCAAGGACAATGACTGCGCCAAGAAGCTGGTATAAACAGATACATCAAAAATAAGCTTTGAAATCAGATGTAGTGTATCAAGTCTTGATAATACTGAATTCGAAGCGAAGTTTGAAATAGACTTTTTCTGCGTTGTTTTATACCCACTGGTGTAAGGGGCAAGGACACTATGCTGAGGGCTACCTTCCCAAAGCTCTTTACTGAACTCCACTTGAGCAACGTTGAACTCTTTATGAACTTCCCCAACTTCGAATATCTTATGGAAGTTCGTAAAAAGTGCGATGTTGTTCCTCTGAACTTATTCTTGCAGGTCCAAAGTACCAGGGTCTTGTTTCCGAATGTCCTCCGACAGTGGCTCAGCCACTGGGAAAGGGAAGGGGAGCTAAGGGGGCTAAAGTCTCCCCAGATACAAAAAAGTTTTATTTTTCAATTAGCTAATTTTCACTGTATTGTAGTGAGCAGTGACCACGAAGGCACGATAGTTAAAAAAAAATCACATTCATACATACTGAAAAACATGTTTTTAAACACGATTTCTTTGATTTTTCAGTATTTTATGATTTTTAACCCCTCCCAGATTGAAATCCTGCCGCGTAAGCCCTTTTCCCTCAGATTAAAATCCTGACTACGCTACTAACCCGCAGCAATTTTACCAGATCAACCAGGAAAACTACCAGAGTAGCTTCAAGCCAACTGCTCCATGGTGGGCTACAATATGTTTGAGAGATTTTTTAATTGTGTTCTGAATACCTAAAAACACTTGCTGCATCAACGCCTGCTTCATTGTCTTAAAGGAACTAGAAGCCAGAATGACATGATCGAAGCATCGTGGTTATTTCTGCAGCATTACATGGTTGGTTGATTGGTTAATGGTGTTGAAAGTATGTCGACTATACTAGTCATTAATGCTTCAAGTAACATTTTCACCACCAGACAAGAATACTTAACACTTAAAACAGGGATTAAAGTAAATTCATAGCATATTTAAGCTAAGCGAAGTACGCCTCTCGGTGTATAGATCTTCAAGAGTGACTTGTGACGGGTGTTACCATGTGACGGGTGTTACCAAAGGTAATGAATCTGATTCATCCCTCATCGTTTGTTTCCAGGTGCACACTGTCGTGATCGTATCGTCACTGTCGTGACCGTATCGTCACTGTCGTGATCGTATCGTCACTGTCGTGATCGCATCGTCACTGTCGTGATCGCATCGTCACTGTCGTGATCGTATCGTCATGTGCTTAAACTAGTAATGTCCTGTGACTGTTTTCAAAGACAGATTTATTTATTGCACTTCCCTTTCATATTTTTTTACTAGGGTAGAATTTTATTGTTTTGAATAGTCTCCCCCTTTCAGGGGCAGTTCTGTGATGCTGGTGAGAGGCAGTTGATCCAAGGAATTGGACATATCCTCCCCTTCCTTGGATCGAACCTAATTGCTTCTACCCCATCCGCTGTATAACCTCTCCCGGTTTAACTCTTTCCCGTAAATATTATAATAATGTAAACTGAATAACTTCGTGATACGAATATAGTGCCATTAATTATTAAACTCGCTGAGATCTGCACAATAACACTTTCCTGTGTTTAATAAATTAAGTGTGTTCTTGCAAATACTTGACTAGTTATGGTATCTGCCGTCTTTTCGGACTTTTAAATGACACAGAAGCAACTCAGTGAAGACATCTTAGACAGCAGTCACTGTTGGGACATCCTCCATTTTGCCTTTCCCAGGCCTATACACTACTGTATGCCTCACTCATCACTTCACACTAACACAATACTAAATTATTAGCACTAATTCGCCTCTAAGAATGTTATGATCAAAGACAACGTCATTTCGTATTTATTTAAAATGAAGTGACATTTGAGGGAATTAGATAATTTTGAGGACTCTGGAAAGACATTTACTTTACTGATGTGGTATCTAATCCTCTTTGATTTCAACAGATGTTCGCTTAAGAGTTAGCATGTGACTTCTTTAGCTTGTAATATCTAAAATTTTGTGCAAATGCACATAAATATATATATATATATATATATATATATATATATATATATATATATATATATATATATATATATATAATAAATATAAACACGCCCAGAAACGAAACACAATGGGCCATTACAATTCACATCTGTGCATCAGATTCCCAGATATTCGTAAGACTGCCCATATGTTTTTAATTTACAATCTTAGTTTATGAGATGGAAGGTATATAATAAAAGTAATTTCCGATGAAAAGAGTGAGGCACAAACGGCTATGATAAAAAGAGGTTTACGGTGAAACAATGATGAATAAAAAAAATGGGAGGTTCGAGGTAACGGGGTTCAGTAGCACTGGAGCAGATTTCGATTGGTAAGCAGCGCCTCAAGACCAGAGTTGTTTCAAGAGAAAATCGATATAGCGAACAACGGTAGTGGAGTACGTATACATTAAGCAGACGGAGAGGCGGGGATCGAAGGAGGGGATCAACCATTCACACAGCTGACCCTTCAGACATAAAACAATGGGGGTTCAGCTTGGCCGCGCCAGCACACTCACACACACACGTACATAAGTACATACGTACGTACGTACATACGTACGTACGTACATACGTACGTACGTACGTATGCGCGTCAGGCCCATACTGGAGTATGCAGCACCAGTTTGGAACCCATACCTGGTCAAGCACGTCAAGAAATTAGAGAAAGTGCAAAGGTTTGCAACAAGGCTAGTTCCAGAGCTAAAGGGAATGTCCTACGAAGAAAGGTTAAGGGAAATCGACCTGACGACACTGGAGGACAGGAGGGTTACGGAAGACATGATAACATACAAAATACTGCGAGGAATTTACAAGGTGGACAGAGACAGGATGTTCCTGAAATGGGACACAGAAACAAGGGGTCAGAATTGGAAGTTGAAGACTCAGATGAGTCAGAGATGTTAGGAAGTATTTTTTTTAGTCAGAGTCGTCAGGAAGTGGAATAGTCTGGCAAATGACGTAGTGAAGGCAGGAACCATACATAGTTTTAAAACGAGGTATAATAATGGAGCGGGGTTCCACAGTGGTCAGTCCTAGGACCGGTGCTGTTTCTGGTATTTGTGAACGACATGACAGAAGGAAAAGACTCCGAAGTGTCCCTGTTTGCAGATGATGTGAAGTTGATGAGAAGAATTCAATTGGACGAGGAACAGACAGAACTACAAAGGGATCTTGACAGGCTGCAGGCCTGGTCCAGCAACTGGCTCCTGGAGTTCAACCCCACCAATTGCAAAGTCATGAAGGTTGGGGAAGGGTAAAGAAGACCGCAGACAGAGTACAGTCTAGGCGGCCAAAAACTACAAACCTCACTCAATGAAAAGGATCTTGGGGTGAGTACAACACCGGGCACATCTCCTGAGGAGCACATCAACCAAATAACTGCTGCATCATTCGGGCGCCTAGCAAAACCAAAGAACAGCATTCCAACATCTCAATAAGGAATCGTTCAGGACTCTGTACACCGTGTATGTTAAGCCTATATTGGAGTATGTAGCACAAGTTTGGAACCCACACATATCCAAGCACATAAGGAAACTAGATAAAGTGCAAAGGTTTGCAACAAGACTAGTCCCGGAGCTAAGGGTCATGTCCTACGAGGAGAGGTTAAGGGAAATCGACTTGACGACACTGGAGGACAGGAGAAATAGAGGGGATATGATAACGACATATACAATACTGAGAGGAATCGACAAGGTGGACAGAGACAGGATGTTCCAGATATGGGACATAGCAACAAGGGGTCAGAGTTGAAAGTTGAAGACTCAGATGAATCACAGGGATGTTAGGAAGTATTTCTTCAGTCACAAGTTGTCAGGAAGTGGAATAGTATGAGAAGTGATGTAGTGGAGGCAGGATCCATACATAGCTTTAAGAAGAGGTATGATAAAGCTCATAGAACAGGAAGAGTGATCTAGTAGCGACCAGTGAAGCGGGGCCAAGAGCTGTGACTCGACCCCTGCAACCACAACTAGGTGAGTATACACACACACACAACACTCACTCACTCTCTTACAATATTACTCTAACTTGTATCCTCTAGGCCTACATATACATTATCATTCCATCACGAATATCTGCACTAAAACTAGATGTGTTTTAGTTACTGGGCAACCCCCCCCCCTCTACCTCAGTGCACTCCAAATAGATAGTTTAGGTCGCGGTCTAAGTTTCTGGTGAAGTTATATATCAGCGGCATATCTTCAAATATTAAAAAAAAAATGTCTCAATTTGACGACTGCGGAGAATAAAATTAAAGTGGTTAGGTGCATATTTTACCATTTTATGTGTAAAACTGTGTGAAATATTGATTCCTGTTTAATCATCACTATCAAAATATATGCATCTGCGTCTTCTAAATGGCTTTAGTATTTAATGGCTGATGCATCGTACGGCCAAGTGTAGATTGTATGTGGGCAAATTTATCACTGAAATATAAATGTTTTTTTCGAATTTTTTATTTTTATCAAATTAGTTAAGTGTTTTCAAATTTGCTGAGTTGATTGAACCATTACTGGACAGTGTGATGCCAGTGCCGTTCATCTGTTTATTCATACCATCTAACGCTGTATGAGCCTTGTAGGTTTAGCGTTTCTTTTTTTTTATTATAATAATAATAATCATACCATTTAAGGCAGTGGTTTCCAACCTTATACCCACCAAGGACCTTTTATTAAAATTAAATTTCCCAGGGACCTCAGGTTTTTTATTTTATTATTTAACAACAAACTCGTTTCCCCAGTTTCATCTCTCATTTGAAAGACATACGTAAATGAGTATACAATCAAATAAATGGCAGTATTAAAAAAGCTGGAAACGGCTATTAAATTTTGAAAGTTTATCTTCATCAGCGTGGGACCCCCAGGCAGCTCACAACAGCTTGGGTATATACACTGCAGTGAAGTTAATGATTAGAGGTGTAAATAAGTTAGTTTCTTTTAAAAAATCATAGAAGGTATTTATCAGATATGGGACTTTCAACGAGGACGGCACTTAAAGTAAATGTGTCCGAGAAATGGAGATGTTGAGAGTGTATTCCGTGTGCTCTCTGAGAGACAGGATAGCCTATTAATGTATGATGAATTAATAGCGCTGTCTGGCAGTCCTCGCAGAGAGACAGCCAGGCGGTTTACCTTATGGTACTCACCTATTTGTGGTTGCAGGGATCGAGTCACAACTCCTGGCCCCACCTCTTCGTTGACTGCTACTAGGTTCACTCCAAATGTGTGTCTGTCGTGTGTGGGAGATTCAAAAATGCATGACCGCAGTTTCCTAAACCCGACAGGGAAGAGAAGATAACCAGAAACCCAAGTATTTGATGGAAAATTATAATTGCCAGAGGTTTTGGAGTCTTGGGAACAGTACCGGAAAATAGTCCGAAAGAGGGAACACTACGGGAGATCAACAGATCGTGAATAGGAAACCAAGCGGCTGAATGTGCGTGTTCGTTGCCCTGATCGCCGATGTGTCCAGGCACCCACCAAAATAGCGACTTCTTGTACTTACTGGAAATCTGATGTAACCACTGTTGTACTGTATACGAAGCACGATGGTATATGGGAAGTCATATTTCTGGATAGTGTAACGCCCTTTGAATCTGAAACAACAACGATGATAAGGGCATGGTTGTAATTTGGCGGCTAATAGTAACGACTATGGCATATAACTCTGCTGTGAAAATAATTGCCGATTCCAGCAAATGTCCGTGGATTACTGTTTGGAAAGACAGCCGCGTACCATACTCCATGCCCTTTGGAAGGAGAGAAGACCAAACGTGAGGGGAGGTGGAGTATACAATAGAGTGAACACATTAGGTTTGGTAAGGTTCGTCAGGAAACAGGACAAGTGTTTCCTGACGCGGGTCTTAGTCAGATAATGACTCACTATTGGAGCTTTTGGTCATATGACCGAGGTCTTCCGTTAAGAGATGTTGCCAGAGATCTAACTTGGAAACTAATGGACCGCGATAGTCAACGTAAGGATGTTTGTTTCTATAAACAAGCTCTCTCTCGGAGAGTAACCCCTGTGGTTTAGCGCTTCTATTTGATTATAATAATAATAATAATAATAATAATCTCTCGGAGAGTATTAAAAAGCCCCAAGACATTAATGTAAGTTCTAATGATGACTGGCGTTGATTCTCTATAGATAAGTTGAGGAGGCTGAGGAAAATAATTGATCATTGTAGTCTAATAACGTTTTAAGTAGGTTTAGCCCAGTAAGACGGTGACTTAGGGAGATGTGGGACTGCCATGCCATTCGACAAGAGAAGGATTAGAAATTTAACGTTGGCACATACTGATATAGGAAAGCCATAGAGATACAGAATAAGGCTGTGGCATGATAGAGCATCTCGTGCAGTTGAATTTGTTTCAGCTATAGAAAACTGAAATCATGTGACGTGGCCCATCTGGCAACGCGATCTATAGTGTTGGAGTGGTCGCTACAAGTCGACAGTCCGGGCTGCATATTATTAATGTTACATCGTTGGGATAGGGAGGGGTGAGAACGCTAAATCCATAGGGGTCATACAATACCTTGGGGAATGGAAACCACCTCTTACCCTGCCTAGTGCACAACACCAGGATGGCAGAATTGACTGAGCAAGGCTTAGCAAACCTGCCTGTCTGGACATGAGGACCATCTGTTCAATCGTCTTTCAGCTAACAAAGGTGGAGGATGAACCAGGAAGAACGCCATGAGCCATACACCTTCAACACTGACAACGGAAGCTACAGCAGAACAGAACTGATATTGGTCCTTTTTCCCTCTAGGAGCCGGATTTCATAAAATGGGAAAACATTCTAGGTAATGAATCCAAATAGAGAGAGGAAGGGTTAACGGATATCTAGCTTCGATCCATGAATGCGATTAAAGCTCCAATTCCTCTGATCAACAGCCCCTTCCCTCCGACATGGGACTCTTCTTGAAGAGGTATAATTATAACACTAATTAAAGGGGAAGCACTAAACCCATAGGGATCATCCAGCGCCTAGGGGATAGGAGATAATTAGGTAAGATCCAAGCAGGCAGGTCCAGTTCCTTGGATCAAGAGCCCATCACTGGCATCAATGAACCTCGTTTCGGGGTATAATTTTGTAGCCATTCTCACGTGTTAATCTTGACTGGGTAATATAAGAGTAATTTCTGAAACAAAATTATCATGCCGGTGCTGATTTTAAGGACTTTAATTACAGTAATTATCAATAAATGTGTTACATCATTTAGGTGTCCCCGAGGGTAACCTTCAAGCGGTTGTGTGGTAATGAGGACCAGATTCTAAGAACAATTCCCAGCATCCTGGAATGCCTCGGATAACTTCCGAAACCCTCTGTGGTGGAGCTTTAAACTTTCAGAAAAAGCTGCCTCCTAATTGACGATGGTGGAGAGAAACATTCAAGTGGGTAGATGCAAATTTGACCATTGTATGTGTAAAATTGAGTGAAATATTGATTCCCATTTAATCATCACTATCAAAACATATTCATCTACCTCTTCTGAGTGGCTTCAATATTTAATGGCTGATGCATCTTACAGCCTGGATAGCAACCATTTAATTTAGTTTGTGTGGGGGCAAATTTGCTATTGCAATAAATATGCTTTTAAAACTTTTAATAGTTAGAATTTTTATCAAATTGAACTATCTTACGAAATACACAATATTTTTTCCCACCACAGGGTGGTAGAGAATTTTAAAACTTATACAACTGCAAAAAAAAAAAAAAAAATTGAGAAAAATATTGAATATTCACTTTTATATACTGATTTTAAAATTTCTGAGTTGTGTAAACCCTTAAATACTTGCAAAAGTGTACATACATAAATGTAAACATATACATAAAAAGGAAAATTTTGGATTTTCCTAAATTCAGCATATGTAAATTTGAATAATACAATAAATGTTTAATAAAATATGATGCTCCTTTGACCCTTTCGAGAAATTTCGAGTGAGGGGGGTGTAGAAGAGCTGCTGAGTGACGCCAGAAAGGAGACCCCATATTGAAACTGAATGTGTGAACACTGGTCTAAATTGTGTACTGTAATCAGGCATTCTTGATGGTCACTTGGTTTTTTTTGGCCTGAATTTGTAATAAGAACCTATGTTAATGTCCCCTGCTGAAGAATTGGGACAGGAAATTTGTGGGACCTCAAGAATTGTGTGTAGATGGCGGAAGATGAGGAATACGCCATCACTCACACATGGAATTGCACCATTAGTCCTTTCATGTAGATCTCTAGCTGGCCAGTGTAGGGTCTAGGTGTCAGGCAGGTGTTGTGGTGTGATCCATCTACAGTAATTAAATGGTAAGTGGTAATACGAATTTGATTTGTGTACCCAGCAAGGCTAATCATACAGTCCACACAACTTTAATTTACCAGAATAGCTGGTTTTAATATTGTAATTATTAATTTACTGTCAGGTCTAGCTTTTTGTGTGAGTGGTCATGAAGTGAACATCGAGGGAGTTACATTCCTGCGACCTACTGTGACTTAAGTCCCACTTATCTCAGCCAAATTACTTACAGGTAATAATTCAGGTAACCCTGTAAACCTCCTGCAGGTAATTTGCTCACATAATAATTCAAATACACATGCATATACATGAATACATTCTCGAACACGCATATACATAAGCACACACATATGCAAGAGGAGAAACATATATGCATGCATAAACATTCACTGGAGTCATATGTACAAGCATACAGTGTACATGTACTTAAACACACACACACACACACACACCAAGGTAACAGAGGTAAGACACGAGAGAGAAGGGTTGGTTGACTGCATTTCCTTGGACTGCAAGAAGGCCTTCGATACAGTTCCTCACAAGAGATTAGTGCAGAAGCTAAAGGATCAGGCACGTGTAACAGGAAGGGCAATGCAATGGATCAGAGAATACCTGACAGGGAGGCAACAACGAGTCATGGTACGTGATGAGGTATCACAATGGGCGCCTGTGACGAGCGGGGTCCCACAAGGGTCAGTCCTAGGACCAGTGCTATTTTTGGTATACGTGAATGACATGATGGAAGGGATAGACTCAGAAGTGTCCCCTGTTCGCAGATGATGTGAAGTTAATGAGGAGAATTAAATCAGATGAGGATCAGGCAGGACTACAAAGAGACCTAGACAGGCTGGACACGTGGTCCAGCAACTGGCTTCTCGAGTTTAACCCAGCTAAATGCAAAGTCATGAAGATCGGGGAAGGGCAAAGAAAACCGCAGACAGAGTATAGGCTAGGTGACCAAAGACTGCAAACCTCACTCAACGAGAAAGATCTTGGGGTGAGTATAACACCGAGCACGTCTCCGGAAGCACACATCAACTAGATAACTGGTGCAGCATATGGGCACCTGGCAAACCTGAGAATAGCGTTCCGATACCTTAGTAAGGAATCGTTCAAGGCACTGTACACCGTGTACGTCAGGCCCATATTGGAGTATGCAGCACCAGCTTGGAACCCACACCTGGTCATACACGTCAAGAAATTAGAGAAAGTGCAAAGGTTTGCAACAAGGTTAGTTCCGGAGCTAAGGAAAATGTCCTATGAAGAAAGGTTAAGGGAAATCGGCCTGACGACACTGGAGGACAGGAGGGTTAGGGGAGACATGATAACGACATACAAAATACTGCGTGGAATAGATAAGGTGGACAGAGACAGGATGTTCCAGAGAGGGGACACAGAAACAAGGGGTCACAATTGGAAGTTGAAGACTCGTATGAGTCAAAGGGATGTTAGGAAGTATTTGTTCAGTCATAGAGTTGTCAGGAAGTGGAATAGTCTAGCAAGCGATGTAGTGGAGGCAGGAACCATACATAGCAAACTTTAAGACGAGGTATGATAAAGCTCATGGAGCAGGGGGAGAGAGAGGACCTCGTAGCGGTCAGTGAAGAGGCGGGCCCAGGAGCTAAGTCTCGACCCCTGCAACCACAATTAGGTGAGTACAATTAGGCGAGTACACACACACACACACACACACACACACACACACATTATATATAGTATGTATGCTTGTGCAGATGTATGAAGTGCATATTTATGCATGAATATACATTTATGTATGTACACTTTTACATGCATGTGTATACGTGTGTATCCATTGTTTGTATCAATATATGTATGCTGTATGCATATATGAATTTTGTATGTCTGTATGTACGAATGCATATTCGTGAATGTGTATTCGTATGTCTATGCTTACATGTGCATAAATATGTCCATCGCCATTACTATCACCACCACTGCCATCCTCACCACTACCACCATCCTCACCACTACCACCATCCTCACCACTACCACCATCCTCACCACTACCACCATCCTCACCACTACCACCATCACCACCACTACCACCATCACCATATCATGAGTCTGTGTATATATGTGTTAAGCTATAACCAATAATAATATAAGTTAATCACTAGGCAATTCCTGAAATTGTGATGCCAATCAATAAAGGATCCTAAGATCATTCTTGTGGAAACCAATTTCGGGATTGGCCTACATAAAATTGTCAAATACACTGCGAACCTTCACCTAGTAATATTTAATCAGGTCTGAAATTTGAAGCCGATTAGATAAAGCGTTCTAAAGTTATAAACGAAATTCTTAGATGGTACGAAAAATGGTTATAACTTTGACCTTAATTTTTAAAGGGGTGGACCAGTAAGCCAGCGGAAGGCCTCGGTCAGGTGACCAAAAACTCCAACGGCGGGTCATCATCTGATTAAGACCCGCGTCAGAAAACACTTGTCCTGTTTCCTGACGAACCTTACCTAACCTAACCTTAGATGGTATGAAAACTGTAGCCAACAGATGGACGGCTCTGACATCACATCATACAGTACTGAAATGTTCATTCAATTCAGGATATTTAAAAAATCTATATAAAAACGCAGATTTTTTATATTTTCGATTTTCCTGTTGATTCTTGACCAACGACCATCAGGTTTGGGGCACACTCTTCCTGACACCAGTTTTCTTTGTCATCCTCCCGTCTAGAGATGACCCAGTCCTCGACTACTTCCATTCGCCAACACTCTGGCCTGTGGAGGTTCCTCAGTTGTACTAGTTTTAAAAATATCTTAAATCCTCTAAGAAAATATTGAGTTGATGTTTTTTTAAGATAGTCCAATTTGATGAAAATTCCACTGATTCAAAATTTGAAAAAAAATATATTGCCTAGCCCAGTGATTCCCAACGTGGGGCGTACGTCCCCGCAGGGGGGCAATTTAAATGTTTTTTTGGGGACCGATTTGAAAAGGTTATACAATAGTATTTAAAATAATTATTTTTTATTAAGAAATATTTTAAAATTTCAATTATATAAATATAATTATATTTATTCTCAACATTTGTATTAAATAACAATTCCATATATTACTTCCTGAATTATATTTTGCTAAACCGAATCTAAAAATACTAATTGGCAACTCTTTTGGGCAGCCATATTGTGTGGAGTTTCTACTCGCGAGAGTTAATCTTGAAAAAGTGAATTAAAAGAGGATATTTTACAGTTTCTCTAGGATGAAATGTCCGGGAATAAGGGTACAAATAGAGTTTCAGATGAAAAAGCGTCTGATTCAACACCCAAATTTGTTTTTATATCCGAGGGGACATCAATTTTTTTGAGATGTCGAGGTGGGACATGACGTAGAAAAAGTTGGGAACCACTGACCTAGACAAATTTGACTGCACACAAACTAAACTGAATGGGAACAATCCTGGTTTCAAGATGCATCAGCCATTAAATACTGAAGCCATTCAAAAGAGGTACATGTATATATTTTGATTGTACTAATTAGACAGGAATCAAAGTTTCACACAATTTTACACATAAAATGGCCAAATATGCATCTATCACTTGAATTTCGCTCTCCACCGTCAATTAAGAGGCACCTTCTGTTTTTAATGTTTGAAGCTCAGCCACGAGAGTTTTTGATTATTATTATTATTATTATTATTATTATAATCAAATAGAAGCGCTAAACCACAGGGGTTATACAGCCGAGAGTTTTGGAAGTTATTTGAGGCATTCACTGACGACAAATCAGGTGGGGATCGAACCCATGGCAGGAGAGTTCTATCGTGTTATAATGATTTCGTGAGTCATTCCAGGATTCCGGGAATTGCTTGGTACACAAGCAATGAAAATTTAAATCCGATAGGATGAGGGATTCTCCAGTTGTGAGCGAAAGAAAACTGAAAAGTTCAAAAAAAAAAAAAAAAAAGGCAACCACTTAGATTCCCTTACAGGGATACCTATTAACAATAATTTGTACGTTACATAATATATATTTAAGAAAATACGAATTTTTATTTTGTTTGCTTTTTAAATTTTGGTATAATTTTTTTGAGTTCATAATATTTTTTTTGAAGGCCCTAGGCACTGTGCCTAATGAATAATACAGCCCTGTCCATAGGGATCATACAGTGCCTAGGAAATGGGAAGCAAAGTGGAGGGTAGGTAAAATTACTGGCTGAGAGTCCTGGGCGTCAACACTATTCAGTCACTTCCATCAACCACAGAAACTCAAGTAAAATCCAAACCGTCTAAATTCCACACAATATTTTTAAGCAGTTTCCATTAGCCGTTTAGATATTATTTTCCTCTCTTACATTTAAGAAAATTAAGCTTATTCAGTCTTTTAATGACATACTTTTATTACTGCATGTCATAATTGATTATTCATAAGAGGACGCCGTGAGTTGTGCCATGAAACTCTATGGACATCTCACTCATAAATTCAGTCATGCCGAGAGTATTTTTTTTTTTATTTACATTATACTACAGAATTGTAGAGCGTTGAACCAGGTTGTTATGAATTGAGGAGCGCTATTAAAAGCCTAACATAAAAAACTAGACGATAAGAGCAATTTCTTTGGCGATTCACTATAGCTGGAATTTTTTTTAATAGTTTGAACTGGGTGGCAAAAATGCACTATTAAATAATTTTTAACATAATTTCTAACTAATAGGTTATTTTTGTTTAACATTTTATTATTATAATCATAAGCGTTAAGCCCACAAGGGTTTCCACATTATTTATAATTAACACTATTTACAAGAATTTTATATACAGTACAGTACTGGTGTTTCAGGGTTTGTTACTCCATGAAACATATTTGTGACAAGTTTCGAGTTGTTTTTCTATCCTTGCACCTTAGTTTAGGGCCAGACTTTGTTGTTGATTGCCTGTTCAATGAGGCTGTTACTGTTAACTCCCCGCAGGCCCACATAGCTATTATAGACTGACTGATCTGCCAGTTGGCGGAGGTAGTGACTCTGTTTCCTCTCTAAAACTCATAAATTTGTACCTGCAATGTTTCTGATCTGTGCTGGTAACAGGGTGGATCCTGAACCCTGGTGTTGGCAGTATGTAGAGTTGGGACTAGCTCTTCAAGTATCGCTCTTGTTTATATTATAGGTGTGTCGTCTTCGCTCCAGAGAATACATTTATTGTAGTTTAAATATTATGTGGGCATTAAAAGATTTCTATCTTTTCTAGCTCTGATTTCTCTCCTGCCTTGGACGAAGCCGTCAACAATAGCATCAATAAGAGATCGCAGTTATTTATATAGTATCACTGGCATTACCTCTCTTGTTTTGAAAGTCCTCGGTTGTCCACCTTGCCATCTTTTTTTTCATGTTTCTTTCGTTCTTTGAAATAGTTCTTCATATCTGAGTAGTTGGAATTTGTCATCTTGGAATATCACGTTACCTAGAATTATTACATTCATGGGGGAGCGCTAAACCCCTAGGGCTCGTACAGCTCCTGGGAAAATGGAAGGCATTCAGACTCTAGTCAAGGAATTTGAGCACAGGTCCAGTTTCTTAGATCAAGAGCCACTCACCAGCATCAAGGAACCTGCCTTGAGGGGTGCCCACTGGAAGACTCGATATCTGCTTGCAAATTTTGTATCTTCTACCAAGGCGATTTTCATGTTCATTTTGGTATCGTCTGCAAAGGATATGAAGCTGTGGCTATCGTTTTTATCTATGTCTACTGCAAAGATGAGTGTTAGCAAAAATTAGATCTCTGTTTACTACTCTATGTATCAGAAAACCAAACATCCGTTTCTTTACTTTTCCTTGTTATTCCTATATCAGTCTTATTTTATGGGCTATCACCCCACGAATGCATTTGCTAAATGCTTTAGCGCGAAGTCTGTGTAGACCAAATAATCGTTTTGATTTTCCAGAACTTTCGCATTTTTTTTAAAATGGATATTTTAGTCGTAGTAATAATTTACAGAGCAATTTGACCGTGCATGTCACTCAGCACTCCTACAAATAAAAAAGTAATATAAAAAATACACACAAAAACTAAGATACTGAGATAAAATCAAAGCTACGAACATGAATAAAACGCTGAACACAGGAAATACTCTCATACCAAGTTAAAACAATCAGTATTAATTAAAAAGCCCATTATATTACTGTAAAAAGACTTTCCTAAAATTTCCCCAAGCCCTACAGGACCCAGGTAATGTTATAACCACGACAGAGGAGGAAAGGCCTTAGCCATGGGTAACTGTTTCAATGTTCCGCAATTAGCGCAGAGATTTATGTTCGATCCTCAATCAAGAGAGATTTGTTTCACAGTAATGATTCCTGCTAAAGGAGGGACAAACACCAACATGCTGAACCCTGTATAACTTACGCTTGTAAAACTGGCTCTGTGGAACCCTCTATCAGGAAAAACTCCGAAGTGTAGCAAAAACTAACCCTCACCTTGAATGATATGTTAACACTGTATCAAAGGCTTTCTCCATGTCGAGAAAGACCACAAAGAAATCAAGGCCTCTGGCAAAACCCTCCTGAATGTCATAAGTCAGCCGAACAAAGGAGTTCGTCGTCAACTACACCCAAGAGACGCAGCCTTTCGTCTCTGAATAACAAAGAAAATGAACATACATCAACAACTTGCAAATGCAGCTCATCAAAGAAACTGGACAGCAGTTCATGGCTTTCCGGGGTCTCGGTTTTGCTTCACGAAAGCCAGAACTACAGCCTGCTGCTATCTCAATATAAAATTAAATAGTAAAAAAGTTAGGAACATTCCACAACATGTCTCAATGAACTCTATCCTTCCACGGATACATGGACAGCAACAATGACAAAGCAGACACCAATTCCCCCATCCCAAACAACAAATCACAAAATTCCCTTTTCTTTCACAATGGGCATGGAAATAAGTCTCCTGAAGCCTCAGGCCTGGAACTCGGGACTGTAGTTCCAGACGCTCGAAACAAAAAGGCTCTCAACAAAGGTGTTGGCTATCTCAGATGGAAATGGCTGGGCAGTGGGTTTTGAAAGAGCTTCCAAGACACCCTTCTGATCTTATTCCATAGCCGTCCAGGAGTATTGGAGTTAACCCAACTCCAACTCCATGCATTGTACACAAGATGTACACCAAGTATTTCTGTACACCCTCATTTTGATGTCGGACACTCCCTGGTATATCAGCTTATTAACCAGTGAATAGTAGTCCTTGAGGCGACGATAGATCAATCACACACACTGGTGGTGCTTCTCTCAGTCCTTGTTCCATCAAGGAAATGGCAGACGGGACCCCAAGACACCTGACAGAGGGGAGATCTAGCCTCTACCGTCCAATGACAACACCGAGTTTATCATAAGCCTCCTGCACATCGTTAAAATCACCAAGGTCATAAGAGGTCATTGTGCGAGCTTTGATGAGCCACCAGTCCACAGCCTTCAACTTTCACAGCAGAGGGCAGAAGATACAAGTACCTATACATAGAACACAGCTTGGTCACCAACATACACAGTTTGAAGGTTATATCCAGGTGCACTTTTCTCTTGCTTGCTAATAAAGATTCTAGACAGTATCTTTTTCCAATATATGCCTGTCTTGTCAAAAATAAACACTTGCTCAGGCTTGTAGCCACCTTCAGAAGTAATTTGCTACAGACTAGCAGGGCAATTCCCTATAGCCACATGCACCAGATGCACTTTTCCTACTGAATTTTGTTATGTAGCTCACTACACACTTCAAAACAGCTAAATTATCCAGAAGTAAAAGAAAATTCTGGTGCAGGCTTTCAATCATGGCCACACAGTTACAGAATGACAGGGAGTTAATAAGCTAAACAACGACCTTGTTTTGGGTGCAGAGAGGAAATAATCTGCCACACAAAAAGCAGTATTTCGCACAACTCTTGAGTTGCTGTTGTGTGAATTGTCTACTGTACGCAATAATAGCTTCAAGTGATTCTGTAGGCAGGGGAGTGGAAGGCAATGTAATCTCTGAGCTGGGTGAGGAAAGTCAAAGTGAGGATGCTGTGAAAGGAAAGGAGAGTTGCAAGAAGGTAGTAGAATCAAGCGATGGAGGTACCTGTAAAGATAGTTTTCCCATAAAGAACAAAAAGGCACAATACCCACACATATGAGAGAGGAGCTTACGACGACGTTTCGGTCCGACTTGGACCATTTACAATGTCACATTAACAGAAAAGAGTGAGGGAGCCAGTATACTGTATATGGGCGAGAGGGACAAGGACGGGAACAAGAAAGGAAGAAAAGGATGTAGTGGTAGTAGCAAGGCTGGTAGCGGAAGAAAGTGGAAGTAGAAAGTAGGGAGTAATTTAGTGGCACAAGAGATAAAGGGGAGTGTAGGGTGAAGGGAGGCAATAGTAAAGGTAGTAGCAATAGAGGAATGCTTCAAAATTCTCAACACTTGTGACTTAACCTGATCCTTCCTTCTCATTCTTTCCCCTACCTCTTCTCCTTTCCCATTTTTTTTCTTTTTCTTTATTCTGCCTAAGTGTGTTCTGTCCGTCAGTTTCCCCCACTAAACTACTCTCCCTACTTTCTACGACGACTACTACTTCCACTATCAGCCTTACCACTACTAGTACGTACTACCTTTTCTTCCTCTCGTTCCCGTCGCCTGCATATACTGGCTTCACTCTTTCTGTGACTTTGTATATGGTCCAAGTCGGACCGAAAAGTCGTCGTATTATTATTATTATAATGAAAATGAAGCGCTAAACCTACAAGGGTCATACAGCACAAAAGTCGTCGTAAGCTTCCCTCTCCTAACTGTGTGTATAGTTTCCCCATATAAAAAGTCAGTACTAAGAAACGGGTGTTGGGATGTATACGTATATGTATTTCTGTGATAGACACAGAAGTGGAAGTTCATAGCTATCAGACATCAGTTTAACTATATTGGTTAATATGTTTCCATCTGCAAGTAGGGCAGTCGTAAGTTTCAACTTTAATTATATTGGTGTTGCAGTTCTGCTTGCCAATGTCCAGAGCACAGTTTGTAGTCTTATTGCATGACACTGAGGGATGAAAACTATTCCACAGCATGAACTGAGGGTGGAGTAATAATACACATCGATGTAGTGCCTCAGTTTAACTAATACGGAGGTCGGGTGTCTGCTTAAACGAAAATCCGCTGCACTACCGGACCCTCATTATTATTATAATCAAAAGAAGCGCTAAACCACAGGGGTTATACAGCACCGGACCCTCATAAATGTCCAATGTAGCAGACTTAGTCTGCAGCAGTGATGGCGCTACTGAACATACTACCTTTACCTTTGAAGAGTTTAACTACTCTCGGAGCCCGGCCATGGGCCAGGCTCGTCTGGTGCTTGCCTGGTCAACCAGGCTATTGCTACTGGAGGCACGTTCCCCTACATATCCATCACAGCCTGACTGATCTGGCACCTGGTGAAGATACCTGTCCAGTTTCCTCTTGAAGGCTTTTCTACACTTGTTCCAGCAGTGTTTCTGATATCTTCTGGTAAGATGTTGAATAGTCTTGGACCCCGGATGTTGATACAGTGTTCCCTTATTGTCCCCACTGCACCCCTGCTCCTCACTATATTTATTTCACACTTCCTCCCATATCTCTCACTCCAGTATGTTATGGCAGTGTACAGATTTGGGACCAGGCCCTCGAGTACTTTCCAGGTAGTATATATTATCATGTATCTCTCCTCCGCTCCATTGAGTACAATACGGTAAATTACAGTACCTGAAAATGGATGAGAATGGAGTAGGATTATCGTGTTTAGTGGTGTTTCCCACACCATCTGTGATGTTACTACTAGAGCTTTACAGCATCTGACTCGGAATAACTTTTAATCTAAGTCAGAGGAGCTGTAAATTATTATTATTATTATTATAATCAAAAGAAGCGCTAAACCACAGGGGTTATACAGCAGGAGCTGTAAAGCTCTAGCAGTAACAGTGTGTGAAACAAAGACGGTTAGGGAGACTTAGGTGGTTGGGGTCTACTTATAGACAGTTGGGGAGACAGAATGAGGTTTAAAGAATGCATCCAGCTTAATTTGCTTAGCATGCTGATGCTGCTCCTTTATAACAAAATCCCTAAAAGTGCGGTTGTGGATAATAAGCCAGCACCTCTCTGACGTCAGTGTATGTGATGAGAACAAGTTACATCTCATACTGCTGACAGACAATTTAAGTATCCCGTCTCTTCTTTATCACTATCCTGTTTATCTGAGGGGGTACCAAAATACCTTTGATGAGTTTAAATTATTTTCCTACCCTTACATTATTATTATAATCATAACTAAGCAGTAAACCTATCTTACACCTACAGTTCAATTCTGGGACAGGCTTGTCTGGTACATCCCTGCTCAACCAGGCTGTGACTGCTAGCAGCTCGTTGACCCAAATATCCATTACAGATTGGTTGATCCAACATTCGGCAGTGGTACTACATTGTAAAATTTACTCTTGAGGACTACACTTGTTCTGACATTTACTGATATCTTTCAGTAAGATGTTAGAGTCTGGGATCACAGATGCTGATACAATATGAAAAGTGCCCATGCTTTTCAATGGGATTATTTTATAGTTTCTCCCTTATCATTCACTCCAGTATGTTATGCCAGTATGCAGATTTGAGACTAGGCCCTCAAGTACCTTCCACATACATGTACATGTACTGTACCTCCACTTCAACAAATATATATTTAGGGTTAAAGTGTTACCAAGAATTTTAATGCTTTATTGGAACTATATGGGCTACATACGATCTCTATCTGTTCAAACTCTGATATCTCTCCTACCCAGAATGTCATGTTATTCTCCAATGTCCACTCTGGTAATACTTCCATCCCAAAGGCCCTGCCATTATTATTAGAATCAAAAGGAAGCGCTAAACCTACAAGGGTCATACAGCGCTGCAGGGTAGGAATTGATGCAGGATCTAAGAATAAATAAGAGTGGAGATGACAATAAAGGTAAAGTTAGGAGGGGCTGTGAGGAGTGCTAAAGGAAGGATTATCAAAGTTTGTGTAATAAATCAGTTGCTGTCAAAAAGCTGAAGAGGGAGTCTGTGTCAAAGGTGGGTCCATCAACAAGGAGGGAAAATAAAGCAAGGACGTGAGAGCTGTGACAACGTTGGAGGAAAATTCTGTGTGCTCTTTGATAGACAGAAGTCCAATAGAATATGGGAAATTGAAACAGGAACTAGACAATTCTCACAAAGTGGAACAGGACACCTCTCCATGAGATACCCATGAGTTAGACGAGTAGTATGTCCGATGCAAAGATGATTGTTGTCTCCCAACCTCAGTATCGATGACAAGGCCAGAAACCCAAACTTGGTTTTACAGAATGTAATTTGTTATGAGTCATATTAGACCAATATTGTTGCCAATGGCCACGAAGGTGGGTAGAGATTACAGCAAAATAGTCAGAGAATGGAATACCTTTACATGAAACTGGTAGGCCATGTACTGCAGATCGCACAGCAGAGTCTGCCTGCTCGTTGCCCTGAACATCAACATGACCAGGGACCCAACAGAAAACAATTTCTTTATTTTTGCTAGTAATGCGGCATAACCAAAGTTGTATATTAAGAACTAGGGGATGAGGTGAATCAAAATTTTTAATAGCTTGCAAAGCACTAAAGGAGTCTGAGATGATTACAAACTTTGAAGCAGGCATAGATGTAATATGGATAATTGCAATGAGAATGGCATACAATTAAGCTGTAAAAATGCTAGCCGGGTCTAATAAATGACCTCACACCACATTGTCAGGAAACACTGCTGTAAACCCACACCATCAGAGGATTTAGAACCATCAGTGTACACTGCAACGGCATGAGAATGAGATCGGAATTGATTAAGAAAAAGAGAGCGAGAAGCAACTGTAGAGATTTGGACTTTCGCACACGGCAGGGGGAAAGAACAGACACGAACTGTTGGAACTTCCCAAAAGGCCCTGCCAGATTGCCTCCAGATGCCCTAAGTTAAAATTTCCATCAAGTGGATTAACATGACTACCATTACACAATGGATGCTACAATATCAAAGGGCTAATATTGGTACCTTTTCTGTCTAGAAGGTGGATTTGACAAAAGGGGATTTTTTTTTTTTTCAACAAGTCGGCCGTCTCCCACCGAGGCAGGGTGACCCAAAAAGAAAGAAAATCCCCAAAAAGAAAATACTTTCATCATCATTCAACTCTTTCACCACACTCATACATAATCACTGTCTTTGCAGAGGAGCTCAGATACGACAGCTGAGAATAGTCCCTCCCAGCTGTCACTATCTCAGACCCCTCCTTTAAAGGGGAAAATATACTCACAAATGACACCAAATGGAGAGTTGGGGTACTTGATCCAAGGAAGGGAGTAAGCCCAATTCCTCAGATGAACAGCCTGATCACTGCAGCAAAGGAGTCTACATGAAGGGGAGGGTTATCTTAGAAATAGGTTATAAAAGGACTGAAGTATAAGAGTAGGCTTTAGAAAAAAACAATATATTATTTTAAAGGATATAAATTAAACTACAGAATACTTATAATAATTTAGCTTTATTCACACCTGTTAAGGTGATCTGCTGATAAAGGAATTTTTGTTTCATACTTCCTTTAAAAAGGAAATGGTTATTAATGAAGCTATTGTACCTTATTTTACAAAATCTACATTAAAATCATAATCATCATCATCATCCTTTAATCCTGAAAAACTTTCCAATGCATCTGTGAGATCATCTGCTCTCTTGACATTGCGTCTATTCTCTTTACGAACCTTCTTTTGCATCTTCTTTTGGTATTTCTTCATAGACATAGTCTGTGGATCAAAATCTTTTAAAATTGTCTCCCAACGTGGTTTCTTCTCGCTCTCTTTTGCAGGCTCATTCCCAGTTGGAACTGCATCCATATTAATGCATACATCTTTTGATAGCTGAAAAAGAAAAAAAATGTGATAGTACAATAGAACCCGTAACCGCAGATTCGGTTTCCGCTGTTTCAATTATCCGAGGTTTGCCTTGGCCTGAAAATATTGACCTTGTAGCAGCAACAGCAACAGCTGTAGCAGCAGCAGTTGCTGAGGGAATTGAGTCAGTTGTATCTTTCTTCTCTGATGGTGCAAATCTAATGTGAGATGAACACATGAACGAAAGAGAGCATATCAACAGCACCAGTAGACAGGTATGAAATATGTATAAATCTGACTGCCCTCCCAAAACACTGACACCATAAACATCACCAACACCACCACTACTACTACTACTGCAGCAGCGACAGCTGCCACTGTTACTGCAGTGGCAGTGATGGTGGTATTTATGGTGTCAGTGTTTTGGATGAGCAGTCAGATTTATACGTATGTCATACCTGTCTAGTGGCGCTGTTGATCTCTCTCTCTCTCGTGTTCACCTCACATTAGATTTGCCTCATCAAGGGTTGGAGAAGGGGAAGGAAGGGGGTGGCAGCGGCAGTATTTTATTATAATTTAATGTTGGTAATATCTTATTGTGCATTATTTATCAATTAAACAATCATAGGTATGTGTGTAAACTAAAAACGACTTGTATATAGGGTTTGCTACTAGTATCTATGGCAGGTCTTGGAACACATACCCCCACAGATACAAAGGGACTACTGTATACAAGGTTACTACATAGTGCTACAACACTGACAAACATTATCCAAAATCAAGCTGTTATTTCCCATAATTGGAATTTACACAAAATACAGTGGACCCCTGAGTAACGAACACCCCGGAAATCGTACAATTATGTAAGTATAATATTGCAAGTGCTTGTGGAAGTGTATTTTTGGGGGTCTGAAATAGACTAACCTACGTGACATTATTCCTTAAGGGAGTAAATTCGTTCGGTAATGGCACTTGAGCAGGCTTCTGGAATGAAGTTTTTTACGTTACTCGGGGGTCCACTGTAATCATATTCTGATCACAGTCATTATTCAGTGTGTGCCCTTTGTGACCAAATGATCCAAGCCCAAGATTTAAAAATGATAGTTTTCCTTTACCTCGAAGCAATTTTCATGCGAGTCCTACACACTGCACTGTACAGTGGAACCTCGGTTTTCGTTTTTAACTTGTTCCAGAGTCTGACGAAAACCAAATTCGACAAAAACTAAAGCAATATTTCCCTAAGAAATAATGTAAATCCAATTAATCTGTTCCAAACACCCAAAAATATTAACAAAAAATGCATTTTATAGACAATAACTATATATAGTTTTACATATTTTTTTTTATTCACATCGGCCGATTCCCACCAAGGAAGGGTGGCCCGAAAAAGAAAAACTTTCATCATCATTCACTCCATCACTGTCTTGCCAGAGGAGTGCTTTACACTACAGTTATAAAACTGCAACATTAACACCCCTCCTTCAGAGTGCAGACACTGTACTTCCCATCTCCAGGACTCAAGTCCGGCCTGCTGGTTTCCCTGAATCCCTTCATACCTGTTACTTTGCTCACACTCCAACAGCACGTCAAGTATTAAAAAGCATTTGTCTCCATTCACTCCTATCAAATACGCTCACACATGCTTGCTGGACGTCCAAGCCCCTCACACACAAACCTCCTTTACCCCCCTCCCTCCAACCTTTCCTAGGCCGCCCCCTACCTCGCCTTCCCTCCATTACAGATTTATACACTCTCGAAGTCATTTTGTCTCATTCCATTCTCTCTACATGTCTGAACCACCTCAACAACCCCTCCTCAGCTCTCTGGATAACAGTTTTGGTAATCCCGCACCTCCTCCTAATTTCCAAACTCCGAATTCACACCACACATTGACCTCAGACATGACATCTCCACTGTCTCCAGACTTCTCCTCATTGCAACATTCATCACCCATGCTTCACACCCATATAAGAGTATTGGTATAACTATACTCTCATACATTCCCCTCTTTACTTCCATGGACAAAGTTCTTTGTCTCCACAGACTCCGAAGTGCTCCACTCACCCTTTTCCCTTCATCAATTCTATGAAACTTCATCCTTCACAGACCCATCTGCTGACATGTTCACTCCCAAATATCTGAATACATTCACCTCCTCCATACTCTCTCCCTCCAATCTGATATCTAATCTTTCATCACCTAATCTTTTTGTTATTCTTATCACCTTACTCTTTCCTATATTCACTTTCAATTTTCTTCTTTTACACACCCTACCAAATTCATCCACCAACCTCTGCAACTTCTCTTCAGAATCTCCCAAAAACACAGTGTCTTCAGCAAAAAGCAACTGTGACAACTCCCACTTTGTATTTGATTCTTTATCTTTTAACCTCACACCTCTTGCCAAGACCCTTGCATTCACTTCTCTTACAACCCCATCTATAAATATATTGAACAACCACAGTGACATCACACATCCTTGTCTAAGGCCCACTTTTACTGGGAAACAAGTCCCCCTCCCTCCTACACACACTAACCTGAGCCTCACTATCCTCATAAAAACTCTGCACTGCTTTCAGTAACCTACCTCCTATCCCATACACCTGCCACATTGCCCCCCTATCCACCCTATCATACGCCTTTTCCAAATCCATAAATGCCACAAAAACCTCTTTACCCTTATCTAAATAGTGTTCACCTATATGTTTCACTGTAAACACTTGGTCTACACACCCCCTACCTTTCCTAAAGCCCCCTTGTCCATCTTCTATCCTGCTCTCTGTCTTACTCTTAATTCTTTCAATAATAACTCTACCATACACTTTACCAGGTACACTCAACAGACTTATTCCCCTATAATTTTTGCACTCTCTTTTGTCCCATTTGACTTTATACAAAGGAACAATACACACACTGCCAATCCCTAGGTACCTTACCCTCTTCCATACATTTATTAAATAAAAACACCAACCACTCTAAAACTATATCCCCACCTGCTTTTAACATTTCTATCTTTATCCCATCAATCCCAGCTGCCTTACCCCCTTTCATTCTACCCACTGCCTCACGAACTTCCCCCACACTCACAACTGGCTCTTCCACACTCCTACAAGATGTTATTCCTCCTTAACTATACACGAAATCACAGCTTCCCTGTCTTCATCAACACTTAACAACTCCTCAAAATATTCCCTCCATCTTCCCGATACCTCTAACTCTCTATTTAATAACTCTCCTCTCCTATTTTTAACTGTCAAATCCATCTGTTCCCTAGGCTTCCTCAACTTATTAATCTCCAAAACTTTTTCTTATTTTCAACAAAATTTGTTGATAACATCTCACCCACTCTCTCATTTGCTCTCTTTTTACATTGCTTCACCACTCTCTTAACCTCTCTTTTTCTCTCCATATACTCTTCCCTCCTTGCACCACTTCTACTTTGTAAAAACCTCTCATATGCTAACTTTTTCTCCCTTACTACTCTCTTTACATCACCATTCCACCAATCGCTCTTCTTCCCTCCCGCACCCACTTTCCTGTAACCACAAACTTCTGCTAAACACTCTAACACTACATTTTTAAATCTACTCCATACATCTTCGACCCCATTGCCTACATTCTCACTAGCCCATCTATCCTCCAATAGTTGTTTATATCTTACCCTAACTGCCTCCTCTTTTAGTTTATAAACCTTCACCTCTCTCTTACTTACTGCTTCTATTTTCCTTGTATCCCATCTTCCTTTTACTCCCACTGTAGCTATAACTAAAAAGTGATCTGATATATCTGTGGCCCCTCTATACACATGTACATCCTGAAGTCTACTCAACAGTCTTTTATCTACCAATACGTAGTCCAACAAACTACTGTCATTACGCCCTACATCATATCTTGTATACTTATTTATCCTCTTTTTCTTAAAATATGTATTACCTATAACTAAACCCCTTTCTATACAAAGTTCAATCAAAGGGCTCCCATTTTCATTTACACCTGGCACCCCAAACTTACCTACCACACCCTCTCTACATGTTTCTCATACTTTAGCATTTAGGTCCCCTACCACAATTACTCTCTCACTTGGTTCAAAGTTCCTATACATTCGCTAACATCTCCCAAAATCTCTCTCCTCTACACTCCTCTCTTCTCCAGGTGCATACACGCTTATTATGACCCACTTTTCGCATCCGACCCTTATTTTAATCCACATTATCCTTGAATTTACACATTTATATTCCCTCTTCTCCTTCCATAACTGATCCTTCAACATTATTGCTACCCCTTCCTTAGCTCTAACTCTCTCAGATACTCCTGACTTAATCCCATTTATTTCTCCCCACTTAAACTCACCTACCCCCTTCAGCTTTGTTTCGCTTAGGGCCAGGACATCCAACATCTTTTCATTCATAACATCAGCAATCATCTCTTTCTTATCATCCGCACTACATCCACGCACATTCAAACATCCCAGTTTTATAAAGTTTTCTTCTCTTTTTTAGTAAATGTGTACAGGAGAAGGGGTTACTAGCCCATTGCTCCCGGCTTTTAGTCGCCTCATACGACACGCATGGCTACGGAGGAAAGATTTTTTTCCACTTCCCCATGGACAATAGAGAAAATAAAAAGAACAAGAGCTATTAAGAAAAGAAGAAAACCTAGATGTGTGTATGTATATATATGCATGTACATGCCTGTGTAGTGTGACCTAAAGTGTATGTTGAAGTAGCTAGATATACCTGTTATCCAGCGTGTTTATGAGACAGAAAAAAGACACCAGCAATCCTACCATCATGTAAAACAGTTTCAGGTTTCTGTTTCACAGTCACCTGGCAGGACGGTAGTACCTCCCTGGGTGGTTGCTGTCTACCATCCTACATACAGAAAACAATGAGAAATAAATATATTTTTTTTTATTAACACATCAGCCGATTCCCACCAAGGCAGGGTGGCCGAAAAGAAAAACTTTCATCATCATTCACTCCATCACTGTCTTGCCAGAAGGGTGCTTTACACTACAGTTATAAAACTGCAACATTAACACCCCTCCTTCAGAGTGCCGGCACTGTACTTCCCATCTCCAGAACTCAAGTCCGGCCTGCCGGTTTCCTGAATCCTTCATAAATGTTACTTTGCTCACACTCCAACAGCACGTCAAGTATTAAAAACCATATGCCTCCATTCACTCCTATCAAATACGCTCACACATGCTTGCTGGAAGTCCAAGCCCTCGCACACAAAACTTCCTTTACCCCTCCCTCCAACCTTTCCTAGGCCGACCCCTACCCTCCTTCCCTCCACTACAGATTTATACACTCTCGAAGTCACTCTGTCTCGTTCCATTCTCTCTACATGTCCAAACCACCTCAACAACCCTCCTCAGCTCTCTGGACAATCGTTTTGGTAATCCCGCACCTCCTCCTAATTTCCAAACTCCGAATTCTCTGCATTATATTCACACCACACATTGACCTCAGACATGACATCTCCACTGCCTCCAGCCTTCTCCTCGTTACAACATTCATCACCCATGCTTCACACCCATATAAGAGCGTTGGTATAACTATACTCTCATACATTCCCTCTTTACTTCCATGGACAAGGTTCTTTGTCTCCACAGACTCGAAGTGCTCCACTCACCCTTTTCCCCTCATCAATTCTATGATTCACCTCATCCTTCATAGACCCATCTGCCGACATGTCCACTCCCAAATATCTGAATACATTCACCTCCTCCATACTCTCTCCCTCCAATCTGATATCCAATCTTTCGTCACCTATTCTTTTGTTATCCTCATCACCTTACTCTTTCCTATATTCACTTTCAATTTTCTTCTTTTACACACCCTACCAAATTCATCCACCAACCTCTGCAACTTCTCTTCAGAATCTCCCAAAAGCACAGTGTCATCAGCAAAAAGCAACTGTGACAACTCCCACTTTGTATTTGCTTCTTTATCTTTTAGCCCAACACCTCTTGCCAAGACCCTCGCATTCACTTCTCTTACAACCCCATCTATAAATATATTGAACAACCACGGGTGACATCACACATCCTTGTCTAAGGCCCACTTTTACTGGGAAATAGTCCCTTCCCTCCTACACACTCTAACCTGAGCCTCACTATCCTCATAAAAACTCTTCACTGCTTTCAGTAACCTTCCTCCTATTCCATACACCTGCAACATCTGCCACATTGCCCCCTATCTACCCTATCATACGCCTTTTCCAAATCCATAAATGCCACAAAAACATCTTTACCCTTATCCAAATACTGTTCACCTATATGTTTCACTGTAAACACTTGGTCTACACACACCCCTACCTTTCCTAAAGCCCCTTGTTCATCTGCTATCCTGCTTTCTGTTTTACTCTTAATTCTTTCAATAATAACTCTACCATACACTTTACCAGGTACACTCAAAGACTTATTCCCCTATAATTTTTGCACTCTCTTTTGTCCCCTTTGCCTTTATACAAAGGAACAATACACGCTCTCTGCCAATCCCTAGGTACCTTACCCTCTTCCATACATTTATTAAATAATAGCACCAACCACTCCAAAATTATATCCCCACCTGCTTTAACATTTCTATCTTTATCCCATCAATCCCAGCTGCCTTACCCCCTTTCATTCTACCCACTGCCTCACGAACTTCCCCTACACCCACAACTGGCTCTTCCACACTCCTACAAGATGTTATTCCTCCTTGCCCTACACACGAAATCACAGCTTCCCTGTCTTCATCAACATTTAACAAATCCTCAAAATATTCTCTCCATCTTCCCGATACCTCTAACTCTCCATTTAATAACTCTCCTCTCCTATTTTTAACTGTCAAATCCATTTGTTCTCTAGGCTTCCTCAACTTATTAACCTCATTCCAAAACTTTTTCTTATTTTCAACAAAATTTGCTGATAACATCTCACCCATCTCTCATCTGCTCTCTTTTACATTGCTTCACCACTCTTTTAACCTCTCTTTTCTCTCCATATACTCTTCCCTCCTTGCATCACTTCTACTTTGTAAAACCTCTCATATGCTAACTTTTTCTCCTTACTACTCTCTTTACATCATCATTCCACCAATCGCTCCTCTTCCCTCCGCACCCACTCGCCTGTAACCACAAACTTCTGCTGAACACTCTAACACTACATTTTTAAATCTACCCCATACATTTTCGACCCATTGCCTACACTCTCACTAGCCCATCTATCCTCCAATAGTTGTTTATATCTTACCCTAACTGCCTCCTCTTTTAGTTTATAAACCTTCACCTCTCTTTTACTTACTGATTCTATTTTCCTTGTATCCCATCTACCTTTTACTCCCACTGTAGCTATAACTAAAAGTGATCTGATATATCTGTGGCCCCTCTATAAACATGTACATCCTGAAGTCTACTCAACAGTCTTTTATCTACCAATACATAGTCCAACAAACTACTGTCATTACGCCCTACATCATATCTTGTATACTTATTTATCCTCTTTTTCTTAAAATATGTATTACCTATAACTAAACCCCTTTCTATACAAAGTTCAATCAAGGGCTCCCATTATCATTTACACCTGGCAACCCAAACTTACCTACTACACCCTCTCTGCATGTTTCTCCCACTTTAGCATTTAGGTCCCCTACCACAATTACTCTCTCATTTGGTTCAAAAGTTCCTATACATTCGCTTAACATCTCCCAAAATCTCTCTCTCTCCTCTACACTCCTCTCTTCTCCAGGTGCATACACGCTTATTATGACCCACTTTTCGCATCCGACCCTTATTTTAATCCACATAATCCTTGAATTTACACATTTATATTCCCTCTTTTCCTTCCATAACTGATCCTTCAACATTATTGCTACCCCTTCCTTAGCTCTAACTCTCTCAGATACTCCTGACTTAATCCCATTTATTTCTCCCCACTGAAACTCGCCTACCCCCTTCAGCTTTGTTTCGCTTAGGGCCAGGACATCCAACTTCTTTTCATTCATAACATCGGCAATCATCTCTTTCTTATCATCCGCACTACATCCACGCACATTCAGACAACCCAGTTTTATAAAGTTTTTCTTCTTCTCTTTTTTAGTAGATTTGTACAGAAGGGGTTACTAGCCCATTGCTCCCGGCATCTTAGTCGCCTCATACGACACGCATGGCTTACGGAGGAAAGATTTTTTTCCACTTCCCCATGGACAATAGAGAAAATAAAAAGAACAAGAGCTATTAAGAAAAAGAAGAAAAACCTAGATGTGTGTATGTATATATATGCATGTGTATGCCAGTGTAGTGTGACCTAAAGTGTAAGTAGAAGTAGCTAGATATACCTGTTATCCAGCGTGTTTATGAGACAGAAAAAAGACACCAGCAATCCTACCATCATGTAAAACAGTTTCAGGTTTCTGTTTCACAGTCACCTGGCAGGACGGTAGTACCTCCCTGATAAATGAACATTTAAATAAGTTTTACCTTTTATTGAAGACTCTTGTTGGCGTATGGAAGACGGCGAGGAGGGAAGAGGGAGGAGAGGTTATCTCTACCACCATCACAACCACCCTCTACCACCAACAAAGCCAGACTGACTCAGACTGCGTGTGGGATGCTTTGTGGGGGCGTGGGCAAGCGGACACGTTCGGTATGGCGGATGAAAACCAATGTAACAAACGAAAACTGGGACAATATTTTGACGAAAAAAGTTGCCAAAAAACGAATTCAACGAAAACCAGGGTAAACAAAAACAAAGGTTCCACTGTATGCAACAAAATCAAATTATGCACCAAAGAAAAGGTACAAACTAATATTTGCTATTAATTTTTACTTACACTTTAGGTCACACTACACTGGCATACACATGCATATATATACATACACACATCTAGGTTTTTCTTCTTTTTCTTAATAGCTCTTGTTCCTTTTATTTTCTCTATTGTCCATGGGGAAGGGGAAAAAGAATCTTTCCTCCGTAAGCCATGCGTGTCGTATGGGCGACTAAGATGCCGGGAGCAATGGGCTAGTAACCCCTTCTCCTGTACAAATCTACTAAAAACGAGAAGAAGAAAAACTTTATAAAATTGGGTTGTCTGAATGTGCGTGGATGTAGTGCGGATGATAAGAAAGAGATGATTGCCGATGTTATGAATGAAAAGAAGTTGGATGTCCTGGCCTAAGCGAAACAAAGCTGAAGGGGGTAGGAGTTTCAGTGGGGAGAAATAAATGGGATTAAGTCAGGAGTATCTGAGAGAGTTAGAGCTAAGGAAGGGGTAGCAATATGTTGAAGGATCAGTTATGGAAGGAAAAGAGGGAATATAAATGTGTAAATTCAAGGATTATGTGGATTAAAATAAGGGTCGGATGCGAAAAGTGGGTCATAATAAGCGTGTATGCACCTGGAGAAGAGAGGAGTAGAGAGGAGAGAGAGATTTGGGAGATGTTAAGCGAATGTATAGGAACTTTTGAACCAAATGAGAGAGTAATTGTGGTAGGGGACCTAAATGCTAAAGTGGGAGAAACATGCAGAGAGGGTGTAGTAGGTAAGTTTGGGGTGCCAGGTGTAAATGATAATGGGAGCCCTTTGATTGAACTTTGTATAGAAAGGGGTTTAGTTATAGGTAATACATATTTTAAGAAAAAAAGGATAAATAAGTATACAAGATATGATGTAGGGCGTAATGACAGTAGTTTGTTGGACTATGTATTGATAGATAAAAGACTGTTGAGTAGACTTCAGGATGTACATGTTTATAGAGGGGCTACAGATATATCAGATCACTTTTTAGTTATAGCTACAGTGGGAGTAAAAGGTAGATGGGATACAAGGAAAATAGAATCAGTAAGTAAAGAGAGGTGAAGGTTTATAAACTAAAAGAGGAGGCAGTTAGGGTAAGATATAAACAACTATTGGAGGATAGATGGGCTAGTGAGAGTGTAGGCAATGGGGTCGAAATGTATGGGGTGGAATTTAAAAATGTAGTGTTAGAGTGTTCAGCGAAGTTTGTGGTTACAGGCGAGTGGGTGCGGAGGGAAGAGGAGCGATTGGTGGAATGATGATGTAAAGAGAGTAGTAAGGAGAAAAAGTTAGCATATGAGAGTTTTACAAAGTAGAAGTGATGCAAGGAGGGAAGAGTATATGGAGAAAAAGGAGGTTAAGAGTGGTGAAGCAATGTAAAAAGAGCAGATGAGAGTGGGTGAGATGTTATCAGCAAATTTTGTTGAAAATAAGAAAAAGTTTTGGAATGAGATTAATAAGTTGAGGAAGCCTAAAAGAACAAATGGATTTGACAGTTAAAAATAGGAGAGGGATTATTAAATGGAGAGTTAGAGGTATCGGGAAGATGGAGAGAATATTTTGAGGATTTGTTAAATGTTGATGAAGACAGGGAAGCTGTGATTTCGTGTGTAGGGCGGAGGAATAACATCTTGTAGAGTGTGGAAAAAGCCAGTTGTGGGTGTGGGAAGTTCGTGAGGCAGTGGGTAGAATGAAAGGGGTAAGGCAGCTGGGATTGATGGGATAAAGATGAAATGTTAAAGCAGGTGGGGATATAATTTTGGAGTGGTTGGTGCTATTATTTAATAAATGTATGGAAGAGGGTAAGGTACCTAGGGATTGGCAGAGCGTGTATTGTTCCTTTGTATAAAAGCAAGGGACAAAAGAGTGCAAAAATTATGGGAATAAGTCTGTTAGTGTACCTGGTAAAGTGTATGGTAGAGTTATTATTGAAAGAATTAAGAGTAAAACAGAAAGCAGGATAGCAGATGAACAAGGGGCTTTAGGAAAAGGGAGAGTGTGTAGACCAAGTGTTTACAGTGAAACATATAGGTGAACAGTATTTGGATAGGGTAAAGATGTTTTTGTGGCATTTATGGATTTGGAAGGCGTATGATAGGGTGGAATGGGGCAATGTGGCAGATGTTGCAGGTGTATGGAATAGGAGGAAGGTTACTGAAAGCAGTGAAGAGTTTTATGAGGGTAGTGAGAGCTCAGGTTAGAGTGTGTAGGAAGGGGACTATTTCCCAGTAAAAGTGGGCCTTAGACAAAGGGTGTGTGATGTCACCGTGGTTGTTCAATATATTTATAGATGGGGTTGTAAGAGAGTGAATAGGGTCTTGGGAAGAGGTGTTGGGCTAAAGATAAGCAAATACAAAGTGGGAGTTGTCACAGTTGCTTTTTGCGATGACACTGTGCTTTTGGGAGATCTGAGAAGCTGCAGAGGTTGGTGGATGAATTTGGTAGGGTGTGTAAAGAAGAAGTTTGGGGAATATAGGAAAGAGTAAGGTGATGAGAATAACAAAAAGAATTTTTATTTTGCATTTTTTAACACATTGGCCATTCTCCAACTGAGGTAGGGTGACCCCAAAAAAAAAAACTTTCACCATCATTCATACTATCACTGTCCTGCCAGAGGCACTCAAATAAGACAGTTCAGATGACACTCCAAACAGCAAATACATGTATCCTTGGCCCTCCTTTAGATTATTATTATTATAATCAAATAGAAGCGCTAAACCACAGGGGTTATACAGGCCCTCCTTTAGAGTGCAGGCACTGTACATTCCACCTCCAGGACTCAAGTCAGGCTAACCAGTTTCCCTGAATCCCTTCACAAAATGTTACCTTGCTCACATTCCAACAGCTCATCAGGTTCTAAAAACCATTTCCCTCCACTCACTCCAATTTAACATGCTCACACACGGCCTGCTGGATGTCCAAGTCCCTAGCACACAAAACCTTTACCCCCTACCTCCATCCACTCCTAGGGTAACCCCCTACTCTGCCTTCATTCCATTCTCTCTAAATGTACAAACCACCTCAACAACCCCTCCTCAGCCCTCTGGATAATACTTTCAGTATCTCCACACCTTCAAATTTCCAAACTACTAATTCTCTGCATACCATTTAAACTACGCATTCTCCTCAGACGACATCTCCTCTGCCTACAACCTCCTCCTCACTGTGACATTCACAACCCATGCTTCACACCCACATAAGTGTGTTGGTACCACTAAACTCATACATTCCCCTTTTTGCCTCCATGGATAATGCTCTTTGTCTCCAGAGATGCTTCAATGTACCCCCCACATTTTTCACATTTTTTTCCTTCATCAATTCTATGATTCACCTCATCTTTCATATACCCATCTGCTGACAAGTCCACTCCCAAATATCTTGAACATATTCACTGCCTCCATAACCAAATTTAGTCTTTCTTCTTTCAACACGTCGGCCGTCTCCCACCGAGGCAGGGTGGCCCAAAAGGAAAAACAAAAGTTTCTCCTTTTACATTTAGTAATATATACAGGAGAAGGGGTTACTAGCCCCTTGCTCCCGGCATTTTAGTCGCCTCTTACGACACGCATGGCTTACGGAGGAAGAATTCTGTTCCACTTCCCATGGAAGTGTGACTAATTTCCATGTGACTAATTTCCATGTTCTGAGGGGCATTACACTTCAAACAATGGTAATATCATAAGTATTCTTTGTACATAGTGTTAGAAGACCAAAACAGTAAAAAAAATAGAAAAATTCTTATACCAATTTATACTGTACAGTGGACCCCCTCCTAACGAGCACCCCGGAAATCGTACAATTATGTAAGTATAATATTGTAAGTGCTTGTGGAAGTGTAATTTTGGGGGTCTGAAATAGACTAACCTACGTGACATTATTTCTTAAGGAAGTAAATTCATTTGGTAATGGCACTTGAGCAGGTTTCTGGAATGAATTTTGCTCGTTAGGCGGGGGTCCACTGTATATTCCAATTGGAGTAATGATGGGCTAAGCATTTCTCCCTTGTTTGAACTAGTGTATGTGTGTTCAACACTAAAAGCAATTAAAAAATCTGAAAAACAATCACAATCTGCCATCAATGTATTGTTAAACATAAATATCATTGGCACATTTATGCCAATGAGTGATAATTTTTGGCAACTTTAACAAACCACAATCTTAAGTGTTTATCAGATTCCACTCATTAGTGCCCCACACCACAAAAGGGGTTTTAAAACAATGACTAAAAACTATAGATCACTAGCCCTAACATCTCATTTTGTCAAGATCCTTGAGAGGGTTTTAAGAAAGGTTACTAATCACAGTTACACAACCCAAGTCATGGGTTCAGAACAGATTGTTCCTGCCTTTCACAATTGCTGGACTATTACATGGTCTTGGATGCAGATGTAGTATACACTGACTTCGCAAAAGCCTTTGACAACTGCACACAAGATGCACGCACAATGAAAGTAGGGAAGTAATAGTAAATGGAATGAAATTAGGGCCTGCACAGTACTCGCCCCACTTTCTCGTTCTCATTTCTAACATACATAAATCATAGCACTGTATCATCCCTAGTGGACAATACTAAAATCTGTTTGAAAGTGGCAGCCATAGCAGACAGGATATAAACCAAGTTTTCTAGTGGGCCACTGACAATATGATGTTCAATGAGGACAAAGTTCAGTTATTATGCCATGAAAGAATGAAGGAAATAAAACAAGAACAGAGTACAAGACAAAATGAAACCAATCAAAAGCACATAAGTCAAATGCGAGAGATCTGGGAGTGATAATGTCAGATCAAACATTCTAGAAGAAAAAAGCACAATGTTATTATCGAAGCTACAATAAAAATGGTAGGCTGAATAACTAAGCCTTTAAAACGAGATGACAAGACAATGTTGATACTCTTCAGGTCACTTGTTCTCTCAAGGCTGGGGTATTGATATGTACATTTAGGCCCCCTTCAGAGCAGGTGAAATTGCTGAGCTGGAAAATGTACAGAGAACCTTCAAAGCTTGTATGAACTCAGTCAAGCACCTGAATGACTGGGAGAGTTTGAAGTTTCTAGAACTGTACTCCTTACAACATGGGCAAGAAAGATGATTGATTCCAAACTTGCACACCGAAATTACTACTTATGAACACAAGAGGCTTGGCAGACATGCAGATACCTCCAATGAAAAGCAGGAGAGCAGTGAATACACAGAGAACTCAATAAGTGTCAAGGGACCACAACAATTCAATGCCCTCCCTTCATGCCTAAGGGGGGGATTACCAAGAAACCTTTAGCTGTCTTCAAGAGGGAGCCTGACAGATTCCTCAAAACAGTTCCTGATCAACTGGGTTGTGATGCATGTGTTGAACTGCAGATGGCAGTCACTAACAGCTTGATCTATCAGGCCAGCAACCAGGAGGCCAGTCTGGGACTGGGCTGCAGGGGCGGTGACCACTGTAAGCAACTCTAGATAACACTTCTTTTGAACTCCCACATCACTCTGTTAACCTCTCTTTTATTCTACACATTCTCCACCCTCCATATATCACTTCTACATTGCAAAACCTTTCAAATGCCAACTTCTCCCTTACCACCCTCTTTATTTCACTCAATCAACTGCTCCTCATCCCTCATGTGCCCACCCTCCTATACGCAAACTAATGTTCTTCGATCCTTCAATGAGATAAAGCCTTGTTCTCTCATTCTTCAAAGCTAATTTCCCTCAGTTCAAGTGCCAGTCTTGTTACCCTCCTTTGCCCTCTTAAATTTTACTATATTTTATATTTTATCAAGTGTGGGTTCCACACCAGAACTGGATAATCAACAATGGGATACATCCTGATGTTTCATCCCTTATAGTGACTCTGATTTCTATTGCACAAGAATTCCCCAAACCATTCTAATACCTTTCCTTTTATTCCAGTTTCCTTCACTAATTTCACATTGAAAAGTCTTGCTGTCTAGAAGTATTCAGTCCACCCATCTTCCTGCCTGTTAAGTCGATGTATGTCTCTAAAAGGTTGGTAAGGCATGATATACCTTTGAAGAGTTCAAAGCTATATCATGGGCTTCCACTTTTGAATCCATGATGGTATTCTGTGAGGAATCTGGCACTCTCTAGGTGTTCAATAAAGCCTCTTCCTTAATTTTCCAGTAATTAGCATACTAAATTTATTAGGTAATCAAGATAACTTGAACGTTAAAATGTACACCATATTTGTCTACTTTTTTCAAACAAGAATTTTGTCCTTTATTGCATTTATTTTCTGCTTTCATCCTGCATAAAAAAAAGCTCACCAATAAGGTACAGAGATAGAAAGTATAAGCAAACATGCTGAAATGGTCTGGAATTCTAGAAAACATACTGAGTGAAATGAGACATGCATAATGAGTATACAGGTATGAGGCAAATGCAGTTATAATTAAAAGGATGGGCTTCTCAACCTGTGGAAGAATACAAATGATATATTTTTTATCAAATAAGCCAGTCATACTAGCTTATAATGCAGTGATTTCCAAAAAAGAACAGGGAAGCAAAGCCATTGAAAAGAACAGTTTTTAATAAAACTGAAAGCCAAAAAACTTACTACTTGGTCATCTTCAAGACTCTCTTCACTGTCTTCCATTTCCTCATCCATCTCCTCCTCTTCTACATTGTCTTCCACATCTTTGACCTCTCTAACAGGTCCTAGGGAATCCACTACCATTGTTTGTGAAGGTCTATAAGTGGGTAGAGCTTTGAACATTGTTTCTTCTTCCATCTTAAGATTGTCTATGTCAAACTCTTTACTTAACTCGGTTACCAATGTGGTTCCAACTTGAGTGTCGGCAACTACTGGAGGTTGTGTGTAATACTTTATATGGCCTCTGCAATAAAAGCAATTACCTTCATCAGAATTTAAGCACAAATGTTAAACATTTATATTTTTTTTTTCAACACATCAGCCATTTCCCACCAAGGCAGGGTGATGCAAAAAGAAAGAAAAACCCAAAAGAAACAAATCTACTTTCATCATCATTCAACACTTTCACCATCACTCATACATAATCACTGTCTTTGCAGAGGCGCTCAGATACGACATTTTAGAAGTCCCTCCAAACTGCCAACATCTCAAACCTCTCCTTCAAAATGCAGGCATTGTACTTCCCATTTCCAGGACTCAAGTCCGGCTAACCGGTTTCCCTGAATCCCTTCACAAAATATTACCCTGCTCACACTCCAACAGCTCGTCAGGTCCCAAAAATCATTCGTCTCCATTCACTCCTATCTATCATGCTCACGTATGCTTGCTGGAAGTCCAAGCCCCTCACCCACAAAATCTCCTTTACCCCATACCTCCAACCTTTTCGAGGACGACCCCTACCCTGCCTTCCTTCCCCTACAGATTTAAACACTCTCTAAGTCATTCTACTTTGTTCCATTCTCTCTAAATGACCAAACCACCTCAACAACCCCTCTTCACCCCTCTGACTAATACTTTTAGTAACTCACCTCCTCCTAATTTCCACACTCCGCATTCTCTGCATAATATTTACACCACACATTGCACTTAGACAGGACATCTTCACTGCCTCCAGCTGCCTCCTCACTGCAGCATTTACAACCCAAGCTTCACACCCATAAAAGTGTTGGTACCACTATACTTTCATACATTCCCTTCTTTGCCTCCATGGATAACGTTTTTTGTCTCCACAGATACCTCAACACACCACTCACCTTTTTTCCTTCATCAATTCTTTGGTTAACCTCATCCTTCATAAACCCATCCACTGACAAGTCAACTCCTAAATATCTGAAAACATTCACTTATTCCATACTCCCTCTCTCTCTCCAATGTGATATCCAATTTTTCTTTAACCTAAAACTAGACATGACATATTTACGTATACTGGTGTGGGATAAATTGGGAGCACTTAAAGAGTGGGACAGGAAAAGCTCAGCTATAGTGAAGAGAGGCATGGAGTTGAGACTATATGTCCTTTCACTGCTAAGGTAACCTCTGTGGCTAATAAAGAAAAGCAATACCTGGCACTGGACAGGCACCTAAAGTCAGTACCTGACCAGCCGGGCTGTGGTTCATACATCAGTTTGCGTGTGGCCAGCAGTAACAGCCTGGTTGATCAGACCCTGATCCACCATGAGGCTTGGTCTCAGACTGAACTGTGGGAGCTTTAACCCCTGAAACCCTCTCCAGGTATTCACAATAATATTTACTAGATTATTGTAATAACCTGACATTAGTATTACAGTAAACCCTCTCATAATGTGTGTGATAAGTTCCTGAAAATTGGCATTTATAGAAATTTGCAGTATGTGGAAAAAAACAACAAAAAAAAAAGTTACATTCCACATACAGTGGTACCTCGGTTAACGATGGTCCCCAAACTCGCCCTTTTATGCAAGTTTATTTTTTTAAATGCTTTTGTAAGTGTATTTTTGCGGGTCTAAAAGGACTAGTCTATTTTACATTATTCCTTATGGGGATAAATTAGTTTGGTAATGGCACTTGAACAGCATTCTGGAACGAAAAAATATCGTTAACCAAGGTACCACTGTACCTCCAAATCTGCCCCAAAAATTTATTAATATTTTACTAGGTACAAATGACTACTTTATCATGCCTTACATTTTAGTTTTATTCACTTTTTGACATGGAAACATTAAACATTAACTATTCTAATGGTTCCTTCTTTTTTTCACCTCTTTTTATAGTAGGATAATTCTTTGTGCCTTATTACCTGAATACTAGTGTGACCCCCCTTTCCTTTTCTTGCTAATTCAGACAATCGGTTATTTTTTTTTTTTGTCTAATTTGACTGTATAGACATCTTTTTCATATTCTTTTCACCAGGTTATATGCCCTACTCAATGCACAGGCTCCTTTTTTTCTACTTATTGTCCCTTAATTGTATGGATGGTGGATTCTCTCAGACCAACAGTGTAAGCAATCTATATCACATGAGCACCACCTCAAAGCAAATCTGAAATTTCCATTTTCTTTAACCTTTGCACTGTCCAAACCATGAAATTAATATTGCTCTCAGTATCCACTTAAGTGTTCTCAGCGCAATTCACACATTGGCAATTTTGCTGACTTTTAAGTCCTATTTTAAGCAAATTCCTTTGCTCCAATCGAACAAATTCTTAGCTATTTCACTAGCTTACAAATGAGCCTAAGAAATCACTCATTAATCTATTTCATCTACTTCATAAAATGCACATAACTCTGTAATTTGGCCAATTTTACACAAAACTAAAAAAATACCCATTTAAAAATGGAGTCCAAAATAAAGAATGTAGACATCCCTGGAGATAAAACAACATTTCCTCTGTTCATTAATCATGTCCCCAAGCCTCTCCCATATTACATTTGCCTTCCACTTTGAATTCATAGTCATACAAAAATGGAAGACTTATATTTTATTATTCGAGAAATAGAATAACTAGGAATGACTGGTCATGGTTTACGGTGTCCCAACAATTAAACCAGACCTATTAAAAAAAAAAAAAAAAAAAACACAGACCTGGGGATCGGGAAAATTAGAAAAAAATTAACATTTCCACTATTTTGAGCTCAATTTCAAGCTACTTCCGGTCTTGAAACCAACAAAAATCATTTGTTTCAGTAGTATCTTTTGCATTCTATCAAATGATACCAAGAAACAGCCAACAGAACCATAAAAACTATCCGAGAAAACACATGAAAGTCGCTAATTTAAACCATACACACGATCAGTTTTGCTTTTCCAGTCATACACAGTATGGGGCAGGACTTTTTTTATACTGTGCACAGGCCCATTCTCTCATATCTAGGACAAAATTTACTACTCACAGCTTATCTGAGTGAGATGAGCTCATGACATAGAACTACATGAGGAATTCTGGCTCAATGACGTACTTCTACGTAACAGCCATTGAATGGATTAATACTAAAGCTTCAAGTTTATTTTTCTTCTAGGTACCTTCAGCATCAACAGTATTCCTGCAGAGTGCCATGGTTAATATCCACAGGTACATGGTCTAGTTATGAAAACATAAAAAATCATTTGATAAACAGATTAAAGCATGAAACACTCCAAGAAAGCAATTTTGGATGCATTTTATTGCTTTTACACAAAAATACACTACATAGTGTCACTTTTTACGAGGATATACTGTACATTATTGCTGTACTTTTCCCAGTAACCTTTTGTTCTAGGTGTTCCTACATGGTACAACAAATGAGTAACTGCATATTCCCCATATGCTGAATATTTGCTTAATAAATAAATGTATACAATTGGTGTATTATTTTCCCCATTATAATTTCTCTGTTATTTGATGTACTTATATTGTGGGGTTTAACCCTCTCACTGTCCCTCACGCAGATCTATGTCACTGACGCCAGGGTCCCCTCACGAAGTTCTGTTTCAAGCTCAGCTCCCTCTGGTAAGCTGCGAGCAGTAAATTTTGACCTATGTATGAGAGAATGGGCCTGTGGCGAGTGTGAACAGTATAAAAAAATCCTGCATTATGAAGTGCGTGATGGGAAAAGCAAAAATCTGACCTTGTGTTTGGTTTAAAATACTGACTGGAGAGTATTGTGCAGTGGTGATAGTACTGTGTAGGATGATTTTTATGGTTTTTATTGGCTTGGCTGTTTCTTGGTATCACTTGATAGAATGGCATATACATAACTGAAACATATGATTTTGGGTGGTTTCAAAACTACAAGAAGCTTGATACTGGGCTCAAAGTAATGGAATTATTCTATTTTTGCTTATTATCCTGAGGATGGTTAAGTCCCCTTTACACCACCACCAATCTGTTTTATTGGTTTTTAAGAACATAAGAAAGAAGGAACACTGCAACAGGCCTACTGGCCCATGCGAGGCACGTCCAAGTCTCCAACCGGCTTAAGCCAATGCCCCGACCCAGCCAGGTCAGGTTACATTCAGTTAAGGAAGGAGCACGGCATCTGACCTAGTGGCACAAGCTAGTCAGGACCAACTCACACCCACACGCACCCACTCATATATTTATCTAGCCGACCACCTGGATTTAACCCTCCCCAGGTAAACTCCAGGTAGTCAGGTCACTTCCACTTAAGGAATTAGTACAGCATCTGACCTAGTAGCACAAGCTAGTCAGGTCCAACTCACACCCACTCATGTATTTATCTAACCTATTTTTAAAACTACACAATGTCCCAGCCCCTATGACGGTACTCGGGAGTTTGTTCCACTCGTCCACAACTCTATTACCAAACCAGTGCTTTCCTATATCCTTCCTGTATCTGAACTTTTCCAACTTGAAACCATTGCTGTGAGTCCTGTCTTGGCTGGATATTTTCAGCACGCTATTTACATCCCCCTTTATTTATTCCTGTTTTCCATTTATACACCTCATTCATATCCCCCCTGATTCTACGAATTTCTAGAGAGTGCAGATTCAAGGCCCTCAGTCTATCCTCATAGGGAAGATTTCTGATACATGGGATCAACTTTGTCATCATCCTCTGTACGTTTTCCAGTGCATTTATATCCATTCTGTAATACGGTGACCAGAACTGTGCAGCATAATCTAAATGAGGCCTAAAAAAAGATATATAGAGTTGAAGAACAACCTGAGGACTTCTATTATTTATACTTCTTGATATGAAGCCAAGGATTCTGTTAGCTTTATTGAGAACACTTATGCAGATTAATACTAACCAGAACTCCTAAATCCTTCTCGCAATCACAAGTATTATGATCTACATTATTCAGTTTATATGTGGCATGGTTATTGTCCTGCCCAACATTTAGAACTTTGCATTTGTCTACATTAAACCGCATCTGCCACTTCTCCGACCACTGCATCAGTCTATTCAAATCATCCTGGAGTGCTCTAATGTCCTCATTAGAATGAATTGGACGGCCTATTTTGGTGTCATCAGCAAATTTGCTTGTTGCTATTTATTCCCTCATCTATGTCGTTTATGTAAATTGTAAACAACAGGGGGCCCAAAACTGACCCCTGTGGAACACCGCTTGAGACGTGCCCCCATTCTGATTTCTCTCCATTTATGCAAACTCTCTGCCGCCTATTTGTCAACCATGCCTCTACCCAGGAAAAAATTTCTCCTCCTATTGCGTGTGCCTTAAGTTTTCTCAATAGCCTCTGATGTGGAACTTTATCGAAAGCCTTACTGAAGTCCATATACACAATATCATATTCATTACCATGATCTACCTCCTCAAACACCTTAGTGAAAAAAGTTAGTAAATTCGTAAGACAGGAACGCCCCTTAGTAAAACCGTGTTGAGATTCCTTAACCAATTTATGCTTTTCAAGATGGCTACGAATTGCCTCGGAAATTACTGATTCCATAAATTTACCAACTATGGAGGTAAGGCTTATTGGTCTATAGTTCGAAACTAAGGACCTGTCACCTGCCTTGTAAATAGGTATTATATTTGCCCTTTTCCACTTGTCTGGCACTATGCCAGTTTGTAGTGATATATTGAAAAGATTTGTCAAAGGTTTGCTAAATTCCTCTTTACATTCCTTTAAAACTCTTGCAAACAGTTCATCAGTGCCTGGGGATTTGTTAGGTTTCAATTTCTCTATTTGCCTGAGGACCATGTCACTAGTTAGCCCAATCGAGCATAGTCTATTATCTTCCTGTTCTACATAATTTATTATTTCTGTAATTCCGCTAGTATCTTCCTGAGTAAAAACTGAGAGGAAGTAAGTATTGAAAATTTCACACATATCCTTATCACTGTCCGTGATCTGTCCTGAGTTACTCTTAAGTGGGCCTATCTTGTCCCTAATCTTACTTCTGTATACCTGAAAGAACCCTTTTGGGTTAGTCTTCGAATCCCTTGCGACCTTAGCCTCATAATCCCTTTTTGCTTTTCTTATTCCTTTTTTTATTTTTCTCCTTAATTGAAAATATTGATTTCTTATCTGTTCATCCCCTCTTTTGATACGCCTATATATGCCTCTCTTTTGACCAATGAGATGTTTTAATCTATTGTCCATCCATTTAGGATCATTTTTATTAGATCTAATTTCCCTACTTGGAACAAAAGTTGTCTGGGCACCTAGCACTACGCTCTGGAAAATGTCATATTGGCAACCAAAACCACCTACCTGACCCATAGTCAGGTCATCCCAATTTAGCCCACCTAGGTAATTTCTCAGCCCCATGAAGTCGGCTAAGCGATGCCGTAAACTATGACCCATCATTTCTGGTTACATTTTATAATCCAAGAAATAGGGTAAATCTTCAATTTTTTTTTGTGTGATGATAAATTCAAAATGGAAGGCAAGTGAAATATAGGAGAGGCCTGGGAATGTGATTAATAAATAGAGAAAATGTTTTGTGTCTGGAATGTCTACAGTGTTTATTTGAGAAAAAGATTGTCTACCATTTCATAAGATTTTTTTTTTATATTTTAATTTTGAGGGTCCTGACAATAAAGGGGTTAAATGGTGACAAAGTGCTATCAAGTGGTAAAGGAGAACTTTGTACCACCCAGTATTTTAGTGGAAAGGAGTAACGAGTGCTCTACAGAGTTGAAGAAAAGCCTCATTTCCCCCCATTCCCCCAGCATAACACAAATTTAAAGAAATATATAAAGTAAATAAAATTAGCAATGTTTATGAAACTATGGGGATAAATAATCAAAACAACTTACGAGTTCCAGTCTTGTAAAACTTTTCGAGCAGCAACTTCTCTGTTAGGAATACCTTTCTTCTTCAATTTTCCCAAACGTTTTGCCAATAATGCTAGAAACTGATCAACAGTTTGGAACTCCGGTAAACGGTAGTAAATCATCAACTGTAAAAATCATAAATATACTTTGAAACATTTTGTTTTGCTCCTATCAAAACAAAAAATTGTGATGAAACATTTTGTTTTGCTTCTATCAAAACATAAAATTATGATGAAACATTTTGTTTTGCTTCTATCAAAACATAAAATTGTGACTATAAACAAAATTATTCCTATAAATGAAAAAAAAAAAATGTAAGTATTGAAGGCTCCCAAAGGAATACTAGAAATGCTTGCAATACAAATTTACATGATAGAGGCTGGAAGCAGTGATGTAATGTTTGAGAACAATATGCGGTGCAACTATTATGCAGAATTCGAAGTTTGGAGATTAGTAGGTGCAGAGTTATGACATATAGGGTGAATAAATCTGTAGTGGAGGGAAGCCAATGATCCTTTTAAAATCACTTGTTCTCTCTAGGCTGGAATACTGCTGTACATTAACATCTCCATTCAAAGAAGGTGAAATTGCAGATCTAGAGAAAGTACAGAGAACCTTTACTGAACATATAAGTTCCGTCAAACATCTTAACTACTGGGAACGCTTGGAAGCACTTGACTTGTACTCACTGGAGCATAGGCGAGAGAGATACATCATAATCTAAACTTGGAAAGTTCCAGAAGGAATGGTTCCTAATCTGCACACAGAAATCACTCCATACGAAAGCATAAGACTGAGCAGGCGGTGCAAAATACCTCCAATGAAAAGTAGAGGCGCCATTGGTGCACTAAGAAAAAACACAAGTGTCTGAGGCCCAAGATTGTTCAACAGCCTCCCACCAGGCATAAGGGGAATTACCAACAGACCCCTGGCTGTCTTCAACAGGGACCTGGACAGATACTTAGTGTCGGTGTTGGATCAGCCGGGCTGTGGTTCGTATGTTGGACCTCGTGCGGCCAGAAGTAACAGCCTGGTTGATTAGGCTCTTCCACCGGGAGGCCTGGTCGTTGACCGGGCTGCAGGGGCGTTGATCCCCAGAATACCCTCCAGGTAAGACAAGGTAGGGTAGCCCTAGGAAAGGTTGGAGGGAGGGGATAAAGGTGGTTTTGAGAGGAGGGCTTGGACATCCAGCAGTCGTGTGTGAGCGTGTCAGATAGGAGTGGAGGCAAGTGGTTTTTATGACTTATGTGCTGTTGGAGCGTGAGCAAGGTAACACTTATGAAGAGATTCAGAAAAACTGGTTAGCAGGACTTGAGTCCTGGCTAACCAGTAAGTTTGTTAAACACATGGAATCCCAGTATTTACTTGGGACAGAGCAACACAGCTTTACAGTAGACAGCATTAAATCTGCAAGTTAGTGACAACACCATCTTAACTACAATGAATTCAGTGGGCCAGGAAACTGAAAATGTAGCTAATGGAACTTTAAAAAAACATTTATGTTTTCCAAAGAAAACTAGACTTCCACCTACAAATGTGCTACATCAACCAAAGTGTCAACTGAGTAGGTCTGCAGGCCACTAGTAGCAACAGCATGGTTTCTTAAGTAGTCAACAAAAAAGTCTGGCCTTAGACCAAGTTTAAGGATAGAACACTTGTTCACTAGGTCACTTCCTTGGTGGTAAGTGGTAAATGGATTAAAAATAAATTGAACAAGGTTAATTAGGTTGGATATAATAGGTAGTAGGTTGGTAGACAGCAACCACCCAGGGAGGTACTACCATCCTGCCAGGTGACTGTGAAACAGAAACCTGAAACTATTTTACATGATGGTAGGATTGCTGGTGTCTTTTTTCTGTCTCATAAACATGCAAGATTTCAGGTACGTCTTGCTACTTCTACTTACACTTAGGTCACGCTACACAAACATGTACACGTTTATGTATACACACTCATCTGAGTTTTCTTTTATTTTATCTTAATAGTTCTTGTTCTTATTGCTTTTCCTTTCATATCAATGGGGTAGTGGAATAAGAATCTTTCCTCCGTAAGCCATGCGTGTTGTAAAAGTCAACTAAAATGCCGGGAACAATGGGCTAGTAACCCATTTTCCTGTATAGCTTACTAAAAAGAAAAAGAAGAAAACCGTCAAAGTGGGATGTTTGAATGTGCGTGGATGTTGTGCGAATGATAAGAAAGAGATGATTGTAGATGTTATGAACATAAGAACATAAGAAAGGAGGAACACTGCAGCAGGCCTGTTGGCCCATACTAGGCAGGTCCTTCACAATCCATCCCACTAACAGAACACTTGCTCAACCCAATTTTCAATGCTACCCAAGAAATGAATGAAAAGAAGCTGGATGTCCTGGCTTTAAGTGAGACAAAGCTGAAGGGGGTAGGAGAGTTTCAGTGGGTAGAAATAAATGGGATTAGGTCAGGGGTTTCAAATAGAGTTAGAGCTAAAGAAGGAGTGGCAATAATGTTGAATAATCAGTTATGGCAGGTAAAGAAGGAATATAAATGTATAAATTCAAGGATTATGTGGAGTAAAATAAAGGTTGGATGTGAAAAGTGGGTTATAGTAAGTGTTTATGCACCTGGAGAAGAGAGAAGTGTAGAGGAGAGAGAGAGATTTTGGGAAATGTTGAGTGAGTGTGTGGGGAGTTTTGAACCAAGTGAGAGAGTAATTGTGGTTGGGGATCATAATGCTAAAGTGGGTAAAAATGTTGGGAGGGAGTAGTAGGTAAATTTGGGGTGCCAGGGGTAAATGTAAATGGGGAACCATTAATTGAGCTATGTGTAGAAAGTGGTTTGGTAATAAGTAATACATATTTTATGAAAAAGAGGATAAATAAATATACAAGGTATGATATAACACGTAAGGAAAGTAGTTTGTAGGATTATGTATTGGTGGATAAAAGGTTGATGGGTAGGCTTCAGGATGTACATGTTTATAGAGGGGCAACAGATATATCAGATCATTATTTGGTTGTAGCTACAGTTAGAGTAAAGACAAAAAGAAAATGGCAACAGCAAGTAAGAGAGAGGTAAAAGTGTATAAACTAAGGGAGGAGGAAGTTAGGGTGAGATATAAGCAACTATTGGCAGAAAGGTGGGATAGTGCAAGTATGAGTAGTGGGGGGATTGAAGAGAGTTGGGATAGTTTTAAAAATGCAGTATTAGAATGTGGGGCAGAAGTTTGTGGCTATAGGAGGGTGGGTGCAGGAGGAAAGAGGAGTGAGTGGTGGAATGAAGAAGTAAAGGGTGTGATAAAAGAGAAAAAGGTAGCTTATGAGAGGTTTTTACAAAACAAAAGTGTTAATAGAAGAGCAGAGTATATGGAGAGTAAAAGAAAGGTGAAGAGAGTGGTGAGAGAGTGCAAAAGAAGAGTGGATGAAAGAATGGGAGAGGCTGTCAAGAAATTTTGCTGAAAACAAGAAAAATTTTGGAGTGAGATAAACAAGGTAAGAAAGCCTAGGGAACGAATGGATTTGTCAGTTAAAAACAGAGTAGGGGAGTTAGTAGATGGGGAGCTGGAGGTATTGGGTAGATGGCGGGAATATTTTGAGGAACTTTTAAATGTCGATGAAAAAGGGAGGCAGTAATTTCATGTACTGGCCAGGGAGGTATAACATCGTTTAGGAGTGAAGAAGAGCAGGATGGAGTGTGGGGAGGTGCGTGAGGCATTACGGAGAATGAAAGGGGGTAAAGCAGCTGGAACTGACGGGATCATGACAGAAATGTTAAAACCAGGGGGGGATATAGTGCTGGAGTGGTTGGTATTTTTGTTTAATAAATGTATGAAAGAGGGGAAGGTACCTAGGGATTGGCAGAGAGCATGTATAGTTCCTTTATATAAAGGGAAGGGGGATAAAAGAGAGTGTAAAAATTATAGGGGAATAAGTTTACTGAGTATACCAGGTAAAGTGTATGGCAGGGTTATTATTGAAAGAATTAGAGGTAAGACAGAGAGTAGGATTGCAGATGAGCAAGGAGGCTTTAGAGTGGGTAGGGGATGTGTAGATCAAGTGTTTACAGTGAAGCATATATGTGAACAGTATTTAGATAAAGGTAGAGAAGATTCATTGCATTTATTGATTTAGAAAAGGCATATGATAGAGTGGATAGATGAGCAATGTGGCTAATGTTGCAAGTGTATGGAATAGGTAGTAAGTTACTGAAGGCTGTAAAGAGTTTTTATGAGGATAGTGAGGCTCAGGTTAGGGTGTGTAGGAGAGAGGGAGATTACTTCCCAGTAAAAGTAGGTCTTAGACAGGGATGTGTAATGTCACCATAGTTGTTTAACATTTATAGATAGGTTTGTAAAAGAAGTAAATGCGAGGGTGTTGGGGAGAGGGGTGGGATTAAATTATGGGGAATCAAATACAAAATGAGAATTGACTAACTTTTTGCTGATGATACTGTGCTTTTGGGAGATTCTAAAGAAAAGTTGCAAAGGTTAGTGGACAAGTTTGGGAGGGTGTGTAAAGGTAGAAAGTAAGTTGAAAGTGAACATAGTTAAGAGTAAGGTGACAAGGGTATCAAACGATTTAGATAAAGAAAAATTGGATATCACATTGGAGGGAGGGAGTTGAATGTTTTCAGATATTTGGGAATTAACTTGTCAGTGGATGGGTTTATGAAGGATGAGGTTAACCATATAAAATTGATGAAGGAAAAAGGTGAGTGGTGTGTCAAGGAATCTGTGGAGACAAAAAATGTTATCCATGGAGGCAAAGAAGTGAATGTACAAGAATATATGTGAAGCATTGGTTGTAAATGCTGCAGCGAGGAGGAGGCTGGAGGCAGTGGAGATATCGTGTCTAAGGGCAATATGTGGTGGAAATTAGGTGTGGAGTTACTAAAGTATTAGTCAGAGGACTGAAGAGGGATTGTTGAGATGGTTTGGCCATTTAGAGAGAATGGAACAAAGTAGAATGACTTGGAGAGCATATAAATCTGTAGGGGAAGGAAGGCGGGGTAGGGGTCGTCCTAGAAAAGGTTGGAGGGAGGGGGTAAAGGAGGTTTTGTTGGCGAGGGGCTTGGACTTCCAGCAAGCATGTGTGAGCGTGTTAGATAGGAGTGAATGGAGACGAATGGTTTTTGGGACATGACGAGCTGTTGGAGTGTGAGCAGGGTAACATTTTGTGAAGGGATTCAGGGAAACCAGTTAATTGATTTAGTTGGACTTGAGTCCTGGAAATGGGAAGTACAATGCCTGCACTTTAAAGGAGGGGTCTGGGATAGTGACAGCTGGGAGGGACAATTCTCAGCTGTCGTATCTGAGCTCCTCTGCAAAGACAGTGATTATGTATGAGTGTGGTGAAAGTGTTGAATGATGATGAAAGTATTTTCTTTTTGGGGATTTTCTTTCTTTTTGGGTCACCCTGCCTCGGTGGGAGACGGCCGACTTGTTGGAAAAAAAAAAAATTATTATGTATTATCAAGACTAATAAGACACTCTTAGTGATTTTAATGTGTACCTGCACGCCAGCACAGTAAGTTTATTTAGGTACAGGTACACATAAGTATAATTATCAGAGTATACATATATAAAACATGAAATAAATTTAAAACACTTGAAATTTTGGAGAGACGCGGTGCTCACGGAGAATGTAAACAAACCGGGTGGACACGGTGACCGTATTAGAAAGTCAGGTGGGGGAACCGTATAGCGAGGTTTGGTCATAATTTGAAATGTCCGTACTAGCGGAATGCCGTAAAGCAGGGCCATACTGTAATTGAAAACTGTTGCATTAGGAAAATGCTGTAAGGCGGGGTCCTACTGTAATTGAAAACTGCTGCATTAGCATTATACAAAATTAGCAAAAGTTATTTGTATTGCTTTTCAATTCACAAATACATATACAAGACAAGGAAAGCAATCTTATGTCTACTACTGTATAATATAAATTGTTAAGACAAAGAAGTACATGGTTAAATTTTGTCAAGCATTTTATTTTTACCTGAGGTTTGTTTGCTCGAGCAAATACAGCTTCAACAGGTTTTATAGGATCATCTAACTGCTCAATTTTAACAGCATTTCTAAGTGCAGCTGTTGAATCAGAAGCATCCCCACCAGGAAGGATGATACCTGGGCAGTCAAGAAGTTTAATTTTTGAATCTAGTTGTACCTGTTGCATTGTTCTGCAAATAAAACGTGCAAAAATTATTTTCCGCATCACACTAATACTACAGTCATACCCCTCCCTACATAATTAAATGGTTCCAAGAGCCGTGACGTAACCTGGTTTTTGACGTAAACTGGACATAATGCCTTAAAATGACTTTTGTACAAACACAATAAAACTAGTGTAAATAACTAGCAAAAGAATATAACTAGCTAAACCTTAAAGAACACTAAAATCCCATTCTAATCATATTTTTAAAGAATAATGAAGACAATTAAAAAAATTATGATGTAGGTGATGTTGCTGAGTGACAAAGTTGGATGTAATGATGTTCGTTGAACTGAAATTTACTCTAGCAAAAAAAAGGTGAATTTGACGTAGGCTGAAATGACGTAAAGTGGGGGTATGACTGTACTCAGGAAAGGAGCAAAATGATTAATAAAAATAGCAATCACTAGAGAAGAAAAAATGCAAAAATTAATTAATTTCAACATTGCATATACAGTGGACCCCCGGTGTTCGTCCATTTTTCGTAACAGAATGCTGTTCAAGTGTCATTACCAACCGAATTTATTCCCTTAAGAAATAATGTAAAGTAGACTAGTCCTTTTAGATTCCCAAAACTACACTTATAAAAGCATTTAAAAAAATATACTTACATAAAAGGGCGTGTTTTGAGCAGGACGAACACCGGGGGTCCACTGTACCCCCGGATTACGTCATTTTTTTCGTTCAAGAATGCTGTTCAAGTGCCATTACCGAACGAATTTATTCCCATAAAGAATAATGTAAATTAGATTAGTCTAGACCCCAAAAATGCACTTACAAAAAAAAACTTACATAAAAGGGCAAGTTTGGAGACTATCGTAAACCGGGGGTCCACTGTATATATAATTTCCTATTAATGTAAAATTGTACAATGGAAAATCTTATTTAATTTCTCAATTGTCAAAGAAGAGAGCATATCCATAGGAATGAAAAAGCAGGTAAGTGATTGATTTACGTGTCTGTTGTATATCAATAAGTAATACACAAGCATTCAACTATGGAAGACACACCAGGAGTCTATCAGATACCATACAAAGATTGCAACCAAGTTTACATCAGGCAGACAGACTGAACACTATCCACAAGCATCATCAAACACCAGAGGGCAATACTTATGCACAGGATAATTCAGCCATTTTTTTAACATGTCAGCATCAACAATCACAATAGTCATTGTTAAGCTGCCACCATCAAACACAAATCACACTGTAGCTATAATTACAAAAACATATAATCTTCCTTCATAGCACCACCCCCAATTTCAACATCTCACAGGGACAATGGAAACCAGATGTCATTTCAAAATTTGCCATAAAGTACATACCAGAGCCCAACCTAATACAGAATGCCAGTACAAGAACAGGAATCACACAGCACAAAGGAGCTTCCTACTCAAATTTTAAGCTTCTCTACAGGACCTGTCATCTCACTCACTTCTTGACCTGTCCTCCCACACACTAACCTGACACTCCCTACTCCCCCACACGGTGTGAGGTGCAACCTTCCCTAAAAATTCATGTTCTCCTTTTACTTATGTATCTGCTGAAGAGGATCCCAGAAGGAGGTGGAAATATACAGATCAATTAATCTTCTGAGGTTCTGTCTCCATGTGGGTAATTATTGAACAATAAGTCATGGGAACTTTCACAAATAAAGAAAACTACAGAGAAAAAAGGGAAGAGGAGAGGAGAGGGGGAGAACTAGGAGAGAGGAAGGGATACAAGGGGAATAGAAAGTAAGCTAAGAATGAAAGATTTCCAATAGGCCATCTCTTTGTGAGAAGCAGATAAAAGAAACTGGCAGAGAGAAAAATGGGCTCTAAAGTTTAGTACAGTGGGCCCTTGAAAATCGTCCATAATCTGTTCCTGAGAGTCTGCCTATTTTCAAAATGGACGACTTTCAAAACCATTTTCCCCATAAGAAATAATGTAAATCAAATTAATCCGTTCCAGATACCCAAAAGTATGCAAAAAAATTTTTTTTTACATAAAATATACATTTATCTACACAGAAAACAATGAGATATATACTGTACATAGTATAAAATAGTAATAAATTGATACTTACCTTTATTGAAGAGTTGTTGATGTGTGGAAGAAGGAAGGAGGGGAGAGGAAGGTGGTGTTGCTAGTGTTTGGAACGGGAATCCCCTTCCATTAACACTTCAGGTACCAAGTCCTTTTCTGGGGTTACTTCCCTTCTTTGTTTTTAACCCTTTGGGGGTCGGTGCCGTACTAGTACGTTTTACGAGCAGGGGTTGGTGCCGTACTAGTACGCCCAAATTCTAGCGGCCTCAATTTAAGCAGAAAACGTCTGGTAGTCATACATATGAAAGAATGGGTCTGTGTGGTCAGTGTGCGCAGTATAAAAAATCCTGCAGTACACACTGCATAATGAGTGAAAAAACTCTGACCGTTTTCGATTAAATCAGCGAATTTGCAGTCGTTTTTCGATAGTTTTTATTGATGTATCTCGTTTTCTTGGTCTCATTTGATAGAATGGAAGATATATTACAGAAATAGAGATGATTTTGATTGGTATGACAATGACAAGTACCTTGAAATTGAGCTCAAAGTAGTGAAAATGTTCGATTTTTGACGATGTTCAAGAGTAAACAAATCACACCATGCCTCCAATACACATACACTGGCGAGTCTTATATTCATGCACAAGTGCTCTGATATTATTTATACCATTTTACAATGATGCAGTTATATACATAACAGTAAATCTTCTATTTTTTGTGAGAATAAAAATTCAAAATGAAAAGCAAAAGTAAAGGAACAGGGGCCTGGAGACGTGACTAATGAACAGAGAACATGTTATTTTAGTGCCAGGAATGTCTGCCTTGTTTACTCTGGACCCTATTTTGAAATTAGCATCGTTTGAAATTTGTGTGAAATTCGAAAATTTCCATTTTCTGACCACTATTTTGGGTAGATGAAATTAGTAAATAGGCGGTTTCATGTACGCAATCGATAGACGAAATGGAGATCTAGCGAAATAGCTATAATTTTAGGAGACTGACACATTGGAATTTGTCGAAAATAGGGCTCAAAGTGGGCAAAATCGCCGATGCGTAAGTGTCATGGCTGCCGCTAACTTCGCGAAAGCATAATTATGTTAGTTTTCGATCAAATTTCATAATTTTGGTGGCGTTATGATCGGAAAAAGATTCTCTATCATTTCGGAAGAAAAAATTAATTTTTTTTTTTCCAAAAAAATTTCGACCCCAGGAACACTTTCCTGAGAAGGCCTGTCGACCCCCAAAGGGTTAATGCCACTAGGACCAGGTTGAGAGTCACTGGATTCCTTTCTTGCAAAATAACTGTCCAGAAAGGTTTGTTTTTGGCGGTTCTTTAAAATGTCCCTAAAATGTGACCAGACATTGTCATTGAACATGTCACATACACAGCCTGCAACAGCTTTGTCAGGGTGATGCTCCTCCACAAATCTTTCCATCCTAGTCCACAGTGTACACATCTCCTTAATCTCTGAAGAAAGCAACTTCTTCCTTCTCCCTTCCTCCTCCTCTGAAGCAAATTCCTGAACTCTGGTCTGTTATTCTTGCAGATTAAGGTCCAGCAGCTCTTCAGTTGTTAGTTCTTCATTGTGGTCCCCCACCAACTTTTCCACATCCTCACCACTAACCTCCATCCCCATGGACGTCCCCAAAGCCACAATTGTTTCCACAACTGGCATAGAGCTGTCAGAGTCAGCCCCAAACCCTTCAAAATCCCTCTCTTGGACACAATCTGGCCACAATTTTCTCCAAGGAGAGTTCATCGTCCTGGGAGTCACTTCCTGCCAAGCCTTACCTATAAGGCATATGCAATTAAGGATATTGAAGTTATCTTTCCAGAACTCTCTTAGGGTCAATTCAGAGTCTGAGGTTATGTCAAAACACCTTTGAAACATTGCTCTGGTGTAGAGCTTTTTGAAGTTTGAAATGACCTGCTGGTCCATGGGCTGGAGGAGAGGAGTGGTATTAGGGGGCAAGAACTTCACTTTGATGAACTTAAAATCCTTCACCATTTGCTCTTCTATGTCTTGAGGATGAGCAGGAGCATTGTCCATTACCAGGAGGCACTTGAGGTCCAATTTATTTTCCAGGAGGTATTTCTTTACACTGGGGCCAAACACTTCATTGAACCAATCGAGGAAAATTTTCCTGGTGACCCATGCCTTAGTGTTAGCCTTCCAAAAACACATACAAATTAGCCTTGGCAACACTACTTCTTGAACACTCTGGGATTTTCAGAGTGATACACCAGTAAAGGCTTCACTTTGAAATCACCACTGGCATTACCACACAACATGAGAGTTAAACTCTCTTTCATAGGCTTGTGTCTGGCAGTGCATTTTCCTCCTTCGTGATGTAGGTCCTCTTTGGCATTTTCTTCCAAAAGAGGCCTGTTTCATCACAAATGAACACTTGTTGGGGTTTGAATTGTTCAGCCTCTATGTACCCCTTGAATTCCTGAACAAATTTTTCAGCTGCACATTTGTCAGAACTTGCAGCCTCTCCATGCCTTACAACATTGTGTATGTCACTTCGCTTCTTGAAATTTTCGAACCAGCCTTTGCTGGCTTTGAATTCATCAACATCAGCACTCGTTCCAGGACTTTTCTTAATGAGATCGTCATGCAACTGCCTTGCCTTTTCGCAAATTATTGACTGTAACACTATCTCCTGCTAACTCTTTTTGTCTGATCCACAAAAGCAACAACTTCTCAACTTCTTTGATTATTTGCGATCTCTTTTTCGTTAGCATATTCACCCCTTTTGCAACATCAGCTTCCTTGATTTCCTTTTTCTTCAACAAGATGGAAGTGATGGTTGAATGGGCCTTCCCATACATCCTAGAGAGCTCCCCCACACATACACCACTTTCATATTTTTCAATAATCTCTTTCTTTACTTCTATTGTGTTTCTCACTTTCTTTACCAAAGGGGTGGCACTAGGAGCTTTCTTTGGGCTCATGGTGGCTTATTTAGCAGTTGCAAGCACTAAAACGAATGGAATAATGACAAAATGTATGGTATGAATGCGTGGGTGGTGGTCACTCGCTGGTAAACAATGGCACACTGACGCTTAATGTGGTGTTTATGTGCCCAGGTGACTGGGAGGCCATGCGGACACGTTTCAGACGACCGCCGATTTTTAAGCCAACGGACGAATATCAAGTCAATATTTTGCCGAAAAAAGTGGCCTATTTTCAAATTCGCCGATCTTCAAGGGAGACGATTTTCAAGGGTCCACTGTACTCCTTTGTCAAGAGATTGACAATGACATTTGCTAATATTCTTATATGGGTGTGAACCAAGAGCTATGAATGTTGCAGCAAGGAGGAAGCTGGAGACAGTGGAGACAAGGTGCTTGACGACAAAGCATGGTGTGAATATTATGCAGAGAATTCACAGATTGGAGATTAGGAGGTGCAGGGTTACTATGAGTATTATCCAGAGGGCTGAAGAGGGGTTGTTAAGGTGATTTGGATATTTAGAGAGGATGGAACAAAATAGGATGACTTGGAGGGCATATAAATCTGTAATGGAGGGAAGGCAGGGTAGGGGTCATCCAAGGAAAGGCTGGAGGGAGGGAATAAAGGAGGTTTTGTATGATAGAGGATTAGACATCCAGCAAGTGTGTGTGAGTATGTTAGATAAGAATGGAGGCAAGTGGTTTTTATGACTTGACGTGCTGTTGGAGTGTGAGCAAGGTATCATTTACGTAGGGATTCAGGGAAAAAGGTCAACCAGACTCGAGTCCTGGAAATAAGAAGCAGAGTGCCTGCACTCTGAAGGAATGGGGATATTTGCAGTTTTGAACTGTAGTATCAGCACTCCTCTGACAGTGATGGAGTGAGTGATAATGAACATGTTTCATTTTTTCGAGTCACCCTGCCTCAGTGGGAGATATTCAGTGTTAAAAAAAAATTGCTTAGAGAGAATTCCACCTCTTACGTAGCAGAATGGGACTGTTGTAACAAGTTGTCAAGGAAATGCAGACCTACCTCCAGACCATTTTTCAGTCATGATGCAGATCCCAGACACAAGACTGTCAAGAAGTCAGTGTTGGTGCCGTAATATTATGCAAAAATTCTAGTGACTTTCAGTCTTGCGGGAGAAAGCTGGCAGGACTACATATGAGAGAATGGGTCTGAGTGGTCAGTGTGTGCAGTATAAAAGAAATCCTGCAGCACACAGTGCATGAGAAGAAAAAAAACGACCGTGTTTTTAGTTTAAAACAACGACTTTGCGGTGTACATATATTCGTATGGTATTTATGGTTGTATTCTCGTTTTCTAGGTCTCATTTGATAGAATGGAAGATATATTACAGAAATAGAGATGATTTTGAATGGTTTTTGAACTAAAAGTACCTTGAAATTGAGCTCATATTAGCGGAAATGTTCGATTTTTGCCGATGTTCAAGAGTAAACGAATCACGCCACATGTCCAGTACATGTCAACTGGTGGGTCTAATATGCTTTCACAAATGCGCTGATATTATTTATACCATTTTTACAATACAGTGGACCCCCGCTATTCGAACGGCTCGGCAGTCGAACAAATCGTCATTAGAACAAGAAAATCGATATCGACATGCGAACAAAATATCACGATTCGAACAAGTGTGTCCATCACCTGTCCGCCCAGGCGCTTGGAGAGCCAGTCCCTCATTGTTTACACTCAAGAGAACAATACCCTGCACGCTCATCCAGACATTTCACACTTAATTATAATTGTTTGGAGTTTGTTCATTAAGTGTGAGGCAGTGGTGGTAGAGGCAGTGGTGGTAGAGGCAGTGGTGAGAGGCAGTGGTGAGAGGCAGTGGTGGTTGAGGCAGTGGTGAGAGGCAGTGGTGAGAGGCAGTGGTGGTTGAGGCAGTGGTGAGAGGCAGTGGTGGTAGAGGCAGTGGTGAGAGGCAGTGGTGGTAGAGGCAGTGGTGAGAGGCAGTGGTGGTAGAGGCAGTGGTGAGTAAACAAGATTAAATGAAGGTTCGGGAGGGAGTTTTGTAAACAAACCAGTTGTTGTTGTTGCTGCTGTTACCAGCCTGACATGTACGATTTCTGTTCACTACTTGAAGCTGACTGGAAGTGATCTAATGCAGATAGCATTACAAACTCCGTTTTCTCTTATACTAACACGTCTGAAGGAGGAAAGAATGGGAAGATGTTTTCACAGCTGTAGCGAGAATGCTCGCCACCACCATCCTTCCCAGCCACCACATTCGTAATGACATACATATTTTATTCATTCTAGAGTGTATATCAGATTTTTATGTTATTTATATTGTTTATTATGTCATACTAGATGAATTGTGATAGATAAATAAGCTGTCAAGTTGATAATAGCTTCACAGTGAAGTACTATTTTGTCATGCCTCCTGACAGCAGGAACGGATTAATTGTATTTCCATTATTTCTTATGGGAAAAATTAAATCGCCTTTCGAACATTTCACTTTAAGAACAAGCTCCTGGAATGGATTAAATTTGAATGGCGAGGGTCCACTGTAATGCAGTAGTCTGCATAACAGTAAATCTTCTATTTTTTGTGTGAATAAAAATTAAAAATGGAAAGCAAGCGTAATATAAGAGGGGCCTGGAGACGTGACTAATGAACAGAAAAAATGTTATTTTAGTGATAGGAATGTCTGCATTGTTTATTCTGGCCCCTATTTTGAAATTGGCCTTACCTGAATTGTGTATGAAATTGGCCAAATTACAAATTTCTGATCACTTTATTGGGTAGCTGAAATAGTAAAT